>CAWZZZ010000155.1:0-10681 GCA_963966595.1 Physocephala rufipes
ATATATATGTGAATATGTGTGCATGCGGGAGCATGTATCCATGTATATGTATATGAATGTGTGTTTTATATTTGTGTATGGGACTTACCCAGATCTGCAATTTAACACGTTTTTCGTGTCGGAACACTGTTTTCACTTTAAAATCGATGCCAACCGTTGACACAAAGGCCGATGTAAAACTGTCGTCGGCATAACGAAAGAGGAAGCTTGTCTTGCCAACACTTGAGTTGCCGATAATTAACAATTTGAACATATAATCGAAATTTTGATCACCGGCATCTTTTTGCCATTTTGGGTCGCTTTGGAATGACCATCTGCAAACATTCAACACATGAAAAAGGAGAAGAAAAAAGAAGGAAAAGTGTAGGAATGATTTGTAAAAATATATATTATATTATTTTGAAGCCTATTTATTGTCTACGTATTTATTCTTTATGTAAATAAGGGTGGACCATCGCCGGTTTCTTTACAAAAATGCTATTAATACAACGAATTGATCCAACTCCAACATAAATGTGGAAGGTTTAATGGTAAAATATCAACCGAAACGATATTTAAAATACGTTAAGAAAATCTAAAACAACAAGAGCAGATTAACAACATCTATTTCATTGACAGATGTGGTTTGAGGGCATTCTCCTCGAAACCAGGTCGGATAGGTTCCCATTATTTCCAATATGACGCCATTGATCTGGTATTGAGAACTCCAGAATCTTGACAATCTTGTTTGCAACGAATGCATTGTACATAGCCGGCCTAGAGAGAATGCTTGCTAAAATTATCTGTGAATCCATCTATAGGTACGTTGGGTTGTCTGTATATCTCAGTATGGTATTGACTTTATTCACTAACTGCATACATAACGCACCGCATAGTTCTAGCCGAGGAATGGTTTACTATTTTAGTGGAGCCATCCCTGATTTAGCACTCAATAATTCTACGTATACCGTTTTGTCTGGCAAAATTGATCTTGTATATATTGCTGCTCCATGTGCCTCTTCGAATGTGTCTGCAATTCCATGTAATTGTAGGGATGTCGGACACGAAGCTCTAAACCTGTTTCTTGAGATTCCATTGATGCTGTCGAGTGAACTGCGAAAAGTTGTCCACCTCGTATACAATTCCGCCGGAAAAACTTCCTCCCAATGGACCTTTAAATTTCTTAATTCCTGAATAAATATCTTGGCGGTTATTATGACTGGTGCCAAATTCCAAGAGGACCAAATATGCTTGCCAACTCAGAACAAGCTTTTCTCTCCGTAATCCTAGCTTCTTTGTTCACGGTGGTCTTGATGCAGAAGATGTCGAGTTCCGGAACCTATGTCATACCCAATGTCTTTATTGCTTCAGGTATACCATCGCTCAGGTACATGTTAACCTCTTTGTCCTCCAAGGTAATGCCTTATAGAAGTTTTGCATGGTTGGCACACCATTTTCGTAACTTTAAACCTCCTGAAGCTAGCAATTTGTTGAGCTGCTGCAGCATCTCCATTGCTTTACTTAAGCTGTCATATCCAGCCAAACCGTTATTTACGTAGAAGTTTCCTGCTAATAATCGACTGCCCAAAGGAATATTTATTACTCCTTCTCTCAATAAATTTTGTAGATATCTTGTGGGAATGAAAGTAACAGATCGGGTGCCATAAGTTACCGTGATTAGCGTGTAGTAATTTAAACGTTTTTGAGGGTCGGTTTTTCAAATGAAAATCTGATCTGTCTATCTAAACGCATATCTGCGGGTGCACTTTAATTTGTCGAAACAGTTTTTCATCGTCAGCAATGAATACGAAGCAGGGTAATCTAAAATTTAACAACAGGGCAAATAAGTCTCCTTGAACTGTGGGTCCATTATGTAAAATGTCTTTTAATGATACTCCACATAGATTTGTTGTAGTGCTGTGGAGCTTTAATAAACAATGATGAGGAAGCACATATTTTGGTGACGATATTTCATCATGAGTTAGTTGGGTCATGTGTCCAAGCCTTTTTTACTCTTCCACAAATTCGATACACTGCCTTCGTAGGGTGCCGTCCTTGTTAAGTGTTGCTCTATTGCCAGGAGTCTGGATAACGCTATGTCCTGAGAGTTACCGAGCGATGATGGGTCATCGAAAAATGGGAACCGCACTACGCATCGTCCCTGAGGATTGCGAGTGTTGTTTTGTGCGAAATGTGGTTCGTATTGAGTTTCGGCTTGCACCATGCCAGTTTCTGGTTCGGCTTATCGTTGTCTGCGAATACCCAACCTAACCATAACGTGTATTGTGGGGTGGGTCCATCACCCTTGAGTTTAATCTTTCTCATAGAGAGTAATTGGAGGTAGAATTCGACACCCAGGAGAACATCTCTTTATTGGAGCATGCCATGTCTGGACCCGCTAACTTTACATTTCTTGGTATTTCCCATGTTGAAGTGTTAATCATCTGCATTGGCGGGTTCGATATGACCGTCGGCAGAACGAAGGCTTCAATTGGAGAAGAGCAGCTGTTCGTAATGCCGGTGAATTTAGTGAATACTCGCCTGTCTGCTCTTACTTTACCAGCCCCAACACCAATAATCCGCAAAGAAGTAGAGCCTGTAGGCGTTTTGAATTTGTTCACCATTCATTCAGACAGTATATTAGTTTGGGATTCTGAATCCAGTACATATCGGCAAACAACTGCTCGTCCTAACGATTCCACTTTGATTCTAGCGATATGAAGCAGAACGTAGTTTTGAAGGTTAGATGGAGATGCGTTAAACTCACGGATTGGTAGCGCGAGTCATTAGGTGGGCAGAAAGCCGAAGAATCGCTTTGAGAATTTATCGAGCTTAAGGTCGTCGATTCCTTGATGTTCCTATTTTCCTCAAAATGCAATAATGTGTTGTGTCCCTTATTATGTTTGCGGCAGGATCTAATGAGGTAATTGACCAATTTGCGTGTGGCCTTGAGACAGTTGATCCATAAGTTCTGCCTTTTACTTAAATCCAATCATTTTCCTGAATGCATTTGCAAAACACATTTACATGCAAAAAGAGAATGACCTTGACCGTCACAAAGTTTCCGTTTTGTAGATTAAGCTAGTGATGTTGTGGTATGGGACAAACTGTCTGTTGCCTTTATATGTTTGTTTTTCTTGCGGAAAGCGGCTTTTAGGTGTTGAAAACGTGATTCTAGGAAACAGGATATGTTTGAAATATATTATTTGTCTTGGATTCTGCTGCGATTGCGCGTATATAATATGACTCTGCTTGTCCAACTTATTGAGCTTGTTTTACTTCTTGTTTTAGCGATCTTGCAACATTTGCCAAGCTGTAATGTAATTACTTACAATTATTGGTAAATTCTTTACTAGCCTCCATGCCTCTGCAGTCAGATTGGATTTCAGGTACCACATTTTCAGAATGGCGTTTATCTGCTTTTTATGAATTAAATCATCAAATGTTTCGTAAAATCGACGTCACTTCAAATAGTTTCCACAGAAGGGCTGCATCGATATCTTTGGGGTCTGAATGTCTGCTTTCAATTTGGATTGATTTGTTATATTCGTCGAGATCCTAGTTCTTTGAGTTAACTCGACTATATGCTTCCTGAATTCTGCCACAAGGCTGAAGTATCCATCGTGGTCATAACCTTTTGCTGATGGGTTGGTAGCGTCTTTCCAAATAAGGAAATTTAATTCCTCGATTTGTTGCCACAGTTTGCGGATATTGTCCAATTAGACTTCGTAGTGTTCGCATATTTCAAGGGCATCATCTTCCTTGTGCAATAAGCGCTTCAATGATGATATTAAAGTATAAGGATCTGCGAAATAATGATGATATTAGAGTATAGGAAACTCCTGAATATAATGATTAGCCAAATCTGCCGTTTTGTCATAAAGGCCGCTTGAAAAATACTCGAATTTGAGAGTATTCTCATAATTCGGCTCAAGCTCAGTCAGTCTTAGGGCGATGAACGCCAACCGCAATTCAACAATCGTGGCACACTAAAAGCAGTCCACTGACCGTCTTTGCTATACAAAATTGGCACTTGAACCAATACTGTAGATGAGTTAAAAGCTGTTGTTTTATATCATTTGTGCTTCTTTGTTCCGATATTTCCTTGATTCCCTTTCATCCTGGACTTTTAAACCGTTGTGATTTTCAAACAATGAAATGAAGGAAATGTAAACAAATGCCTTCTGCAATTTGTCATCCTCTGAGAATTTAACGATCCCTTAGATGGTTACTTTTGGGAAAGGAATCCTCGTGTCCTGATATCACTCTTGATGTCAAGATCACGCAGATTGTGCAACTTCTGCAAGGAAAGGAGTAACCACAAAAAAGAAGGACTATATTTTATGGCTTTATGTTTAGCCTGTGCTAAATCACACCTATTTTTGACAATGTCTTGCGTTCATCTATCTGCTGAAAACCAATTGAACGGCGCCAGCAAAAATCTAAAAAGAAACACGAATAGGGGTGGAACCACTCCCTAACCAATTTTTAATATGCCAACAACAATACATGACAACAGCTGATGACAAATTAAAGAGAGAATTTAATGTATTCGCTTTTATTAAATTTTTTCGCCTTTATTTTAATTTTTTTTGTTTCCTTTTCTATTTTAGACTTTTGTTTTTCTTTTTTTCTAACTATTTCATTCTTAAATTACGACACATTTTGAAAAGCATCGATCAATACTGAATCGAAATCGAATATAAATGCCATTCTGGTTTTTCTAATTGAACTTATTAGCGACAGTTTATGCCTATCGACGACAGATTCCCCATTCTATTCTTTTATCCTTTCCGTCTGGTTTTGTCATCGAGATAATTTTATTTCAATGGTTTACTGTACTCAATTTCGATGTTGGTTAAGGGCGAAAGAATTGTCAGTCATAAAAATTATGAATGCTTTTCGAAATCAAAATAACAAAAAAAACGTCAATATATAAATAAAATTTTAAAAATTCAACAAATTTTTAACGGATAACTCCTACGATATCATATTTATATTAGGTCCAGTTTTGGAGATATCAGCATAAACCTGCAGAATTTCAACATTTTTCGAATTAAAGATTTAGGCAAAACTTATTTGCTTATACAACTGCAGAGTTTTCATGTATCAAGATATAGAGATATAGAGGCATTATATATCCTGGGTCTCTTCTTAGAAGAAAATAATTATACACGTAGCTAAATTGATTGAAGGATTCTCGCCACGATTAGGAGACAAATCCAACAAATCACTGATTGATTGCTTATTTATTTTGTTATTTGTTTTAAGTTTAATCAAATTTCATAATCTGAAAAAATAGAAGGCGTCAAATCATAATCGATGGCAACAGTCCTCACATCCTTAAAATATCATAACCTTATATCCTAAAGCCTTAATTATAAAAGTTTTTTAAGGGCTGCGTAACTTTAAACACCTCGTAAACAAGAAAACGTTTTTTATAAACAAATTTTTGATTAACACAGCGTTGTTTAGAGGCTGCATAGTTTAAATACCAAATTTTGCGTTTGAAGCCTCTGTATAGTTGCATTTCAAATGAAGGTGATTTTTGTGCTTCAGTAAACAAATAAAAGTTTTTATTAAATAAAAAAATCGCACAATAAAAAAATCGCAATTGATTGAATTTGAAGATGAATGCGGCAGTAAATTTGATTTTAATAACAGTATTTCCAATTACCAATAAAATGCCTTCATCCACACAGATAATGAAGATTACAAAGACGTCCAGCCACCAAACGAGTTGTTTCGATAAGATACCTATCATCAGCAAAATTTATTCAGAAGTTTGTTTATTGAGCAATATTTTCAATAAATTAAATTTTACAGGTATTTTAAACATATTCGCGTTCTATCCTACTAACAATATTATAACAATAAAACTCGTAAGTACCGACCATAAAAACTAGTAAATGTATTCTGGAGAAAGTATATATATTCTGGCGCCTCCTGATTTGATTTAGCCCTCTCCCCGTCTGTACTAGGAATACGAATATATACTGTGGAGGTAGGATATTTAAACTTCAGCTGGGCCGAAGATAGCACCCTTACTGGTTTTAATTTCTAATTCTAAAATTCCTATTCTCTTCTGTTCTTCTCCTAAAATTTGAAACTTCCTTTCCCTATATCGGTTTGAACCTTCAAAAAGTCGAAATTTCAATTTTTTTCTTTTTTTTCGTTTCTGTGGAAACATTGTTTACGTTTTAAGTGAAAGCTTCACAACATAATTGGATAAAATCCGGCTAATGTGCTATCACTGAAGTTCATGTCCGGTTACATCATTCATTATATTGTTCTTTTTTTTGTTTCATTTGTTTCGATTCTTCGTTGGGGATTGGATCCTCGCAGCTGGCGTCCGAACGAAATTCCTCCAAATATTCCACTTGAACCTAACGAGCCACTAGCAAATGATTAAAACAGTTTAGTTGATATTCTTTTTAATGACATTCATACAGGCTCAACTGCATCACAATCGAATGCATTTTCACCAACCTCAAATTCTGGAGGAATTAGAGAAAGTAGCTCCATATCTTCAGTATTTGGCCAAGCTGGTGGAGATTCACCACGGTCGCATTGACACTTCGACGATATTTTGAAATTTTGCTCTGCACTCTTAAGCCTCAACCATAATGGCCGTATGCGAAATTAAGTTAATGTCAAAAGTTAATGACAATGAAGTTTAATTTTTTGTAAAATTATTGAATTGCCCATATAAACTTAACAAAAACTTAACAAAATTGACACCTATTGTGTAATAAATTCCGCCATTGTTGATGTTGCCAATTGCAAAAATAACAAGTTGTTTAAAATGTTACATCGGATATTGTTAAAAAAAACTTTTATCTGGCAACAAAAAGCTGATTGTTAATTTTTGTTAAGTTATGTGCGACCAGTTTCGCTGTCACATTAAGGTTCCTTAATGTTGCCGAATTTAACGAAGCTTTTCTTAATTCATTATGGTCACTCAGTATGATTCGCGTGTACTCGCACATCACATAATTTTTTGTTAATTTTGCTTAAGGCCATTATGGTTGAGCCTTTAGCAATGTGTTTCTTTAGTATCTCCTTTTATAGTGCTGACTTTATTGAATCCAATAGTTAGTTGCTTAATCGCAATTACGTTTTTACTATCAAAAACTTTAGAACTTACGATTCGAGTACTAATTACCATGCTTCTCTCTTCTTTTTTTCATTTTTATTTAATGACATTATTGCTTTCTTCCACCAATTTCCGCAAAAGCTTCAGCAAGTTCCAAAAACTTTTTTGTAATAATCGTATCTTGCTAAGGGACCGATAATGTGGATTTGGCGACATTCTCTGGAAAATATCAACGCACTATAATTATATTAGTGCATAGTTCCGGTTACTGAAATAAAATTTCATATGTTGGCGAATATATATTTCAAAATAAAACACACTAACCTCCTATTTTCAAATTTAAAAATGGACAAATATATTGTTTGTTCGATATTTTTAACAACTGAATTCAGAACTTTCAAATTTTTCACTGCCATGCCAAAAAATTAATAGAGTGTTTTTTGTAATAATTTCAGTGGGTTCCTGAACCTTTTTGTCCACAAACCGCGTTTACTGTTTAAATATTTCTGTGAAACAATCTTTTTACGCGGGTTTTTACTGTCAGCGTCTATGTTTCGGTGGTTAGCTGTTCGGTTGCAGTCACTTGACCATTACAGTTTAATATAAAAATTGGGGTTTGGCGTCCGATTTAAATCACTCGGCCATTACCAAGTTAACTACAAGGATCTATGATTCAAAACTGGCGTCCGTTAGAAATCATTCAGACACTACAATGTTCATACAATAAATTTTGGGTTTGGCGTCAGATTAAAATCACTCGGCCATTCACAAGTTATCTACACAAAGACAATACCGATTGGAGATGAGATTCCAAAACAAGAACGAGTCAACTCGATGCTGATTTTTATACCCGTGTCAAAACAACTTTCCTTTGCATTATTGTTTTGCAATTAATTTTTTTCAATCTTTCCTAGAGGATCGGCATTATTTTTGTTGCTACTTGTTTTTCTTAAATTTTAGCAATTTTATTTTATGCTCATTGCTGCTTTTTTTAGTTGTGTTTTTGTTTCTGGATTTGCTTCCAGAAAGTTCTATGTCTTCCTATTGTTGTAACGAGTTTTGATCAGTCGTCATTTTTATGTATTTAATTGTTGTTGTTATGTAGATTGTGTTTCATATATTTATTTTAGGGTCTTTATTATTTTCCTCCACTGTACCATTTTTTCCTTTTTCCTTTTCTTTTCAAATCATTACCTGATTTTACGGTACTTCAACAAAATTTGTTCGTCACGCAAGCGTCGAATTAGATCCATCTGAGTTGGGACCGCCCACTCAGATCACCGCATCTTCAATTTGCGTGTGACTGAAGACCGGCTCGGTTGGGGTGCAGGCCGAGTTTTACACCCGTCGGTGTTTTGTGATTTTTGTAAAGAAAAATTTATTTTTACTCTCCCCTTTATTTCTGTTGAGAGTAGTACCGTTATCAGCCTGGGTGTTATTGTGCTGCTGTATTTTCCACATAATGATTTTATTCTTTTGTTCTTCCTCCCAGGGTCGGTTAAGTTTGTATCTCACCCGAATACTTTAGAGGGCAGTTTTTTCACGTTCGGAACTCTTGGATCCCTCGATATCCTTAAGGTCACCAAACACACACGCCATTGGTCTTGGTCTCCGTCTGTGGGGCTTTAGCGGAAATTTCTTGCGCTGGTGTGTTCTTGTTGTTGAGTTTGTAACTTTCGACCATGGCGCATAAATCGTCGTAAAATGTGTACTTCGCTGAGTCGAAGCACTTCTGGTAGACCACCCCGACTGTTTCAGGCTCTGGACTTGGACGAAAAACTCGTCTTCTGCTTTGCCGAGCTCGCAGGTACTTTGGGACGCTAAGTTTCCATTCCGCACAATCCCCATCATTCATCTGCCCTAGAATATGTCGATAGAGTTGGCCACTGTAATCAGCATATTTCTCTGGGTTATATAACGTAATCAGCATATTTCTCTGCGTTCTTTTCGACCTCGGCTAATTTGTGTTCGGTCCAGTTGCGCTTCTTCTCCTCGACTGTGAAACCACTTACTTTTTCCACGGATTCTCTGGATAGTGTGTCAGCGACCATTTTCCATTTAACTTTTCTATACTTAACGTCGATCATATATTGTTGCAATTCAAGCGCCCATCTTGCTATACGCCCTGAAGGACTTTCCATAGAATTTAGCCACTTGAGTGCGAGGTGATCAGTTATAACACAGAATCCATACCGTTCTGAATATGGGCGCATTTTTCTAATTCCACAAACGACTGCTAGACATTCCTTCTCTGTAGCGTAATTTATTTCTGCTTAATATTCTGAGTAATTTATTTCTGCTTTGTTAAAGTGTCGACTCACAGAGAACCCGACCTTCTCGCCTTCATCAGTATCCTGCATGAGAGCAGCTCCTAATCCGTGATTGCCTGCATCTGTCAGCATCGTGAAAGGCTTGTTGTCCTTTCTCAATAAACTGGTAAGTGGAACTACTAATCTTGCGAAATCTGGTACGCATCGTCGATACCACGATCCTATTCCGAGAAATCGTCGTACACCTCTGACATTTGTGAGAGGGGCTAGTTCCTGTGAATCGGTGTGAATGGCATGGTGGCTTATGACGTGACCGAGATACTTCAAGTCTTGTTTAAAGAATTCACACTTTTTTGTTAATTTATAGATTGGCCCGTCTTAGTCGTCGAAATACTTCTCGCAAGTTTTCCATGTGTTTTTGTAAGGTCTTTCCAACTTCTATTATATTGTCCGAACATGCAAATGCGCGTGGCTCCATATCTGGGCCGATGACTTGATTCAGAGCACTCTAAAATATTACCGGTGCAGAGTGAAGTCCAAATGGCACGGCTTTCCACTGAAAAGGTCCCCTTCCTGGTATGGTGAACGCTGTGTATTGCTTGCTGTCTGGGCTCACATGTTTTTGCCAATAATCATTTTTTAAATCTATGGTGCTAATGTATTGTGCGTCACGAAGCCGATCTAAGATGTGTTGTATTCTTGGTAACGGATAAGTGTCACGTACCGGCCTCGCGTCCAACTGCCGATAATCGACGCATAGTTGCCATTGACCATTCTTTTTTTTCTAGAACGATAAGCGCACTATACGGGCTATGAAAAGGTTCGATGCAGCCTTTTTCCAGCAACTCGTCTACTTTTTTGTTTTTAATCTCCTCCATCGCGAGATCGGGTAATATCTCTGTTCATCAGTTTGTCGTCCTTCATGACGGTTTTATGTTCTGTGATGTTGGACGGTCTGAAGTGTTTCAAGTTTCTCGAGCTCTGCTTATAAGAGTTCATTGCTTTGTGAATTAGATCCATCTGAGTTGGGACCGCCCACTCAGATCACCGCATCTTCAGTTCGCCTGAAGACCGGCTCGATTATAGTGTAGGCCGAGTTCTACAGCCGTAGAACTCGAGTTCTACACCCGTAGACCGGCTCGATTATATATATATATATATATATATATATATATATATATATATATATATATATATATATATATATATATATATATATATATATATATATATATATATATATATATATATATATATATATATATATATATATTATATATATATATATATATATATATATATATATATATATATATATATATATATATATATATAT
>CAWZZZ010000156.1:0-48626 GCA_963966595.1 Physocephala rufipes
ATATATATATATATATATATATATATATATATATATATATATATATATATATATATATATATATATATATATATATATATATATATATATATATATATATATATATATATATATATATATATATATATATATATATATATATATATATATATATATATATATATATATATATATATATATATATATATATATATATATATATATATATATATATATATATATATATATATATATATATATATATATATATATATATATATATATATATATATATATATATATATATATATATATATATATATATATATATATATATATATATATATATATATATATATATATATATATATATATATATATATATATATATATATATATATATATATATATATATATATATATATATATATATATATATATATATATATATATATATATATATATATATATATATATATATATATATATCAAGGTCGTCACCTTGATGGGCGCTGCCGACTGAATAATTCGGCACTCGCAGTGGCAATTACTTTGGCAGTGGCGGTGCTTTGATGGTCGTTACTTTAGTGTAGTTATCCCAGTTCCTGCGCTTTCTTGTCCGTCGTCAATAAAATGCCGTGTCAAAATTGGAGTCGTTGGTAAGGCGACTACGAGACAAACCCTAATTGTTTACCGGGCCTTGTGCAAAGGATTCTTTTCTCTTTTCGAGATCAATACTATCTAGATTGTTCTGCCTAATTAAAGCTAGCTGAGATGCCCATTCGATAGAACGTGAACATCTCTCTTATTAATGCTCATTCGATAGAACGTGTACACTAACAACTCACTAAGTTGGTGCCCATTCGATAGAACGTGTACAAACTACCGACAGAAAAATCTAATCAAAATAAAGCTTAAAGGAATTGTTCCGGATGAAAGCTGGCTGAGGTGCCCATTCGATAGTTCACGTACATCCCTCCTATTAGGGCCCATTCGATAGAACGTGTGCACTAACAAGTCACTAAGTTGGTGCCCATTCGATAGAAAAAAAATTCCTTTATTTTTCTTAACACTTTAATTAACTAGTTAAATTACTTGCCATTATCTTCTTGCTTGTCCATACGTAAATCGTAGTTATGTCTGTCCCTTCTCGTTTGCTTTCCGTTTTTATACGAAGTTCCCTGTTTCAATCCTGCGCTGTTAATTCGTACGTCCGTTCCTATGGAAAGCCTGTCGCCAACTCTCTGCTCTACTTCTTGCAAATTTACTTGCAGGCTCCTTCATACTTGCTTTCAGTTGCCTCTCTTTTCAACATGCGTACTCTCGCTTGTGTTTGTTTACCTCTCTCTTCGGTTGTATATGCTTATAACTAAATACAATTTCGTTCTTATTTCTCTTGTGTTTCAATTCGCTTAATATTTCAATTCGCAAATCTAATTTAACTCATAGCATGTATTAATATACTAAAGATTATAAGAAAAATAAAGGTAAAAATGAAGAACTTAACAATTCAATTCAAAATTTGGCATAATACAATAAAAATCTTGAAAACTTGAGAATTATTTTGGAAAGGTGTGCCACACATTTAATACGCGAAATGTGTGCGTCACACTACCTCCCCCCTTTAATTAATAAATTTGATAGTTACTTTTCCTCCCCGTGACTTACGTAGAGAGTACGTTCGGCCATTCACCGTTACCTTAATGGTGTGCACATTTCCTGGGCGAAATCTGCAAAGCTCGTCAGCGGCCTCTCTTAATTTCTGATCATCTTCCGGGTGATGAACCAAGTTGGCTTCGGGTAAGAAGGTCTGCTGAATTGTGTGGTAGGTCATTGGGTCTGTTGCAGTACGCAGGAACTCTTCATACATGTGATGTGTAGTAGACTGTAGAATGGAGAATGTTGACATGGCTGATGTTTTTGCTCTTTCTTCATGTGGCTGTAGTGTAACTTGAGGCTGTAGTGTCTCTTGAGGCTGTGGTGTCTCTAGAGTAACTTCTGTTGTGGCTGGGTTCTCATTCTCCAACGATGAGGTCGACTGTTGTACAAGCTATGGTCCTGGCGTCGACGGTGTCGGAGTTTGTGGTAATGGCGGTGGGGTTGTCGAAGGGGGACCGGCTTCGATAGCTTCATATTGTGGCGACGGTGGGAACTGTACCTCGGGTTCCTGTTGCGTATCGACGAAATTGGGGTCTAGTACGGATAGGCACGTATTTGTTTCGACGCAGAAAGTAATCTGACCGCGCCCTTCCCATTTAGTACGGTGCACCTCGGTATCGATAAAGGCACCCACCCGGCTTAATTCGCTTTCTTCTTCAGCCTCATGTTCATCGTTTCTAGCCTCTCCCTGTTCCTCAGTTCCTTGCGGCTCATGTTCATCTCCTTCGGTATCTTGTTCACCATTTACAGCTGGTCCCTCTTCATTGGTTTCTTGCCCTCATGTGTGTCTCCTTCAGGCTCTACCACGACTTCGGTCTCCATAGCTTCGTCAGCTTCCGGATCTTGGATTATGCCTGGGCCTGCATCCTCCTCTTCCTCGTCTAATGGACTCTCAATTTGTCCCGTAAGTGTAGCTCTGGACGGTTCTTCGTCTGCTTCCTCTGTGTCGGAGACGATTATAATGACCTCTATGTCAACCTTGCCGGGAGTCCACCGTGAGGACGTAGTGGGCGGACTGTCTCCTGTAGGCCTATCACCCTCTGGGTTTCTACTGTCGCTATCGTCTACATATTCTTGATTTTCCACAGGCACCCGTCGTATTCTCATTCTTGGGCATTTGGTCTCAGGACCCTCTATGATGTCCTCCCATTTTGGACTCAAGAGACGTGTCCTGGCCCGTCGCACTTGCTCTTCTCTCAGACTTTTCTTGAATGTCTCCTTAGCCTTTTCAAATCGGATATCTTTTCCTTTCATTCCCTTAACGTGTGATTGCTGCTTGCGTGTCGACTTACCACTGGCTGTTAGTTCCATCGTGCATCCTTTTATATGCTTTGACGGCTTGGTCGTGCTGGCTATTTCCTTTACTTGTGGAGTGTTTTCTTTCACTTGCACTCCCCTTTCTGTACGGAATACTTTCAGATTAGATATGTGAGCCCTCTGAGGCCGCTTGTTGTCAACCTTTTGTAAATTTACTATGACCGGTGAAATGAAACCCACGACTTTATAAGGCCCATCATATCTAGGAGCTAATTTGGCGGTGAATTTGTCGACCGCTTTCGATAGTGGATGCGTTCGACAAAGCACCAACTCTCCCACCCTCGGTTTCCATTCTCGTCGGCGCATATTATAATATTTTGATGGGGCTTGGGCCGCTGTTGCCAAATTCTGACGCACAAGTTTAAATGCTTCTTGTAACCGTTTCACATTTTCTGAGGCCATCTTTTCTCGATTGATGCTTTGAGTGTCGGTGTCACATTCGGTGATATTCTGATCATAAAGTGAATTTGGTAATGTCGGTTCCCACCCCTGCAGTAAATATGCTGGACTAAAACCCGTCGATTCTGAAACACTGGTATTTATGGCTGGACTTGTTTCAGGAATAAGCTCATCCCACAAATTTTGATGGCTACCGGCATATTGTGCAAGCATGTTTTTGACAGTACGGTTAGTGTGTTCCTTTGGGTTTTCTTGGGGCGCATAGGGCGCCGTACGTTGTTGCTGTACCCCAATTTCTTTCAGAAAACATTGGAAAATTTTACTCACGAATTGAACACCATTATCAGTGATAAGCAGTTTTGGAGCTCCAAAACGAGCTAATATCCTTTCTCTAAAAGCTCACTGGTCACTGATCATAACGGGATCATTTCCACCCAATTTGTCTCAAATCAATTTATCAACAATTTAACAACAATGCCCAATTTATCAACAAAGACTAGCATCATGTTGTTTCCATGTTTTGCCTGGGAAGCGGGCCAATAAAATCCGCTGAAACGATAGTCCACGGAGCGTCGGCCAATTTGGAAAACATTTGTCCGGCTGGCTTTTGTTGGCTGTATTTACACCTCTGGCAACTTTGACAGCTTTTCACGTAAGCACTCGCCTGACGAAATAGACCTGGCCAGTAATATTTACTCGTTACACGAGCCATGGTCTTCCGAACGCCTAAGTGACCAGCTGATGGCATGTCGTGACCTTCCTCCAAAACTCGGCCTCTTAAATAGATGGGTACGCACAGTTTCCAGGGCGTTCCAACCCCAAGAATATTTGGTATATGTCGATAAAGCTGCTGATTCTCTATGCAGTACTCAGGAAATTTATCCGGTTCATTTGTTACTGCATTCTTCATCTTCTCGTACCAGCTACATGTTCTGTCTTCATTTCTCTCAAGTACAGTTCTGCAGATTATCAGCGACAATAAGCAGCGAGCATCAGCGACAATATTTTGCTTCCATCTCCTATATTGTATCTCGTATTGATATTGTTGTAGCTCCAAGGACCAACGTGCTATGCGTCCTGAGAGGTTGCTAATGTAAATTAACCATTTAAGAGAGAAATGATCGGTTATAATTGTGAACACATAACCTTCCAAATATTGTTCCATATTCGTTCCATCCAGATTTTGCGTGAGCACGGCTCCTATCCCATAATCACAGGCGTCGGTTTGTAAATAAAATCTTTGACTAAAATCCGGGCAGTCCAAAATAGGGGCTTCCGTAAGCCGTCGTTTAATGTCGTCGAACGATTCTTGTTGCGCCGTTGTCCATTTAAAATGTTTGCCCTTTCGGAGTAGCGATGTCAATGGATGGGTGATCTTCGTAAAATCAGGTACAAATCTGCGATACCAGGACACAATACCCAGGAAACGCCTTAATTCTCTCACGTTCGTTGGTGGACGTAATTCCCTGATATCCATCACCTTGTCAGGGTCAGTGTGTATCCCGTTTTCACTTACGATGTGCCCAAGGTATTTGATTTCCCTGCGGACAAACTGACTCTTTTCCAAATTAATACGTAAATTCACAGCCCGGAGCCGGTGCAACACTTCCTTTAATTTCAGCATATGTTGATCAAGTGTACTGCCTATGACAATTATGTCATCGAGGTAAGCAAATGCATAGGGCTCCATGCCTGCCACGATGACCCGATCGAGAGCCCTCTGAAATGTAGCAGGAGCTGAGTGTAGCTCGAAGGGCGTTACTTTCCATTGGAACAGCCCTCGACCAGGCACAGTAAATGCCGTATATTGTCTGCTCTTCGCTTCCATGGGTATTTGCCAATATCCGTTCTTCAAATCTATGGTGCTGACATATCTGGCGTTCCGTAACCTCTGGAGGATATGGTGGACTCTTGGCAGTGGATATGCGTCCGGGATAGACAGAGCGTTTAGTTGACGATAGTCGACGCATAGCCGCCATTGATCATTCTTCTTTCTGACAAGCACGATTGGGGCGCTATACGGGCTGGACGATGGTTCTATGTGCCCTTTATTTTGAATGTCGTCAATTTCTCGGTCCATGATTTCCTGCATGGCCGGGTTTCGTGGGTAGTAGCGCTGTTTAATCGGTCTATCATCCCTCATCACAATTTCATTTTCTGCTATATGGGTAACGCCCTCCGATATCTCAGCCTTGCGAAGTTCCATTTCTAAGAATTCTTGTATCTTTTGAGCTTCTTGTATCTTTTGAGAATGTTCTTGTAGGTTTTGCTGGTGGTTTGGACTTTCCAACGTACTTTCGAATTCCTCAGTTGAGCTAATGCTACTGCCGGCTGTAATATTTTGGGTCTCTCCTTCTGAGAAGTAATTTTAATTGTACACCTGCGCTATCAATGATGGCTCTTACACCCATCAGTAAGTCAATTCCTAGGATTAGGTCATCGACAACGTGTGGAAGAATTAAAATTTTCAACCGCAACCTTTTGTTTCCAAATGAAACAAGTGTATCCGCAGCTTGAGTACATGGTTCTCCTCGACCATTTGCCATATCCACTCTAACGACTATGTCTATCCTTTTTGCCGAGGTTTCCGCACACAGTCTATTGGCGAAATATTCATTAATGAAGCTACGCCCGGCACCCGTGTCAATAGTAGCGTCCATTAAGCAGTCCTTCATTGCTACCGTCGCAATTATACGTTGGTCTTCAAACCGCATATGTCTTAGTTGGTTGGAGGCTGTCTTCGTAGTCTTCACATTGCCTCCACTCTTGCGAAGACTCGACTCGTTTCCCTGATTCTTGTCGCAGCATTTCCTGGTGGACACTCCTCTTCGCCCACATTTCCAACAATAAATAGCAGTGGGGTTTCTCGCGAAGTGTCCATTCTGACCGCGTCGTCTGCAGGACTTCGCTACGTCGATAGCTGTGCCATTCTCAGCTTCTACCAGCTGCCGGTGTTTTACTATCTGTTGTTTAGGTGGAATTTCTTTGGAGGCGTGTTCGTCTGGATTTATATTTTCGAGGTCTCCTAGCAGTTCAAGCAACTCATTTAGCGTTGTAAATTTCTTCCTCTTTATATAGAGCCGCACGTCATGACTGCTATTGCGGTATATTCTTTCTAATTGTTGTTGATCGTTCATATCTGTATGCCGCATTAGGCCTTGTATTGCAAGAACATAATCTCTGAAATGTTCATCTCTACCCTGGTGACGTTGACGCACATCGTCTTCTAACCGCTCAAAGAAACGTGGCGCTAAAAAGAACTTCAGAAAATCTATCTTGAAAGACCCGCACTGCTCCCAGCGACAATTATTACTGCGATACCACTGTAATGCCCTATCCTGTATCCGTTCACCCCATAGGTGTCGATCAACTCTTCCACTCTCTCTATAAACGTCAAGGGGGTTCCATTTCCGGTATATTTTACACCCTATTTTCTTACTCGGTCCATAAGGGCCATATTTGCGTTCACTATACCTGCTGCTTCCGTCGGTTGCGTAGAAATATGGGCATATTCGGTTTGTATCGACACGACCGCAGGTTTATTGTTCCCAATCGTTTCATTTTCTGATGCTTTAAATCTAGGGATGGTGCCTGTTGGTACTTGTATGCTGATCGGCATCATGTCAGGGACTACCGAAGCTCCGCCTGTTGAATTAGGGGAACTTTCTCTCCAATGCTTAGTTTACAGCTCTTCTAATCGCTTTCTGGTGGTGCTCTTTGGATACGAATGAACTCAGACGTTTACGAAGTTCGTCGACGGTACCATCCGCGTCGATTCCAAATTCTACTGCATATTCTTGTAGTTCGTCTTTATGCAAACACCGTACCCATGATACCCGTACCATTTTAACTAGATTTTAGCTTCCTTGGTTTCTATAATATAATTTTTTTCTATTTACTTGTATATATATTTTCTCCTTTATATGTCAAACAGTGGTATATTTCTTTTTTTACACTGCTTTTTATTACACTGTTCTGTATTTATAAGCTTTGTTTTATAAATCTACCACTAAACAATTCTATTAACCGAAGAGAGGGGTCGTTATGATAAACTCTTCGTAGCTGAATCACTTAGCGATGGCGGTGAGTCTTGTCGGCGACCGCGCAATTTCTAAAACGCTGGCTGTGTTGTCGAACTGACTACTGCGGCGTTGGTGCAAGAATTTATAACGATGGCGGTGCGTTGGCTGACGACCACGTAACGATAACTGTGTTGTTAACGCTGTCGTAATTATAACGATGATGGGTTCGCTGCCGAACTGGCTGTTGTGGCGTTGGCGCAATTACTATGATGATAGCGGTGCGTTGGCTGGCGACCTCGTGATTATGATGACGGTGACTGCGCTGCCGACTGATTAATTCGCCGCTGGCGCAATTACTACGACGACGGCGGTGCATTGACTGGCGTCCGCGTGATGATAACGATGCTATTTACGCTGCCGAACTGATCGTTGTGGCGTTAGCGTAAGAACTATGACGACGGCGGCGCGTTGGCTGGCGACCGCGTGACGATGACGATCTTGATTCCGATGCCGACTGACTAATTCGGCACTGGCGAAATTACTATGACAGTAGCGGTGCGCTGGCTGGCGACCGTGTGACGATGACGACCTTGATTGCGCTGTCGACTGACTAATTCGGCACTGGCGCAATTACTTTGGCAGTGGCGGTGCTTTGATGCTGGTTACTTTAGTGTAGTTATCCCAGTTCCTACGCTTTCTTGTCCGTCGTCAATAAAATGTCGTGTCAAAATTGGAGTCGTTGGTAAGGCGACTACGAGACAAACCCTAATTGTTTACCGGGCCTTGTGCAATGGATAATTTTCTTTTTTCGAGATCAACACTATTTAGATTGTTCTGCCTAATTAAAGCTAGCTGAGATGCCCATTCGATAGAACGTGAACATCCCTCTTATTAATGCCCATTCGATAGAACGTGTACACTAACAAGTCACTAAGTTGGTGGCCATTCGATAGAACGTGTACATCCTACCGACAGAAAAATCTAATCAAAATAAAGCTTAGAGGAATTGTTCCGGATGAAAGCTATCTGAGATGCCCATTCGATAGAAAATGTACATCCCTCTTATTAGTGCCCATTCGATAGAACGTGTACAGTAACAAGTCACTAAGTTGGCGCCAATTTGATAGAACGTGTACACCCTAACGACGGAAAAATTGCTTTATTTTTCTTAACACTTTAATTAACTAGTTAAATTATTTGCCTTTACCTTCTTGCTTGTCCGTACGTAAATCGTAGTTATGTCCTTCTCGTTCGCTTTCTCTTTATATACGAAGTTTTCTGTTTCAATCCAGCGCTGTTAATTCGTACGTCCGTTCCTATGGAAAGCCTGTCGCCAACTCCCTGCTCTACTTCTTGCAATTTTACTTGCAAGCTCTTTCATACTCGCTTTCAGTTGCCTCTCTTTTCAACATGCGTACTCTCGCTTGTGTTTGTTTACCTCTCACTTCGGTTGTATATGTTTATAACTAAATACAATTTCGTTCTTATTTCTCTTGTGTTTCAATTCGCTTAATATTTCAATTCACAAATCTAATTTAACTCATAGCATGTATTAATATATTAAAGATTATAAGAAAAGTAAATAACTTAACAATTCGATTCAAAATTTAACATAATACAATAAAAAACTTGAAAACTTAAGAATTATTTTGGAAAGGTGTGCCACACATTTAATACGCGAAATGTGTGCGTCACACTACCTCCCCCCTTTAATTTATAAATTTGATAGTTACTTTGCCTCCCCGTGACTTACGTAGACAGTACGTTCGGCCATTCACCGTTACCTTAACGGTGTGCACCTTTCCTGGGCGAAATCTGCAAAGCTCGTCAGCGGCCTCTCTTAATTTCTAATCATCTTCCGGGTGATGAACGAAGTTGGCTTCGGGTAGGAAGGTCTGCTGAGTTGTGTGGTAGGTCATTGGGTCTGTTGCAGTACGCAGGAACTCTTCATACATGTAATGTGTAGGTGACTGTAGAATGGAGAATGTTGACATGGCTGATGTTTTTGCTCTTTCTTCATGTGGCTGTAGTGTAACTTGAGGCTGTAGTGTCTCTTGAGGCTGTGGTGTTTCTAGAGTAACTTCTGTTGTGGCTGGGTTCTCATTCTCCAACGATGAGGTCGACTGTTGTACAAGCTGTGGTCCTGGCATCGACGGTGTCGGAGTTTGTGGTAATGGCGGTGGTTGTCGGATGAGGGGGACCGGCTTCGATAGCTTCATAGTGTGGCGACGGTGGGAACTGTACCTCGGGTTCCTGTTGCGTACCGACGAAACTGGGGTCTAGTACGGTTAGGCACGTATTTGTTTCGACGCAGAAAGTAATCTGACCGCGCCCTTCCCATTTAGTACGGTGCACCTCGGTATCGATAAAGGCACCCACCCGGCTTAATTCGCTTTCTTCTTCATCCTCATGTTCATCGTTTCTAGCCTCTCCCTGTTCCTCAGTTCCTTGCGGCTCATGTTCATCTCCTTCGGTATCCTGTTCACCATTTACAGCTGGTCCCTCTTCATTGGTTTCTTGTCCCTCATGTGTCTCCTTCAGGCTCTACCACGACTTCGGCCTCCATAGCTTCGTCAGCTTCCGGATCTTGGATTATGCCTGGGCCTGCATCCTCCTCTTCCTCGTCTAATGGACTCTCAATTTGTCCCGTAAGTGTAGCTCTGGACGGTTCTTCGTCTGCTTCCTCTGTGTCGGAGTCGATTATAATGACCTCTATGTCAACCTTGCCGGGAGTCCACCGTGAGGACGTAGTGGGCGGACTGTCTCCTCTAGGCCTATCACCCTCTGGGTTTCTACTGTCGCTATCGTCTACATATTCTTGATTTTCCACAGGCACCCTTCGTATTCTCACTCTTGGGCATTTGGTCTCAGGACCCTCTATGGTGTCCTCCCATTCTGGACTCAAGAGACGTGTCCTGGCCCGTCGCACTTGCTCCTCTCAGGCTTTTCTTGAATGTCTCCTTAGCCTTTTCAAATCGGATGTCTTTTCCTTTCATTCCCTTAACGTGTGCTTGCTGCTTGCATGTCGACTTACTACTGGCTGTTAGTTCCATCGTGTATCCTTTTATATGCTTTGACGGCTTAGTCGTGCTGGCTATTTCCTTTACTTGTGGAGTGTTTTCTTTCACTTGCACTCCCATTCCTGTACGGAATATTTTCAGATTAGATATGTGAGCCCTCTGAGGCCGCTTGTTGTCAACCTTTTGTAAATTTACTATGACTGGTGAAATGAAACCCACGACTTTATAAGGTCCATCATATCTAGGAACTAATTTGGCGGTGAATTTGTCGACCGCTTTCGATAGTGGATGCGTTCGACAAAGCACCAACTCCCCCACCCTCGGTTTCCATTCTCGTCGGCGCATATTATAATATTTTGATTGGGCTTGGGCCGCTGTTGCCAAATTCTGACGGACAAGTTTAAATGCTTCTTGTAACCGTTTCACATTTTCTGAGGCCATCTTTTCTCGATTGATGCTTTGAGTGTCGGTGTCACATTCAGTAATATGCTGATCATAGAGTGAATTTGGTAATGTCGGTTCCCGCCCCTGCAGTAAATATGCTGGACTAAAACCCGTCGATTCTGAAACACTGGTATTTATTGCTAGACTTAATTTAGGAATAAGTTCATCCCACAAATTGTGATGGCTACCGGCATATTGTGCAAGCATGTTTTTGACAGTGCGGTTAGTGCGTTCCGTTGGGTTTCCTTGGGATGCATAGGGCGCAGTACGTTGTTGCTGTACCCCAATTTCTTTCAGAAAACATTGGAACATTTTACTCACGAATTGAACACTATTATCAGTAATAAGCAGTTTTGGAGCTCCAAAACGAGCTAATATCCTTTCTCTAAAAGCTCTTATCACATGGTCACTGTTCGCTGATCGTAACGGGATCATTTCCACCCATTTTGTAAATTTATCAACGAAGACTGGCATTATGTTGTTTCCATGTTTTGCCTGGGAAGCGGGCCAAAAAAATCCGCTGAAACGATCGTCCACGGAGCGTCGGCCAATTTGGAAAACATTTGTCCGGCTGGCTTTTGTTGGCTGTATTTATACCTCTGGCAACTTTGACAGCTTTTCACGTAAGCCCTCACCTGACGAAATAGACTGGCCAGTAATATTTACTCGTTACACGAGCCATGGTCTTCCGAACCCCTAAATGGCCAGCTGATGGCATTTCGTGACCTCCAAAACTCGACCTCTTAAATAGATGGGTACGCACAGTTTCGAGAACGTTCCACCCCCAAGAATATTTGGTATATGTCAATAAAGCTGCTGATTCTCTACGCAGTACTCAGGAAATTTATCCGGTTCATTTGTTACTGCATTCTTCATCTTCTCGTACCAGCTACATGTTCTGTCTTCATTTCTCTCAAGTACAGTTCTGCAGATTATCAGCGACAATAAGCAGCGAGCATCAGCGACAATATTTTGCTTCCATCTCCTATATTGTATCTCGTATTGATATTGTTGGAGCTCCAAGGACCAACGTGCTATGCGTCCTGAGAGGTTGCTAATGTAAATTAACCATTTAAGAGAAAAATGATAGGTTATAATTGTGAACACATAACCTTCCAAATATTGTTCCATATTCGTTCCATCCAGATTTTGCGTGAGCACGGCTCCTATCCCATAATCACAGGCGTCGGTTTGTAAATAAAATCTTTGACTAAAATCCGGGCAGGCTAAAATAGGGGCTTCCGTAAGGCGTCGTTTAATGTCGTCGAACGATTCTTGTTGCGCCGTTGTCCATTTAAAATGTTTGCCCTTTCGGAGTAGCGATGTCAATGGATAGGTGATCTTCGTAAAATCAGGTAGAAATCTGCGATACCAGGACACAATACCCAGGAAACGCCTTAATTCTCTCACGTTCGTTGGTGGACGTAATTCCCTGATATCCATCACCTTGTCAGGGTCAGTGTGTATCCCGTTTTCACTTACGACGTGCCCAAGGTATTTGATTTCCCTGCGGACAAACTGACTCTTTTCCAAATTAATACGTAAATTCACAGCCCGGAGCCGGTGCAACACTTCCTTTAATCTCAGCATATGTTCATCAAGTGTACTGCCTATGACAATTATGTCATCGAGGTAAGCAAATGCATAGGGCTCCATGTCTGCCCCGATGACCCGATTGATAGCCCTCTGAAACGTCTCAGGAGCTGAGTGTAGCCCGAAGGGCATTATTTTCCACTGGAACAGCCCTCGACCAGGCACAGTAAATGCCGTATATTGTCTGCTCTTCGCTTCCATGGGTATTTGCCAATATCCGTTCTTCAAATCTATGGTGGTGACATATCTGGCGGTCCGTAACCTCTGGAGGATATGGTGGACTCTTGGCAGTGGATATGCGTCCGGGATAGACAGAGCGTTTAGTTGACGATAGTCGACGCATAGCCGCCATTGATCATTCTTCTTTCTGACAAGCACGATTGGGGCGCTATACGGACTGGACGATGGTTCTATGTGACCTTTCTTTTGAATGTCGTCAATTTCTCGGTCGATGATTTCCTGCATGGCCGGGTTTCGTGGATAGTAGCGCTGTTTAATCGGTCTATCATCCCTCATCACAATTTCATGTTCTGCTATATGGGTAACGCCCTCCGATATCTCAGCCTTGCGAAGTTCCATTTCTAAGAATTCTTGTATCTTTTGAGCTTCTTGTATCTTTTGAGAATGTTCTTGTAGGTTTTGCTGGTGGTTTGGATTTTCCAACGTACTTTCGAACTCCTCAGTTGAGCTAATGCTACTGCCGGCTGTAATATTTTGGGTCTCTCCTTCTGAGAAGTAATTTTAATTGTACACCTGCGCTATCAATGATGGCTCTTACACCCATCAGGAAGTCTATTCCTAGGATTAGGTCATCGACGACGTGTGGAAGAATGTGGTCTTCAAACCGCATATGTCTTAGTTGGTTGGAGGCTGTGTCTTCGTAGTCTTCACATTGCCTCCACTCTTGCGAAGACTCGACTCGTTTCCCTGATTCTTGCCGCAGCATTTCCTGGTGAACACTCCTCTTCGCCCACATTTCCAACAATAAATAACAGTAGGGTTTCTATAATGTCTCGCGAAGTGTCTATTCTGACCGCATCGTCTGCAGGCCTTCGCTACGTCGATAGGTGTGCTATTCTCAGCTTCTACCAGCAGTCGGTGTTTTACTATCTGTTGTTTAGGTGGAATTTCTTTGGTGGCGTGTTCGTCTGGATTTAGATTTTCGAGGTCTCCTAGCAGTTCAAGCAACTCATTTAGCGTTGTAAAGTTCTTCCTCTTTATATAGAGCCGCACATCACGACTGCTATTGCGGTATATTCTTTCTAATTGTTGTTGCTCGTTCATATCTGCATGCCGCATTAGGCCTTGTATTGCAAGAACATAATCTCTGAAATGTTCATCTCTACCCTGGTGACGTTGACGCATATCGTGTTCTAACCGCTCAAAGAAACGTGGAGCTAAAAAGAACATCAGAAAATCTATCTTGAAAGACCCGCACTGCTCCCAGCGACGATTATTATTGCGATAGAACTGTAATGCCCTATCCTGTAATAATTCTGGCATGGCTTGGGGTACCAAATTTGCGTTCACCCCATAGGTGTCGATCAACTCTTCCACTCTCTCTATAAACGTCAAGGGGGTTCCATTTCCGGTATATTTTACACCCCATTTTCTTACTCGGTCCATAAGAGCCATATTTGCGTTCACTATACCTGCTGCTTCCGTCGGTTGCAAAAAAATATGGGCATATTCGGTTTGTATCGACACGACCGCAGGTTTATTGTTCCCAATCGTTTCATTTTCTGATGCTTTAAATCTAGGGATGGTGCTTGTTGGTGCTTGTATGCTGATCTACAGCATGTCAGGGACTACCGAAGCTCCGCCTGGTGAATTAGGGTGACTTTCTCTCCAATGCTTAGTTTCCAGCTCTTCTAATCGCTTTCTAACTGATGCATCGTGGTGCTCTTTGGATACGAATGAACTCAGACGTTTACGAAGTTCGTCGACGGTACCATCCGCGTCAATTCCAAATTCTACTGCATATTCTTGTAGTTCGTCTTTATGCAAACACCGTACCCATGATACCCGTACCATTTTAACTAGATTTTAGCTTCCTTGGTTTCTATAATATAATTTTTTTCTATTTACTTGTATATATATTTTCTCCTTTATATGTCAAACAGTGGTATATTTCTTTTTTACACTGCTTTTTATTACACTGTTCTGTATTTCTAAGCTTTGTTTTATAAATCTACCACTAAACAATTCTATTAACCGAAGAGAGGAGTCGTTATGACAAGCACTTCGTAGCTGAATCACTTAGCGATGGCGGTGAGTCTTGTCGGCGGCCGCGCAATTTCTAAAACGCTGGCTGTGTTGTCGAACTGACTATTGCGGCGTTGGTGCAAGAATTTATAACGATGGCGGTGCTTTGGCTGACCACCACGTCTGACCTCCCCCAACTCGGCTGCCGGTAGCCACATACCGGAAGAGGCTTTAGATGGTGCCTCAATCGCTTACCTGCGAGGAAGTCCTGCTCCGCCTCAGGCTTCCATAGGTACATATATGGTGCAACAGGGCAAAGTTGCAGCCGTGGTCGTTGGTTGCCGATATAAAGGTATTCATAGTGTCTACCTAGCAACCCCGAATGTGGGTGGGCCCACCGTGGACTTAAGCCAATCATGGCAGGCGTCCACGTAAAGCACATGGCAGAAATCTGACCACCACGTCTCGGGTGCCAGTCCCGTTGCAGTGGAGGCACAAAATGGCAGTGACTAGTCTTGCCTGCACTAGTTCACTGCCAATGAACTAACGCAGACTAGTTCCGAGGCCTTACCAAAGGCTAAAAAATGGTGCCACGGGTGATGCGCATCGCATAGGGGTCCTTCCTACCCCGCTAATATAAAGCCCACTAAAATAGCGCATCGTGGGTAGGCTTCTCACTTGTGAGAGCTTCGTGGTGGCTGTGGTTGCCACCCAAAGATACGCGGGTAGAGACCAAAGTGTCTCCGCGTAGAGTTGCGTGTGGAGGAGGCCGCCTCCCCCAACTCGGCTGCCGGTAGCCACATACCGGAAGAGGCTTTAGATAGTGCCTCGATCGCTTACCTGCGAGGAAGTCCTGCTCCGCCTCAGGCTTCCATAGGTACATATATGGTGCAACAGGGCAAAGTTGCAGCCGTGGTCGTTGGTTGCCGATATAAAGGTATTCATAGTGTCTACCTAGCAACCCCGAATGTGGGTGGGCCCACCGTGGACTTAAGCCAATCATGGCAGGCGTACACGTAAAGCACATGGCAGAAATCTGACCACCACGTACTTGGTGTACCGCCTCTTGATTTGGAAGTCATACGTCGGGGTATGGCTTTCAATATCAAAAGGGGCATACAGGTTAGTGGTGTTGACTGGTTTTCTCATAGGGATCTTGAGGGATTGCCGTCCAATGGGTGTAAGGCTCTTCTAAGAGGTCGTGTCATGTCTAGATGGCAATCTAGATGGGACACATCTGTAAACGGAAGAGTTACTTATAGATTTCTGAGGGATGTTTATTTCATGGGCGCTAATCCTGAGCTAAGTTTTGGCCTTAGCTTAGGATATATTCTAACGGGGCATGGTTCGTTCAATGCGTTTTTGCACAAAAGAGGTTTGAGCGAAAACGCCGGGTGTCACTGCGGTTCTCCGTCCGAAGATTGGGTACATGTTCTGTGCGTGTGCCCATCTTATTCTGATCTTAGGGACTTAGATTCGATGAGTGTTGTTTTCAATGATGACGGCTGTGACGTGAGCGAGGTTTTCTCTTCTATCCCGAACGTCCACAGCTTGAGTAGATTTGCCAATGATGTCTTTGATAGGCGCAGAAATTTTAGGAGTAATTAGGTTGTTCTGTGTGTTCTGTGTGTGTGTGTGTGTGGGTTCAAAGTCTTGGGAATTTCAAACCTTGAGTTTTGAATGTCAAATTTTTAAATTTTTAAATTTTTTGGTCTTCGAATTTCTAGGTTGAAGTTTGTAAGATTTTGAATTTATCGAGCTGAAACGCTCCGCCAATATTTTTGTCCCCCTCTTCTTCGTTTCAGCTCCACCCCTCCCAATTCCTCTTTCCTTCCCCTTCCCCCTTCCCCCTCTCTTAGGCCGCCAGTCCGGGGTTGTGTGGAACCCAACTGGAAGTGACCTTCACGGTCGCCAAAGCTCAACCAGAAGCTATATTCTGGTACCGCGGGAGACAGGGTGCCCAGTGGTTGGAATAGCTTTCATGCTATCCAGCCACTCCTGTCTATTGAGGTAGGCCCCCTAGTGGGAGCATCGCGGTGGTTGTGGTTGTTCCCAAATTCGCGGGAGACATAGGGTTTTATTTTCAACTCAAGAGGTATAGATAGGCCTCGACTCCCTACCAAGGAGTAAGCTCATGTCCTTACGCATGGCTTTAGATCTGGTACTGGAGATGGCACTTCGTGCTCATCCGATGGGCGCCGGTCGACGCTTAAATTGACCCCATGTGGGATGGCCCACCGTGAACTTAAGCCTTCACGGCAGGTGTTCACGTAAAGCACCGACAGGAATCTGACCACCACGTAACGATAACTATGTTGTTAACGCTGTCGTAATTATAACGATGATTGGTGCGCTGCCGAACTGGCTGTTGGCGCAATTACTATGATGATAGCGGTGCGTTGGCTGGCGACCTCGTGATGATGATGACGGTGACTGCGCTGCCGACTGATTAATTCGGCGCTGGCGCAATTACTACGACGACGGCGGTGCGTTGACTGGCGTCCGCGTGATAATAACGATGCTATTTACGCTGCCGAACTGATCGTTGTGGCGTTGGCGTAAGAACTATGACGACGGCGGTGCTTTGGCTGGCGACCGCGTGACGATGACGACCATGATTGCGATGCCGACTGACTAATTCGGCACTGGCGCAATTACATTGGCGGTGGCGGTGCTTTGATGCTGGTTACTTAGTGTAGTTATCCCAGTTCTTGCGCTTTTTGGTCCGTCGTCAATAAAATGTCGTGTCAAAATTGGAGTCGTTGGTAAGGCGACTACGGGACAAACCCTAATTGTTTACCGGGCCTTGTGCAAAGGATTCTTTTCTCTTTTCGAGATCAATACTATTTAGATTGTTCTGCTAATTAAAGCTAGCTGAGATGCCCATTCGATAGAACGTGAACATCCCTATTATTAATGCCCATTCGATAGAACGTGTACACTAACAAGTCACTAAGTTGTTCCCATTCGACAGAACGTGTACAAACTACCGACAGAAGAATCTAATCAAAATAAAGCTTAAAGGAATTGTTCCGGATAAAAGCTAGCTGAGATTCCCATTCGATAGAATATGTACATCCCTCTTATTAGTGCCCATTCGATAGAACGTGTACAGTAACAAGTCACTAAGTTGGTGCCCATTTGATAGAACGTGTACACCCTAACGACGGAAAAATTCCTTTATTTTTCTTAACACTTTAATTAACTAGTTAAATTATTTGCCTTTACCTTCTTGCTTGTCCGTACGAAAATCGTAGTTATGTCCTTCTCGTCCGCTTTCTCTATTTATACGAAATTTTCTGTTTCAATCCAGCGCTGTTAATTCGTACGTCCGTTTTTATGGAAAGCCTGTCGCCAACTCCCTGCTCTACTTCTTGCAATTTTACTTGCAAGCTCTTTCATACTCGCTTTCAGTTTCCTCTCTTTTCAATATGCGTACTCTCTTGTGTTTGTTTACCTCTCACTTCGGTTGTATATGTTTATAACTAAATACAATTTCGTTCTTATTTCTCTTGTGTTTCAATTCGCTTAATATTTCAATTCACAAATCTAATTTAACTCATAGCATGTATTAATATATTAAAGATTATAAGAAAAAGAAATAACTTAATAATTCAATTCAAAATTTAACATAATACAATAAAAAACTTGAAAACTTAAGAATTATTTTGGAAAGGTGTGCCACACATTTAATACGCGAAATGTGTGCGTCACACTACCTCCCCCTTTTAATTTATAAATTTGATAGTTACTTTGCCTCCCCGTGACTTTCGTAGAGAGTGCGTTCGGCCATTCACCGTTACCTTAATGGTGTGCACCTTTCCTGGGCGAAATCTGCAAAGCTCGTCAGCGGTCTCTCTTAATTTCTGATCATCTTCCGGGTGATGAACGAAGTTGGCTTCGAGTAAGAAGGTCTGCTGAGTTGTGTGGTAGTGTAATATGCTTGTTTTTATTCACGTTGAGTTCCTAATAGTAGTTTTACAAAATGTCGGTACTACTAGGTATTAGACCCTGTTAATCATAAAGAATAACAAACAAAGATCTAGACTTTGTTTGTAGTCTTTATGATACCCTTTTATTGAAAGGCAATTGGGTGGTGCCGATAAATTAGGCGAGCATGTGTCGCCAAATTACCATTTCTAAAGTAGTTGCTGCTGTAAGAATTTTCCAAACTCTTTCTCCAGAAACCTATATACTCCAATGAACAGCAACTTATAAGGTTGCAGAATTGTTCACTGTTTTTATTTCTTAAATAGGCACAAATGCCGAATTAATTTGAGAAATGAAAGACAGTTCAGTATCTTGGTTGAATCTGAATTTATTTTAAAATCTTAAGCCTATTTATACAATTTTCTTAGCATAGTTTAGAAACGTATTTACTACTTTGACAACGCTGATTGGTTGTCTTTTTAATTGGTCAAAAATCGATAATTATTACCCTTAACCTTGTAATAGTTCTTTAGCTTCATAGAAGCATTGAACTTGAAAATGCACCGCATGCATATTTGTCATAGCGCTACAACAAACACATGTCGTGTGCCATAGCGGTATGGCAAATACACAGCGAGCGGTTACTGCACTAAAAAGAAGATCAAATTTCTTTTTGGTGAGTGAGCTGTCGACAAAAAATTATATTTTTGGATATAGTGCGAGCTATGGTCAGCATATGTGACACACGCACTACACCTCCACCCTTTAAGAAAAATTTCTGTTTCTGAAGGAAAGAGAAATTTTTGGAATTGTAGCTAATTGGAAGTCGTAAATATGTTTCTTTTCTTAATGTTATTTTCTTTAGTATAGGTTTTTCTTATTTGCTATTTGTTATGGTGTTGATCTTACATATTTCTTTAAATTATTGTTATGTACAGTTCTTGTTTTGTTTTGAATTAATATTTTTGTATTTACATCATTTGTGTCTATTATTTTATATGGGCCTTCATACTGGCTCCCTAATTTTTTACTATTTTCTTTTCTTAACAGTACTAATTCTCCTATGTTAAAATTTACTTTGTTAATTTTTTTGTCATAGCAGGCTTTTTGTTTTTCTTTCGAGTTTTTCAATAACTCGTGTGCCTTTTCATTTTTTCATTTATTTCAATTTAAATTACAAATGTACACTAAGAAATTATATTCTTTTATAGTACCTTAAAGCAATATTGAAGGATAAATTCAGTATTAAAAAACAAAATTAAATAAAAATTAAAATAATTAATATAATATAATTAATAAATATCTAGCCAAGAAGAGAGAAAGGGACAGGTTGAGAACAATAATAAAGCAATAAAGCAAATAGATAAAGTTAGGTAAGATAATTATAAGACAGATAATTTATAGAAGAAAATTGGATATTAAATTAAATTACTAAAAATTACTAAAATAGTCCCTAATCATGTGCTTAAACCTGCCCTCAGACGATACCAGAGTTAAGTTATTCGGTAATGAATTCCATAACTTGACAGTATGAACAAAAAAGAATCTTGAAGTATTTAGATGCCTAAATGCAGGTAAGATAAGCAACAGACCTCTTTGGGTCTGACCAAACCGAAGTTTCTGATACAAATAGTCTGGTGTCTTGGTATATATGAGTTTATGAAGAAATAGGCAATTTCTTAGGTCCAGGTAACTCGAAATATAGCAACCTAATAAACTCTTTTTATATTCTCCTAAATTTTCATGAGAACTAATACCAAAGACATATCTAGTAGCATGGTTAAATGCAACATTTATTTTTAGAAGTGATCGGGAATCAAGCTTACAATATACAATGGAAAAATACGTTATCAAAGGCACTAACAATTGAATTACCAGTTTTCGTCTAACATGAATAGGAGTAAAAGCCGAAATAAATCTGAGGTTTCTTAAAGTAAAATAAATTTTCTGAACAACACTATTAATGTGGTCAGTGCAGGATAACGTGCTGTTCAAAACATAGCCCAAATTAGTCACCTTGGACACAAAATTTAATAAAAACAAAAACAAAATTTTTAATTTCTTGGGCATAATGCAATTTTGTTCTTAATTCATTTACATAATTATCTAAATCGTATATTTTCATTCTTGATTTTCGAATTTCGTTAGGTAATGTAGCTAAACGTCCGTATACTATTTCAAATGGTGTGTAACCTGTTTCTCTATGTGGTGTTGTGTTGTATGAAAACGTATAGTAGGGTATCCATGTATCCCAATCGTAATTGTTGGTAAAGGACCTCATGTACTCGTTAAATACCCTATGATTTCTTTCTACTGTAACTATACTCTGATGATGGTATGGTGTTGAGGTTTTGTGTGATATTTTTAATAAATCACAGATGTTTGCGAAGATTTCGTAGCAAAATTCTGTACCTCTGTCTGTTTTTATAATTTTAAATGTACCATGTCTCAGAATAATTTTTTCAGTTAGTATTTTCGCTATTTCTTTTGCTTCTTTTGTGTCCATAGCATGGGCTTCAACATATTTTGATAGTTCGCATTGTGCGGTTAGTATGTATTTATATGTGTTGGATATGGGTAATGGACCTATGGTGTCTATTGTTATTGTTTCGAAAGGTCTTGTTGGTGTGTCTGTTATTGTTAATTCCTCCTTCGTATGTTTTATTATTTTGTTTTTGCTACATTTTGTACATTTATTTATGTATTGTTTTACCATTTTATTCATGTTCTTCCATACGTATTTTTGTTTTAATTTCGCGATAGTTCTTTTTATACCATTATGACCTCCAGTTGGTGTAATGTGATATTCTTTAATTATTTTTGTTTGTTTTGCCACATTTATTATTCGTTTCGGGGCTTCATATATTAATACACATCGGCTTATATTTTCTTTCTCTAATTAAATGTTTAATTTTATTATTGAGCGTTCTTAATAAATCTTTGTTTTCCACGTAATTGAATATTGTGTCATTATTTGCTAGCGCTAGTTTTTCAATTTTATGCCGATTTAATAAACACATTAGCTTCTCCCATACTAACTCTAAAGTTTTGATGTTGGGATTATCACTAATTGTTACTTTTATTTCTTTTTCATTTAATTCAATTTTTGGCCAGTATCTTTTATTTTGCAAATTATTTTCTTTTATGAGCTCAAATTTTAACCGTTTGTTTACCGGGCCTTGTGCAAAGGATTCTTTTCTCTTTTCGAGATCAATACTATTTAGATTGTTCTGCTAATTAAAGCTAGCTGAGATGCCCATTCGATAGAACGTGAACATCCCTATTATTAATGCCCATTCGATAGAACGTGTACACTAACAAGTCACTAAGTTGTTCCCATTCGACAGAACGTGTACAAACTACCGACAGAAGAATCTAATCAAAATAAAGCTTAAAGGAATTGTTCCGGATAAAAGCTAGCTGAGATTCCCATTCGATAGAATATGTACATCCCTCTTATTAGTGCCCATTCGATAGAACGTGTACAGTAACAAGTCACTAAGTTGGTGCCCATTTGATAGAACGTGTACACCCTAACGACGGAAAAATTCCTTTATTTTTCTTAACACTTTAATTAACTAGTTAAATTATTTGCCTTTACCTTCTTGCTTGTCCGTACGAAAATCGTAGTTATGTCCTTCTCGTCCGCTTTCTCTATTTATACGAAATTTTCTGTTTCAATCCAGCGCTGTTAATTCGTACGTCCGTTTTTATGGAAAGCCTGTCGCCAACTCCCTGCTCTACTTCTTGCAATTTTACTTGCAAGCTCTTTCATACTCGCTTTCAGTTTCCTCTCTTTTCAATATGCGTACTCTCTTGTGTTTGTTTACCTCTCACTTCGGTTGTATATGTTTATAACTAAATACAATTTCGTTCTTATTTCTCTTGTGTTTCAATTCGCTTAATATTTCAATTCACAAATCTAATTTAACTCATAGCATGTATTAATATATTAAAGATTATAAGAAAAAGAAATAACTTAATAATTCAATTCAAAATTTAACATAATACAATAAAAAACTTGAAAACTTAAGAATTATTTTGGAAAGGTGTGCCACACATTTAATACGCGAAATGTGTGCGTCACACTACCTCCCCCTTTTAATTTATAAATTTGATAGTTACTTTGCCTCCCCGTGACTTTCGTAGAGAGTGCGTTCGGCCATTCACCGTTACCTTAATGGTGTGCACCTTTCCTGGGCGAAATCTGCAAAGCTCGTCAGCGGTCTCTCTTAATTTCTGATCATCTTCCGGGTGATGAACGAAGTTGGCTTCGAGTAAGAAGGTCTGCTGAGTTGTGTGGTAGTGTAATATGCTTGTTTTTATTCACGTTGAGTTCCTAATAGTAGTTTTACAAAATGTCGGTACTACTAGGTATTAGACCCTGTTAATCATAAAGAATAACAAACAAAGATCTAGACTTTGTTTGTAGTCTTTATGATACCCTTTTATTGAAAGGCAATTGGGTGGTGCCGATAAATTAGGCGAGCATGTGTCGCCAAATTACCATTTCTAAAGTAGTTGCTGCTGTAAGAATTTTCCAAACTCTTTCTCCAGAAACCTATATACTCCAATGAACAGCAACTTATAAGGTTGCAGAATTGTTCACTGTTTTTATTTCTTAAATAGGCACAAATGCCGAATTAATTTGAGAAATGAAAGACAGTTCAGTATCTTGGTTGAATCTGAATTTATTTTAAAATCTTAAGCCTATTTATACAATTTTCTTAGCATAGTTTAGAAACGTATTTACTACTTTGACAACGCTGATTGGTTGTCTTTTTAATTGGTCAAAAATCGATAATTATTACCCTTAACCTTGTAATAGTTCTTTAGCTTCATAGAAGCATTGAACTTGAAAATGCACCGCATGCATATTTGTCATAGCGCTACAACAAACACATGTCGTGTGCCATAGCGGTATGGCAAATACACAGCGAGCGGTTACTGCACTAAAAAGAAGATCAAATTTCTTTTTGGTGAGTGAGCTGTCGACAAAAAATTATATTTTTGGATATAGTGCGAGCTATGGTCAGCATATGTGACACACGCACTACACCTCCACCCTTTAAGAAAAATTTCTGTTTCTGAAGGAAAGAGAAATTTTTGGAATTGTAGCTAATTGGAAGTCGTAAATATGTTTCTTTTCTTAATGTTATTTTCTTTAGTATAGGTTTTTCTTATTTGCTATTTGTTATGGTGTTGATCTTACATATTTCTTTAAATTATTGTTATGTACAGTTCTTGTTTTGTTTTGAATTAATATTTTTGTATTTACATCATTTGTGTCTATTATTTTATATGGGCCTTCATACTGGCTCCCTAATTTTTTACTATTTTCTTTTCTTAACAGTACTAATTCTCCTATGTTAAAATTTACTTTGTTAATTTTTTTGTCATAGCAGGCTTTTTGTTTTTCTTTCGAGTTTTTCAATAACTCGTGTGCCTTTTCATTTTTTCATTTATTTCAATTTAAATTACAAATGTACACTAAGAAATTATATTCTTTTATAGTACCTTAAAGCAATATTGAAGGATAAATTCAGTATTAAAAAACAAAATTAAATAAAAATTAAAATAATTAATATAATATAATTAATAAATATCTAGCCAAGAAGAGAGAAAGGGACAGGTTGAGAACAATAATAAAGCAATAAAGCAAATAGATAAAGTTAGGTAAGATAATTATAAGACAGATAATTTATAGAAGAAAATTGGATATTAAATTAAATTACTAAAAATTACTAAAATAGTCCCTAATCATGTGCTTAAACCTGCCCTCAGACGATACCAGAGTTAAGTTATTCGGTAATGAATTCCATAACTTGACAGTATGAACAAAAAAGAATCTTGAAGTATTTAGATGCCTAAATGCAGGTAAGATAAGCAACAGACCTCTTTGGGTCTGACCAAACCGAAGTTTCTGATACAAATAGTCTGGTGTCTTGGTATATATGAGTTTATGAAGAAATAGGCAATTTCTTAGGTCCAGGTAACTCGAAATATAGCAACCTAATAAACTCTTTTTATATTCTCCTAAATTTTCATGAGAACTAATACCAAAGACATATCTAGTAGCATGGTTAAATGCAACATTTATTTTTAGAAGTGATCGGGAATCAAGCTTACAATATACAATGGAAAAATACGTTATCAAAGGCACTAACAATTGAATTACCAGTTTTCGTCTAACATGAATAGGAGTAAAAGCCGAAATAAATCTGAGGTTTCTTAAAGTAAAATAAATTTTCTGAACAACACTATTAATGTGGTCAGTGCAGGATAACGTGCTGTTCAAAACATAGCCCAAATTAGTCACCTTGGACACAAAATTTAATAAAAACAAAAACAAAATTTTTAATTTCTTGGGCATAATGCAATTTTGTTCTTAATTCATTTACATAATTATCTAAATCGTATATTTTCATTCTTGATTTTCGAATTTCGTTAGGTAATGTAGCTAAACGTCCGTATACTATTTCAAATGGTGTGTAACCTGTTTCTCTATGTGGTGTTGTGTTGTATGAAAACGTATAGTAGGGTATCCATGTATCCCAATCGTAATTGTTGGTAAAGGACCTCATGTACTCGTTAAATACCCTATGATTTCTTTCTACTGTAACTATACTCTGATGATGGTATGGTGTTGAGGTTTTGTGTGATATTTTTAATAAATCACAGATGTTTGCGAAGATTTCGTAGCAAAATTCTGTACCTCTGTCTGTTTTTATAATTTTAAATGTACCATGTCTCAGAATAATTTTTTCAGTTAGTATTTTCGCTATTTCTTTTGCTTCTTTTGTGTCCATAGCATGGGCTTCAACATATTTTGATAGTTCGCATTGTGCGGTTAGTATGTATTTATATGTGTTGGATATGGGTAATGGACCTATGGTGTCTATTGTTATTGTTTCGAAAGGTCTTGTTGGTGTGTCTGTTATTGTTAATTCCTCCTTCGTATGTTTTATTATTTTGTTTTTGCTACATTTTGTACATTTATTTATGTATTGTTTTACCATTTTATTCATGTTCTTCCATACGTATTTTTGTTTTAATTTCGCGATAGTTCTTTTTATACCATTATGACCTCCAGTTGGTGTAATGTGATATTCTTTAATTATTTTTGTTTGTTTTGCCACATTTATTATTCGTTTCGGGGCTTCATATATTAATACACATCGGCTTATATTTTCTTTCTCTAATTAAATGTTTAATTTTATTATTGAGCGTTCTTAATAAATCTTTGTTTTCCACGTAATTGAATATTGTGTCATTATTTGCTAGCGCTAGTTTTTCAATTTTATGCCGATTTAATAAACACATTAGCTTCTCCCATACTAACTCTAAAGTTTTGATGTTGGGATTATCACTAATTGTTACTTTTATTTCTTTTTCATTTAATTCAATTTTTGGCCAGTATCTTTTATTTTGCAAATTATTTTCTTTTATGAGCTCAAATTTTAACTTCTTTGAATTTCGGACATCAGAAATGGAAATACAATTCCACATGTAGAGTTGATCAGGCTCTTGTGTTTTTGCATTCACATTTTGTGTCTTTTTATTTATAATTGTCTTTTTCATTTTCCTTGTTATTACCTTAATAGTAGGTATCATCTCTTTTAGAGTATTTGAATCTAATTTTATTCTTGATAGCGCGTCCGCATTAGTGTTTAATTTTCCTTGATTAAAAATAATATTAAAATCATAGTCCATTAAATCTATTCTTATTCTAGTTGTTTAGTTTCATGATGGTTTCGGCAGTTTTCATTTAATATTTTATTACAATAATTAAATGTTCCCACGTTTTCGTGGTTTCGCATCATTAAAATATGGAACTTCTCATATTGCACAATGCTTAAAAATTTGTTCAACGGTGGTCAGTGAAACGGCATTCTGTAAGTTCAGCACTTTCTAGCGGATGCAGTTCAAACAACGTGCACTACTTACGACTCAGCATTTTGCGTGCGAAAGCACCGCGAAATATGAGATCGCTTACCTGCCGTTCACTGACAATCGTTGCAGAATTATATTTACACATTTTGTACTGTATTCTTTGTAAATAATATTTTGTCTATTAATCATATTTTGTCTATTAATTACAGTTTGTATGTTATTCATATTTTGTCTGCTATTTGTAAGAAATATTATATAAGCCCAGTTATTTTAAAATAAAGTTCAGTTCTAGTAAAAACTCAATACGGATTCCTTTAATTTTGCATTTCAACGACTTAGTCCCAAGTACTGAGTTGTGTTTTTCACAAATCTAACAGTAGATTCAGTTCAAGTACTGAATTTACAACAATTGTTATAATCTCAAAATAAAATCAATCGCAAATATAACAGTGGATTCAGTTCAAGTACTGAATCTACAATAATTGTTATAATCTCCAAATCAAACCAAGTTTTGGACATTTTTGGTGACCCCGACGTGATCAAACGTCTCAGCGATCGTCTACAACATCATTTTAAAATTTGAAATAACTGTACAGTGAAATGGCGAATCTGGAACAACTCTTTAAGGATCAATCAGCATTAGCAGAACAAATTCAGCGGCTGATATCCAATTATAAAAAGGACCCTTCAACGCGCAAGAGCTCTAAGGAGTACTTTCTAGACAGGCTGCATAAAGTTCAGGACTTATATGAAGCATTCGAAAAACATGATTCCACGATTAGAGTCCATTGTGACAACCCACTTGAATATGAGTATTTTTCAAGCGGCCTTTATGATAAAATTGTCGAGTTCGCTAGAGCACACATTCAAGAATTCTCTCAAAGGGCCGAATATTTGGCTGCCACTGAGAAACCAATAAGCACGGGACGCGAACCAACATCAAAAGGTACGCCAGTTCCACCAACACGTACGTCGAATGAGCAGACTGCTGTCAAACCGGTCATCGCTTCTGACTCTCAATTTACACGATCTATTCGTCGACAACAAGTAATTACAACTTCATTAAGAAGATTGATAAATGATGAGAACATGAAATCTCAAGAATTTTATGATGTTAAATTAGACAACATCCGCCAACTTTGGCGGCAAATTGAGGAAATACACTTTCTCATCTGGGAAGTCAGCAACGACCCAGTTTCCGAAGGCTACGACCTTGAAGGATACCTAAGAATGGAAGGTGAAGTTAGGAAACACGTAGTTAAATTAACAGAAAAAATCAAGATTTCAGCTAACTCAAGCCACCAAACCAATTTTAATGCAGACGTTCAACTACCAAGGATCTCGCTTCAACCCTTCGATGGAAGTTATTTGAAATGGCGCCAATTTTATGAGATGTTTGAGGATTTGATTAACAAGAAGCCAATATCCACTATTCAAAAAATGTGGTACCTCACGTCAAATCTTACTGGAGAAGCAGAGAGGTTGATTAAGCATCTACCAATCACGGAAAATAACTACGATACTGCTTGGCAGATGTTGCAGGACCGCTACAACAACAAGCGCATCCTAGCATCAACAATACTGCAAAAATTATTAGATCAGCCCTCCGCAAACAGCAATGAAACATCCGCTGCATTCATAAAGAGTCTCCACGATACAACAACTGAATGCTTGAATGCATTAAATAATCTTGGTATAGAAACATCTTCCTGGGGTCCAATGCTTCTCTATACACTACAGAAGAAGCTAGACAAAACGAGTCACCTGTTGTTCGAGCAATCACTTCATAACCCAAGAGAGTTACCAGAGTTCAAATCCTTCCTCAGTTTCTTGGAATCACGCTTCCAATATTTAGAGGCAGCTTCTCGTAAGGAAAACCGACATATTAAGGCAACAACCAGTTTGCCCACCACAACTTCATCAAATAAATTTACAAAATGCAGGGCATGTGACGATCAAGGCCATTCTCTCTTTGCATGTAAACGATTTTTGCAAATGTCTCCAAGAAGGAGATTGGAATTGGTAAAAGGACATAATCTATGCATTAATTATCTCAAGGCTACACACAAGTTGGGCAATTGCGTGTCCAGGTCATGCCTTAAATGCAATAAGAGACATAACACATTATTGCACTTTGAGGATAACAGTAATGTCAAAGGTCTCACAACTTCGAAAGCAGTAAATGCTCCAAGCAATACTTCGGTTTCCAGCTCACCTAAGGACTTCTGTGTTCAACATGCGAGCTTAACAGCTTCCTCGTATAGACTTCACAACTACGTTCTGCTCGCTACGGCTAAGGTTAAGATAGAATCGCAAGAAGGACGATCAGTTGTTTGCCGAGCGGTTCTGGACTCAGGATCCCAAGTAAACATTTTGTCTGAACGACTTGTCAACAAATTAAAAATGCCTTCTTGTTCCACTTCTTTATGGATCAATGGCATTGGAGCTGGCAATCTAAGAGCGGATAAACGTGTCGTCGCAAAATTTTATTCAACTACTAGTAGCTACTCCTCTCAAATTGAGGCCTTCGTCCTGCCGACAATTGTACCCAATCAGCCGATGCGCGCGATCGATGTCTCCAAGTGGAATATACCGAAAAATATAAGATTAGCGGATTCCGATTTTGCACGTTCTGACAAGGTAGACGTTCTGTTGGGTGCTGAATTCTACTTCCAGTTGCTCTCTGTTGGGCAAATCAAACTCAATGACGATGGGCCTATCTTACAGAACACGCTGTTAGGTTGGGTAGTCTCAGGAAACGTCAAGACCAAATCTGGTCCCTTCGCTACATGTGGAATATGTAGTGATAGCGAAGATCATTTAGGAAGTCTCATTGAACGATTTTGGAAATTAGAAGAAGTCAGCGAACCACAAAATGGCATGACGCAAGCCGAAACACAATGCGAAGCACACTTTGCTCAACACACGTCTCGCAATTCTGACGGACGATATATAGTAAGGCTCCCATTCTGCGAAGACACTTCCTCCCTTGGTAATTCGCACGACCTAGCACTCTCCAGATTCCTCGCAATAGAGCGACGTTTAGCAAGGGATGACACACTTCGAAAGCAATATGTGGAATTTATGAGAGAATACGAAAGACTTGGACATATGACTCAAATAAATCATGATGAAATACCATCTTCAAACTATATGATTCCACATCATTGTGTATTAAAGCCAGACAGTACCACAACAAAATTACGCGTAGTGTTTGACGCCTCCGCAAAATCATCATCTGGAGTATCACTGAATGATATTTTACACAATGGACCCACAGTACAAGAAGATTTGTTTGTCTTGTTGTTAAAATTTAGATTACCCCGCTTCGTCTTCACCACTGATGTTGAAAAAATGTTTCGGCAAGTTCTGGTGCACCCGGCAGATAGGCGTTACCAAATCATTATTTGGAGAACCGATCCTAAAAAACCCTTAAAATATTACACGCTGAACACGGTAACATATGGTACTCGTTCTGCTACTTATCTTTCTACAAGGTGTCTGCAGAAATTATCGCAAGAAGGAGAAGCTAATTACCCGTTGGCTAGTAAACTACTAGCACATAACTTCTACGTAGATGATGGCCTGGCTGGATCCGACAGCTTAAGTGAAACAATCGAAATGCTGCAGCAACTCAACAAATTATTAGAGTCAGGAGGTTTCAAGCTACGAAAATGGTGTGCCAATCATGCGAAACTTCTGCAAGGCATTGCTCCAGTAGACCAAGAGGTTAACATGAACCTAAACGACAACACAACCCCAGCAATAAAAACATTGGGTCTTACATGGGTCCCAAAACTAGACGTGTTCTGCATAAAGGCAACAGTGAAGCAAAACACCAAGGTTACGAAGAGAATTATCTACTCTGAGCTAGCAAAACTTTTCGACCCTCTTGGATTATTGGCGCCCGTCATAATCACTGCAAAGATATTCATTCAAGAACTGTGGGCCCTAAAGATTCACTGGGATGAAGCATTGCCGGCGGAACTACATACAAGGTGGACAAATCTCCGCAGTTCCCTAGATAGAATCAACGGAATGCAAATCTCAAGACATATGTTTAAGGGGTCGCGTCCGACATCGATACAATTACACGGTTTTGCAGACGCTTCCGAAAGGGCATATGGAGCAGCCATATACATAAGATCGCTTATGCCAGATAAAACTGTTCTCGTAAGGCTGCTATGTGCCAAATCATGAGTGGCTCCGTTAAAAAGGCAAACTATTCCTCGATTAGAATTATGCGCCACGTTGTTATGTGCGCAGCTGATGAGCAAGGTTAAAACCATATTGGGCTACACAGATAAGCCAACTTACTTATGGACGGATTCCCAGATAGTGTTAGCATGGATTCTCTCTGGGCCTTCTAGTTTCAAAACATTCGTTGCTAACAGAGTTCTCAAAATTCTGGAGCTGTCAATACCAGAACAATGGCGCCATGTTGGCACTAAAGATAATCCAGCCGACTTGGTTTCAAGAGGGACTTCTCCAGGACAGCTTGTGACTTTCAATATATGGTTTTATGGGCCACGCTTTCTGCATGGCAGCGAATCAATTTGGCCATCTCCCCCTCAAAGAAAACACATAATATCGACTGAAGAAGAGCGGAAACAAGCAGTTAACGCATTGGCAGCAACAGAGTCCGATCTAGAAGAGCTCATCTACAAAATTGATCATCGAAACTCCTTTTGCTTTCTCCAGCGCGTTGTTGCGTATGTTCTCCGATTCATACAAAATTTAAAGGGCAACAAAAGACGTTCAGAAGCCAGTACACATCTTTCTTTGCGACAGTTACATGACGCCATGATCGTGATCATCAAGGTTGTTCAACAAGCCGACTTTAAAGCTGACATCGATAGGCTTAGGAAGAGTGAAAACGTTGAAAAATCAAGTTCACTGTTAGGACTATCACCCTTTATAGATGAAGATGGAATTCTAAGAGTCGGTGGGCGGCTTAGCTCCTCCTCACTTCAATACAATGCCAAATTTCCAATACTAATGCCGTACAACGACAAGATTACAAGACTAATCATGGAAATGCATCATAAGAATAATCTCCACTGTGGTCCACAGGCTCTACTCGGATACACCAGGCAGAAGTTCTGGCCGGTGAAGGGCAAAACTATGGCACGATCGATTGTTCAGAAGTGCATAAAATGCTGTCGGGCGAAACCTAAAATGCTCACGCAAATAATGGGTAATCTACCCGACCATCGTGTGCAGCCAGCTCGACCATTTATAAATAGTGGCGTGGATTTCTGTGGTCCCTGTCACATTCACTATAATGTACGTGGTAAAAGGCCAACCAAAGCATACATCGCCGTATTCTGCTGCTTTGCAACTAAAGCAGTGCATCTAGAGCTAGTTTCCGACTTATCAACCAATGCATTTCTTTGCGCACTAAAGAGATTCATAGCAAGAAGAGGTCACTGCCTAAATATATATTGTGACAATGCGACCAATTTTGTCGGCGCCAATAACCAACTGAAGGAGTTACAACACAGCATGCATTCCGCTGAAGCACATGACAATATCATTCGGACTTGCACAAAAAGGGGAATCAGCTTCAAATGCATACCCCCTAGGGCCCCACATTTTGGTGGCCTATGGGAGGCTGCGGTAAAGTCTGCGAAGGGATTACTCATCAAAGCCGTCTCGAATTCCTCCCTCACGTACGAAGAGTTAGAGACTATAATCATCGAGATAGGAGCCATACTCAACTCCAGGCCATTGACTGAGATGTCATCAAATCCGAACGACATGTCAGCACTAACACCTGGGCATTTCCTCATTGGTGAACCGCTGACAGCACAAGTTGATGTACTTGCAGGACCCAATAAGACTAACTTGAAAAATCGATGGGAGCTCATTTCACAGATCAAAAGGGACTTCTGGAAACGTTGGTCACGGGAATATTTATCCGAGCTTCAACAAAAATCACGATGGAAAAATACATGCCCAAACATTGAAGTAGACAGACTTGTCGCAATCAAAGAAGACAATCTTCCACCTTTAGAATGGTCTCTAGGACGGATAATAGAGGTTTACAAGGGTAACGACAATATGGCCCGAGTTGCAAAAATAAAAACTGCGAAAGGAATATGCAAGCGTCCCATTCACAAGCTGGCATTATTACCAGTGGAACTCGAAGTTAAAAATGAGGACGACGCAAATAATATACAAGACCAGGGCCCAGACGAAATACCAGCAAAACGATCAAAATCTATGTCATACAGCAATTTAGCAATAATCAGCTTGCTTCTCTTGTTGCCACTGGCAGCTACGTTGCCAGTTACCTTTACAACATTCCCAGACAAACCCGGTCTTCATTTCGAGAGTATTGGAAACATTCACTTAATCATGGCCGAATGGAAATTAATCATCTACTATGACTTGCATCCTCTCAAGGGAAATATAGAAAGGTACCGAAATGGTATTTTAACGCTAAATAATTTGTGCCAAAAAATGCACACCAACTTCGGCTGCAGCATGTTGGTCACCCAATTCAATAAAACTCAAGATCAGATCCAATTAGATAACAGTTTATTTGTCCCAAAGCGACAGAGGAGAGCAGCAATGGATATTGTCGGTAATATTGCACATTCTCTATTTGGCGTACTAGACTCTGAATATGCCGAACAAATGTCAACAACTATCCAGCACGTCAACCAAAATGAAGATCACATCATGAAATTACTTAAAAATCAAACATCAATTATAAATTCCACAATTAACATTATTAAGGCTGATCAATTGCAGATCAATAAAAAATTTATACAAATTGACGATGAATTAAATAATTTAAGAGACATAATACAATCAAACAAAGAAGACTTGTTAAGAATCAAGATATTCGAGATATTCACCTTTTTGGCTGTACAATTATCAATGATAAGGGTGGACATGCAACAAACTCAAGCCTTACTTTTGGATGTACTCACAGACGTTCATCATGGCAGAATCAATCCATTAATCCTGACACCTGGCCAATTGGCTAAGGAAATGATAACCATCAAAACATACGTCGATCCATCTTTAGAAATCCCAGTTTAAACAAGAGACTTTATGGAGCTATACAAGCTAATGAAGATTACAACAGGAATCTCGAGGGATCATATACTTTTCCAAGTGCATCTTCCTTTGACTGGACATGACCCCTTTCTTTTGTTTAACATTCTGCCGATTCCGACTTTTCAGGATTACATCATGATAACTATTATTCATGCAGCAAATGTAATAGCTGTTTCCCCACATAGAGACCAATACTTTCCAATAGATGCACCATTGAGTGACAGCTGTAACGTTATTATAAAACGGGATTACTTGTGCTCAAATATCAACACGATATTTAACGGGGGCTCAGAAGTCTGCAAATGTGAAGTAGATCTACTAAATAACCAGAGCAGCTCACATTGTTCTGTCAAAATAAGCAACTATAACATATCATTAACCAAAATGTCAGCAGCAAACAAATGGATCTACGCTACAAAGACTCCATTACGTCTTACAGCGGTGTGCGATTCTCAAACTCAACAGGTCACACTAAGCAACTCAGGTATAATGCATGTAGATCCAGGATGTCTCTTAAAGGGAGATTCTGTAACAATCCACACCACGTATATTGTTAACACCAGCTCACATACGACGTACACCTCCTTTCCTGATCTACCGCAAATAGTTTTAGGGGACGAATCAATCAACCCCAACGCAACAAAAATAGAAACCCGATATGAGACTCAACTCAAAACCCTAACAGCTCTACAACATGATTTGGACCGCAATAACATCTTGGAATTACCAAACCAGATAGCCATGGATCGTCGGCATCACATGACTGTCGGTTACTCCGCCTTCAGCCTATCAATGATCATATTGGCTTTAATGCTCATAAAATGGATAAGACGACCCAGAGCATCCCAGAAGTTGGAGACCCCACAACCAACACCAAGGAACCTTCAACCAGTAGGCAGTATTGAGCTCCATACTTCGAAGCTCAACGCGGCGGAGGATGTTTAGTTTCATGATGGTTTCGGCAGTTTTCATTTAATATTTTATTACAATAATTAAATGTTCCCACGTTTTCGTGGTTTCGCATCATTAAAATATGGAACTTCTCATATTGCACAATGCTTAAAAATTTGTTCAACGGTGGTCAGTGAAACGGCATTCTGTAAGTTCAGCACTTTCTAGCGGATGCAGTTCAAACAACGTGCACTACTTACGACTCAGCATTTTGCGTGCGAAAGCACCGCGAAATATGAGATCGCTTACCTGCCGTTCACTGACAATCGTTGCAGAATTATATTTACACATTTTGTACTGTATTCTTTGTAAATAATATTTTGTCTATTAATCATATTTTGTCTATTAATTACAGTTTGTATGTTATTCATATTTTGTCTGCTATTTGTAAGAAATATTATATAAGCCCAGTTATTTTAAAATAAAGTTCAGTTCTAGTAAAAACTCAATACGGATTCCTTTAATTTTGCATTTCAACGACTTAGTCCCAAGTACTGAGTTGTGTTTTTCACAAATCTAACAGTAGATTCAGTTCAAGTACTGAATTTACAACAATTGTTATAATCTCAAAATAAAATCAATCGCAAATATAACAGTGGATTCAGTTCAAGTACTGAATCTACAATAATTGTTATAATCTCCAAATCAAACCAAGTTTTGGACACTAGTCATTCTACTTAAAGGGTTCTTATTTGTAAAAAGTGATACTAGTGGTCTGTGGTCTGTTACTACTGTAAATGGTTTTCCATATAAATAAGGTCGAAAATGATTTATACCCCAGTGAATTGCTAACAGTTCTTTTTCTATCACTGGCTTATTTATTTCGTGTTTATTCAGTGAGCGACTTCCATAAGAAATTGGCAAATCTTTGCCTATTTCACCTTGTGAAAGTATGGCTCCTAGCGCATAATCTGAAGCATCTGTTGTTAATATGAATTCTTTGTCCATGTCTGGGTATTGTAGTATTGGCGGTTCGGTTATACTTCGTTGCAATTTGTTGAATGCTTCTTGGCATTCGTTCGTCCATTCAAACTTTTGATTCTTTTTTAACAAATTGTTGAGTGGTTTCGCTATTTTAGCGAAATCTTTTATGAATCGTCTATAATAATTACAGAATGCTACAAATCGTCTTGTTTCGCCTGCGTTTGTTGGTATGGGATAGTTTTTTACAGTTTTGCTTTTTTTGGGCCCGCAGTCACACCTTTAGCAGTAATTAGGTGTCCTAAATATACAACCTTTGGTCTCAAAAATTGGCATTTAGATGGATTTACTTTTAAATTGTATTTGCTCAGTCGTTCGAAAGTTTTTTGTAGTTTAGAATTATGGTGTTGTAGAGAACAACCGGACAATACCAATTCAAACGGACAATACCAATTCAAACGACTACCATTTGGCTTAAAAATATCTTCCAATAGTTTCCAACGAATGTTAACATTAGCACTATCAGGATTAGATTCAAATGCATTTCTTTATGTTGATGACATTATAGTATTATGTCATCAACATAAAGAAATGCATTTGAATCTAATCCTGATAGTGCTAATATTAACATTCGTTGGAAACTATTGGAAGATATTTTTAAGCCAAATGGTAGTCGTTTGAATTGGTATTGTCCGTCATTTGTTGAGAAAGCTGTGAGATGTCTTGATTGTTTTTCTAATTCTATTTGGTGAAATGAGCTGGTCATGTCTAGTGTTGTGAAGTATTTTACCCGTCCTATCATATCTAATACATGGTCTAATCTTGTTAAGGGGAATTTGTCGTTCGTAATTTTTTTGTTTAATTGCCTGAAATCCACTACTAGTCTCCATTTTTTGTTGTCATCATTACTTTTCTTTGGCACTATTAGCAATGGAGAATTATAAGAGCTTACTGTAGGTTCTATAATTCCGGCTTGTCTTAGTTTTCCTACTTCAGTTTTTATTATATTCTTTTGTGTAAGTGGCAGGCGATAGTTTTTAATGTATACAGGGCTATTGTCAGTTAAATTTATATTTTGTTTATAAAAGTTGTTTGTTGTTAATTTTTCGTTTTCTAAGTGGAATATGTGTTGGTACTGTTTACATATTTGTAATAATTCATGTTTCGCTGTAGGGTCTAAAGTGTCTATTTTTAATTCTTCCCTTACTTTGTTCCATCTATTGTTGTTTCTGTTTTGATTGTTTATAAGTACATGGTAATTTGTAAGAGGTTTTATTTCAAGTGGTGGCTGAGTTATGGATATTTCTTTGTTTGAAGTGTTAAGAATTGTATGTGTTTTAGTCCTTTTGCTGGTATGATGGAATTAGCTATGTAGATACTGTCCGATATTTTTGTATTGCATACTACACTGTCCTCTTTTATGTCTACATGTATTGGGTGTAGTATTTCACTGCGTGGTGGTACAGTTATTGTTTTGAGTTCAGTCTTTAGATCATAGACCTTGTCCTCTTCGTTATGCGTATGGTTATGGTTAAGGTTTCATAATCTATTTTACACAGATATTTGTATAGAAAATCTCTTCCTAGAATTCCGTTGACCAATATGGGAAAATCATCATTTACTATTTGAAAATTATGTGTAATCAGACCACTACCTAATTGTAACTTAATGTTAGCTAATCCTAGTGTATTAATATTTTGGTTAGATATTCCTGATATAGTGCAATATTTATTTTTATCAATATATTCATTTGTTAACCCATTAATTTTTAAAATTGATATATCCGCGCCAGTATCTATTAAGAATTTCAATATCTTATTGCCATTATACCTTATATTTATATGATTGCTAGTATAATTCTTATTATTTAGGTTAAATAAATGGTTTTTTATCCCCGCAGTACCTAGTGTGTATTCTTTGTTTAGGTACTGGGGTCTACGTCGTTTTTTTGTTCTATATAATTTACATGTCTGTAATTATTATTACGGTTATACGACACGTTATTTTTTTGGTTTTGGTTTCTATAATTATTGTTTCGTGTATTATTATTATTATTGTTGTTATGAGTATTGTTATTCCTTCTACTATTGTTTCTATAATTATTGGTATTGTCGTTTCTGCTATTATAATTATTATAATTAGTTTTATTGTTGTTGTTATAATTGTTATTATAGTTATTGAAGTTATTATAGCGGTTATTATTATTATAGTTGTTTCTGAAATGTGCGTCGTTCTGTCTATTGTATGTGCGAGGTGGTACATATTGTTGTCCGTTTCTGTAATTGTATATTCTACTTGCGTCGGTTTCATTTGTTTCTTCGGCAATTGCGATGGCCTCATTGAATGTTTTTACTCTGCTAGCCTCTATAGTTTGTTTTATGTTATTGTTTCTTAGTCCATTTTTGAATGTATTAAAAGCTATTATGTCATTTGATTTTAATATTGTGTCACTATGGCTTGTACCTAACTGTGTAATTTGTATATTGTTTAGTTGTGTTATCAGTGAATTTATCTCATTACTGTATGTCGTTATTGTTTTATGTCCTTGTTTAAGTTGTATTAGTTCTTGAAAAACGTTGTTTGCTGTATTTGTCGGTTTGAATATTGATTCTAAATTGTTTATTAATTGTTCTATGTTTTCGGGTTTATTTAAAAGAGTCAATTTATTTTTGATTTCTATAGGTATTCGTGTTTCCGTTATGAATGTGCGGAAGGCGTCATTGTGCTCTTGTGGTACAGTTGTTGCTATTAATTTTATTAGTCCTATAAATTTGGGGAAATCATCTTTTTTGCCAGAGAATTCTGGTATGATTTTTAAATAAGTCAAATGTCAATTTTGTTGAAGGTGTGGGACTGTTCGAAACGCTTGCGTTAGAAGTCATGTTTAGATATGTTTTTATTTTGTCTGAGTATGTCTTGAATTTATTTACTAATTCTAGGTGTTTTTCCTTTTTTGTTTGTTGTAATTCTATTTGAAATTCCTTTTTTGCTTGTGCTAAATATGACGTTATCTTCTCTCGGTATTGTGTTGTATATTGTCTGTTTGGGCTTTTCTTTAAGTTCTTGAGTATTTTATTTAATTGGTTTAAAATTTCTTCCATGTATTGTAGTAGTTAATTTGGGTTTTGAATCTTTTTCATTGTTATTTTAATTTTTTGTAAAATATCGTTATGTTGGGTGGTAATATGGTAGTCAATGTATTGCGTAGGGGTCTTTGCTTCGCATATAAAGCAGTAGGTCTCCATTTTAATTTTGTTTACTTCTAGAAATATATATATTCTTTTTTTTCGTTTACATTTATTGATTTCTATGCCCGCTGTAATTTTGCATTGCTAACATATTTTTTTGTATAATTTTTATAATATGTGTGTACTATATATGCTAAATATAATACAATAATAATTATTGTTCCTATTATAATTAGATCTCCTCTGTGTGTAATTTGTTAATTGTCCAACCTCATTGTTATTGCTAAGTTGACTAGTAATGTTTTCAATTACTTTGCTTTGGGGGTTTCCCATTCTTATTTTTGTATTTAAATCTTATGTATATATAATTTTTGTTTTGGTTTTTATTGGTTTGACTTACGTCTACATCTATTTATTTTATCCTTAATTTCTATAATCTTATTTTTATTTGTCTCTAGGTTTAATTCTTTGTATAATAGTGCTAGTTCTTTCCTTTTCTTAAATGCTTTTCCGCCTCTTTTCTTTTTTTCTTTTTTGTGTGTTGTTGTCTGCGTTGGCTCTTTGGCTTTACTAGAATGTCTTCTCCTGTATTCTTCTATTGTAATGGGTTTTGGTCCTTGGTCCGCTGTCATAGGCGTGTAAGGTGGGGCTGTCTCAGGTACTGGGCCTGGGTTGTATTCGGTCAGTTGTTCCCATTTCTCGAAAATGTCGTATATATCTTCTTGGGTTGGTGTGACGTCTAAATCTAAGTCTTCACAGGATCGTGGAGAGCAGGATCGCCATGTAATATGTCTGTTTTTATTCACGTTGAGTTCCTAATAGTAGTTTTACAAAATGTCAGTACTACCAGATATTAGACCCTGTTAATCATAAAGAATAACAAGCAAATATCTAGACTTTGTTTGTAGTCTTTATGATACCCTTTTACAGCAACAGCAACTTATAAGGTTGGAGAATTGTTCACTGTTTTTATTTCTTAAATAGGCACAAATGCCGAATTAATTTGAGAAATGAAAGACAGTTCAGTATCTTGGTTGAATCTGAATTTATTTTAAAATCTTAAGCCTATTTATACAATTTTCTTAGCATAGTTTAGAAACGTATTTACTACTTTGACAACGCTGATTGGTTGTCTTTTTGATTGATCAAAAATCGATAATTATTACCCTTAACCTTGTAATAGTTCTTTAGCTTCATAGAAGCATTGAACTTGAAAATGCACCGCATGCATATTTGTCATAGCGCTACAACAAACACATGTCGTGTGCCATTAAATAGGCACAAATGCCGAATTAATTTGAGAAATGAAAGACAGTTCAGTATCTTGGTTGCATCTGAATTTATTTTAAAATCTTAAGCCTATTTATACAATTTTCTTAGCATAGTTTAGAAACGTATTTACTACTTTGACAACGCTGATTGGTTGTCTTTTTGATTGATCAAAAATCGATAATTATTACCCTTAACCTTGTAATAGTTCTTTAGCTTCATAGAAGCATTGAACTTGAAAATGCACCGCATGCATATTTGTCATAGCGCTACAACAAACACATGTCGTGTGCCATAGCGGTATGGCAAATACACAGCGAGCGGTCACTGCACTAAAAAGAAGATCAAATTTCTTTTTGGTGAGTGAGCGTCTAGCTGTCGACAAAAAATTATATTTTTGGTTATAGTGCGAGCTATGGTCAGCATATGTGACACACGCACTACAGTAGGTCATTGGGTCTGTTGCAGTACGCAGGAACTCTTCATACATGTGATGTGTAGGTGACTGTAGAATGGAGAATGTTGACATGGCTGATGTTTTTGCTCTTTCTTCATGTGGCTGTAGTGTAACTTGAGGCTGTAGTGTCTCATGAGGCTGTAGTGTCTCATGAGGCTGTGGTGTCTCTAGAGTAACTTCTGTTGTAGCTGGGTTCTCATTCTCCAACGATGAGGTCGACTGTTGTACAAGCTGTGGTCCTGGCGTCGACGGTTTCGGAGTTTGTGGTAATGGCGGTAGGGTTGTCGGATGAGGGTGACCGGCTTCGATAGCTTCATAGTGTGGCGACGGTGGGAACTGTACCTCGAGTTCCTGTTGCGTATCGACGAAATTGGGGTCTAGTACGGTTAGGCACATATTTGTTTCGACGCAGAAAGTAATCTGACCGCGCCCTTCCCATTTAGTACGGTGCACCTCGGTATCGATAAAGGCACCCACCCGGCTTAATTCGCTTTCTTCTTAAGCCTCATGTTCATCGTTTCTAGCCTCTCCCTGTTCCTCAGTTCCTTGCGGGTCATGTTCATCTCCTTCGGTATCTTGTTCACCATTTACAGCTGGTCCCTCTTCATCGGTTTCTTGCTCCTCATGTGTCTCCCTCAGGCTCTACCACGACTTCGGTCTCCATAGCTTCGTCAGCTTCCGGATCTTGGATTATGCCTGGGCCTGCATCCTCCTCTTCCTCGTCTAATGGACTCTCAATTTGTCCCGTAAGTGTAGCTCTGGACGGTTCTTCGTCTGCTTCCTCTGTGTCGGAGTCGATTATAATGACCTCTATGTCAACCTTGCCGGGAGTCCACCGTGAGGACGTAGTGGGCGGACTGTCTCCTCTAGGCCTATCACCCTCTGGGATTCTACTGTCGCTATCGTCTACATATTCTAGATTTTCCACAGGCACTCGTCGTATTCTCACTCTTGGGCATTTGGTCTCAGGACCCTCTATGGTGTCCTCGCATTCTGGACTCAAGAGACGTGTCCTGGCCCGTCGCACTTGCTCCTCTCTCAGGCTTTTCTTGAATGTCTCCTTAGCCTTTTCAAATTGGATGTCTTTTCCTTTCATTCCCTTAACGTGTGCTTGCTGCTTGCGTGTCGACTTACTACTAGCTGTTAGTTCCATCGTGCATCCTTTTATATGCTTTCACGTCATGGTCGTGCTGGCTATTTCCTTTACTTGTGGAGTGTTTTCTTTCACCTGCACTCCCATTTCTGTACGGAATATTTTCGGATTAGATATGTGAGCCCTCTGAGGCCGCTTGTTGTCAACCTTTTGTAAATTTACTATGACTGGTGAAATGAAACCCACGTCTTTATAAGGTCCATCATATCTAGGAGCTAATTTGGCGCTGAATTTGTCGACCGCTTTCGATAGTGGATGCGTTCGACAAAGCACCAACTCCCCCCCCTCAATTTCCATTCTCGGTTTCCGCTGTTGCCAAATTCTGACGGACAAGTTTAAATGCTTCTTGTAACCGTTTCACATTTTCTTAGGCCATCTTTTCTCGATTGATGCTTTGAGTGTCGGTGTCACATTCAGTGATATGCTGATCACTGGTATGGCGATATGCTGAAACACTGGTATTTATGACTAGACTTAATTTAGGAATAAGTTCATCCCACAAATTGTGATGGCTACCGGCATATTGTGCAAGCATGTTTTTGACAGTGCGGTTAGTGCGTTCTGTTGGGTTTTCTTGGGGCGCATAGGGCGCCGTACGTTATTGCTGTACCCCAATTTCTTTCAGAAAACATTGGAACATTTTACTCACGAATTGAACACTATTATCAGTGATAAGCAGTTTTGGAGCTCCAAAACGAGCTAATATCCTTTCTCTAAAAGCTCTTATCACATGGTCACTGTTCGCTGATCGTAACGGGATCATTTCCACCCATTTTGTAAATTTATCAACGAAGACTGGCATCATGTTGTTTCCATGTTTTGCCTGGGAAGCGGGCCAATAAAATCCGCTGAAACGATCGTCCACGGAGCGTCGGCCAATTTGGAAAACATTTGTCCGGCTGTGTTTTGTTGGCTGTATTTATACCTCTGGCAACTTTGGCAGCTTTTCACGTTAGCCCTCACGTGACGAAATAGACTGGCCAGTAATATTTACTCGTTACACGAGCCATGGTCTTCAGAACGCCTAAATGACCAGCTGATGGCATTTCGTGACATTCCTCCAAAACTCGACCTCTTAAATAGATGGGTACGCACAGTTTCCAGGGCGTTCCACCCCCAGGAATATTTGGTATATGTCGATAAAGCTGCTGATTCTCTATGCAGTACTCAGGAAATTTATCCGGTTCATTTGTTACTGCATTCTTCATCTTCTCGTACCAGCTACATGTTCTGTCTTCATTTTTCTCAAGTACAGTTCTGCAGATTATCAGCGACAATAAGCAGCGAGCATCAACGACAATATTTTGCATGCGTCTCCTATATTGTATCTCGTATTGATATTGTTGGAGCTCCAAGGACCAACGTGCTATGCGTCCTGAGAGGTTGCTAATGGAAATTAACCATTTCGTTCCATCCATATTTTGCGTGAGCACAGCTCCTATCCCATAATCACAGGCGTCGGTTTGTAAATAAAATCTATGACTAAAATCCGGGCAGGCCAAAATAGGGGCTTCCGTAAGCCGTCGTTTAATGTCGTCGAACGATTCATGTTGCGCCGTTGTCCATTTAAAATGTTTGCCATTTCGGAGTAGCGATGTCAATGGATGGGTGATCTTCGCAAAATCAGGTACAAATCTCCGATACCAGGACACAATACCCAGGAAACGCCTTAATTCTCTCACGTTCGTTGGTGGACGTAATTCCCTGATATCCATCACCTTGTCAGGGTCAGTGTGTATCCCGTTTTCACTTACGACGTGCCCAAGGTATTTGTTTTCCCTGCGGACAAACTGACTCTTTTCCAAATTAATACGTAAATTCACAGCCCGGAGCCGGTGCAACACTTCCTTTAATCTCAGCATATGTTGATTAAGTGTACTGCCTATGACAATTATGTCATCGAGGTAAGCAAATGCATAGGGCTCCATGCCTGCCACGATGACCCGATCGAGAGCCCTCTGAAACGTAGCAGGAGCTGAGTGTAGCTCGAAGGGCGTTACTTTCCATTGGAACAGCCCTCGACCAGGCACAGTAAATGCCGTATATTGTCTGCTCTTCGCTTCCATGGGTATTTGCCAATATCCGTTCTTCAAATCTATGGTGCTGACATATCTGGCGTTCCGTAACCTCTGGAGGATATAGTGGACTCTTGGCAGTGGATATGCGTCCGGGATAGACAGAGCGTTTAGTTGACGATAGTCGACGCATAGCCGCCATTGATCATTCTTCTTTCTGACAAGCACGATTGGGGCGCTATACGGACTGGACGATGGTTCTATGTGCCCTTTCATTTGAATGTCGTCAATTTCTCGGTCGATGATTTCCTGCATGGCCGGGTTTCGTGGATAGTAGCGCTGTTTAATCGGTCTATCATCCCTCATCACAATTTCATGTTCTGCTATATGGGTAACGCCCTCCGATATCTCAGCCTTGCGAAGTTCCATTTCTAAGAATTATTGTATCTTTTGAGCTTCCTGTATCTTTTGAGAATGTTCTTGTAGGTTTTGCTGGTGGTTTGGACTTTCTAACGTACTTTCGTACTCCTCAGTTGAGCTAATGCTACTGCCGGCTGTAATATTTTGGGTCTCTCCTTCTGAGAAGTAATTTTAATTGTACGCCTGCGCAATCAATGATGGCTCTTACTCCCATCAGGAAGTCTATTCCTAGGATTAGGTCATCGACGACGTGTGGAAGAATCAAAATTTTCAACCGCAGCCTTTTGTTTCCAAATGAAACAAGTGTATCCGCAGCTTGAGTACATGGTTCTCCTCGACCATTTGCGATATCCACTCTTACGACTATGTCTATCCTTTTTGCCGAGGTTTCCGCGCACAGTCTATTGGCGAAATATTCACTAATGAAGCTACGCCCGGCACCCGTGTCAATAGTAGCGTCCATTAAGCAGTCCTTCACTGCTACCGTCGCATCTATACGTTGGTCTTCAAACCGCATATGTCTTAGTTGGTTGGAGGCTGTGTCTTCGTAGTCTTCACATTGCCTCCACTCTTGCGAAGACTCGACTCGTTTCCCTGATTCTTGTCGCAGCATTTCCTGGTGGACACTGCTCTTCGCCCACATTTCCAACAAGAAATAACAGTGGGGTTTCTATAATGTCTCGCGAAGTGTCCATTCAGACCGCATCGTCTGCAGGCCTTCGCTACGTCGATAGGTGTGCCATTCTCAGCTTCTACCAGCTGTGGGTGTTTTACTATATGTTGTTTAGGTAGAATTTCTTTGGTGGCGTGTTCGTCTGGATTTAGATTTTCGAGGTCTCCTAGCAGTTCAAGCAACTCATTTAGCGTTGTAAACTTCTTCCTCTTTATATAGAGCCGCACATGACGACTGCTATTGCGGTGTATTCTTTTTAATTGTTGTTGATCGTTCATATCTGCATGCCGCATTAGGCCTTGTAGTGCAAGAACATAATCTCTGAAATGTTCATCTCTACCCTGGTGACGTTGACGCACATCGTCTTCTAACCGCTCAAAGAAACGTGGAGCTAAAAAGAACATCAGAAAATCTATCTTGAAAGACCCGCACTGCTCCCAGCGACGATTATTACTGCGATACCACTGTAATGCCCTATCCTGTAATAATTCTGGCATGGCTTGGGGTACCAAATTTGCGTTCACCCCATAGGTGTCGATCAACTCTTCCACTCTCTCTATAAACGTCAAGGGGGTTCCATTTCCGGTATATTTTACACCCCATTTTCTTACTCGGTCCATAAGGGCCATATTTGCGTTCACTATACCTGCTGCTTCCATCGGTTGCATAAAAATATGGGCATATTCGGTTTGTATCGACACGACCGCAGGTTTATTGTTCCCAGTCGTTTCATTTTCTGATGCTTTAAATCTAGGGATGGTGCCTGTTGGTACTTGTATGCTGATCGGCATCATGTCGGGGGCTACCGAAGCTTCGCCTGGTGAATTAGGGGAACTTTCTCTCCAATGCTTAGTTTCCAGCTCTTCTAATCGCTTTCTAACTGATGCATCGTGGTGCTCTTTGGATACGAATGAACTCAGACGTTTACGAAGTTCGTCGACGGTACCATCCGCGTCGATTCCAAATTCTACTTCATATTCTTGTAGTTCGTCTTTATGCAAACATAGTACCCATGATACCCGTACCATTTTAACTAGATTTTAGCTTCCTTGGTTTCTATAATATATTTTTTTCTATTTACTTGTATATATATTTTCTCCTTTATAGGTCAAACAGTGGTATATTTATTTTCTTCAACGTAAATCAGTGTAACTATTTTTTTTTATTGCTTAAAGCGTCCCTGCTCGGGCGCCATGTAACGAAGTTCCCCGTTCTCGGGTTCATAGCCGAGGTATCCTCAGCGGGTAATCCAGTGGTCGTCACAAAATTTTTATTATTGGACCCTTTAAGCTCTTTATTACACTGTTCTGTATTTCTAAGCTTTGTTTTATAAATCTACCACTAAACAATTCTATTAACCGAAGAGAGGGGCCGTTATGATAAGCTTGCTATTGACGTAAGAACTATGACGATGGCGGTGCGTTGGCTGGCTACCGCGTGACGATGACGACCTTGATTGCGCTGCCTACCGACTAATTCGGCACTGGAGCAATTACTATGACAATAGCGGTGCGTTGACTTGCGACCGCGTGATGATACGATGCTATTTACGCTGCCGGACTGACCGTTGCGGCGTTGGCGAAAGAACTATGACGATGGAGGTGCGTTGGCTGGCGATTGCGTGACGATGACGACCTTGATTGCACTGCCTACCGACTAATTCGGCACTGGTGCAATTACTATGACAGTAGCGGTGCGTTGACTGGCGGCCGCGTGATGATACGAAGCTATTTACGCTGCCGAACTGACCGTTGCGGCCTTGGCGTAAGATCTATGACGATGGCTGAGCGTTGGCTGGCGACCGCGTGACGATGACGACCTTGATTGCGCTGCCGACTGACTAATTCGGCACTGGCGCAATTACTTTGTCGGTGGCGGTGCTTTGATGCTGGTTACTTTAGTGTAGTTATCCCAGTTCCTACGCTTTCTTGTCCGTCGTCAATAAAATGTCGTGTCAAAATTGGAGTCGTTGGTAAGGCGACTACGAGACAAACCCTAATTGTTTACCGGGCCTTGTGCAAAGGATAATTTTCTTTTTTTGAGATCAACACTATTTAGATTGTTCTGCCTAATTAAAGCTAGCTGAGATGCCCATTCGATAGAACGTGAACATCCCTCTTATTAATGCCCATTCGATAGAACGTGTACACTAACAAGCCACTAAGTTGGTGGCCATTCGATAGAACGTGTACATCCTACCGACAGAAAAATCTAATCAAAATAAAGCTTAAAGGAATTATTCCGGATGAAAGCCATCTGAGATGCCCATTCGATAGAACATGTACATCCCCCTTATTAGTGCCCATTCGATAGAACGTGTACACTAACAACGGAAAAATTCCTTTATTTTTCTTAACACTTTAATTAACTAGCTAAATTATTTGCCTTTACCTTCTTGCTTGTCCGTACGTAAATAGTAGTTATGTCCTTCTCGTTCGCTTTCTCTTTTTATACGAAGTTTTCTGTTTCAATCCAGCGCTGTTACTTCGTACGCCCGTTCCTATGGAAAGACTGTCGCCAACTCCCTGCTCTACTTCTTGCAATTTTACTGGCAAGCTCTTTCATACTCGCTTTCAGTTGCCTCTCTTTTCAACATGCGTACTCTCGCTTGTGTTTGTTTACCTCTCTCTTCGGTTGTACATGCTTATAACTAAATACAATTTCGTTCTTATTTCTCTTGTGTTTCAATTCGCTTAATATTCCAATCACAAATCTAATTTAACTCATAGCATGTATTAATATATTAAAGATTATAAGAAAACTAAAGGTAAAAATGAAGAACTTAAAAATTCAATTCAAAATTTGATATAATACAATAAAAAACTTGAAAACTTGAGAATTATTTTGGAAAGGTGTGCCACACACAATATATATATATATATATATATATATATATATATATATATATATATATATATATATATATATATATATATATATATATATATATATATATATATATATATATATATATATATATATATATATATATATATATATATATATATATATATATATATATATATATATATATATATATATATATATATATATATATATATATATATATATATATATATATATATATATATATATATATATATATATATATATATATATATATATATATATATATATATATATATATATATATATATATATATATATATATATATATATATATATATATATATATATATATATATATATATATATATATATATATATATATATATATATATATATATATATATATATATATATATATATATATATATATATATATATATATATATATATATATATATATATATATATATATATATATATATATATATATATATATATATATATATATATATATATATATATATATATATATATATATATATATATATATATATATATATATATATATATATATATATATATATATATATATATATATATATATATATATATATATATATATATATATATATATATATATATATATATATATATATATATATATATATATATATATATATATATATATATATATATATATATATATATATATATATATATATATATATATATATATATATATATATATATATATATATATATATATATATATATATATATATATATATATATATATATATATATATATATATATATATATATATATATATATATATATATATATATATATATATATATATATATATATATATATATATATATATATATATATATATATATATATATATATATATATATATATATATATATATATATATATATATATATATATATATATATATATATATATATATATATATATATATATATATATATATATATATATATATATATATATATATATATATATATATATATATATATATATATATATATATATATATATATATATATATATATATATATATATATATATATATATATATATATATATATATATATATATATATATTATATATATATATATATATATATATATATATATATATATATATATATATATATATATATATATAT
>CAWZZZ010000157.1:0-14476 GCA_963966595.1 Physocephala rufipes
TTCAGTTCTAGTTCAGTTCTAGTTCAGTTCTAGTTCAGTTCTAGTTCAGTTCTAGTTCAGTTCTAGTTCAGTTCTAGTTCAGTTCTAGTTCAGTTCTAGTTCAGTTCTAGTTCAGTTCTAGTTCAGTTCTAGTTCAGTTCTAGTTCAGTTCTAGTTCAGTTCTAGTTCAGTTCTAGTTCAGTTCTAGTTCAGTTCTAGTTCAGTTCTAGTTCAGTTCTAGTTCAGTTCTAGTTCAGTTCTAGTTCAGTTCTAGTTCAGTTCTAGTTCAGTTCTAGTTCAGTTCTAGTTCAGTTCTAGTTCAGTTCTAGTTCAGTTCTAGTTCAGTTCTAGTTCAGTTCTAGTTCAGTTCTAGTTCAGTTCTAGTTCAGTTCTAGTTCAGTTCTAGTTCAGTTCTAGTTCAGTTCTAGTTCAGTTCTAGTTCAGTTCTAGTTCAGTTCTAGTTCAGTTCTAGTTCAGTTCTAGTTCAGTTCTAGTTCAGTTCTAGTTCAGTTCTAGTTCAGTTCTAGTTCAGTTCTAGTTCAGTTCTAGTTCAGTTCTAGTTCAGTTCTAGTTCAGTTCTAGTTCAGTTCTAGTTCAGTTCTAGTTCAGTTCTAGTTCAGTTCTAGTTCAGTTCTAGTTCAGTTCTAGTTCAGTTCTAGTTCAGTTCTAGTTCAGTTCTAGTTCAGTTCTAGTTCAGTTCTAGTTCAGTTCTAGTTCAGTTCTAGTTCAGTTCTAGTTCAGTTCTAGTTCAGTTCTAGTTCAGTTCTAGTTCAGTTCTAGTTCAGTTCTAGTTCAGTTCTAGTTCAGTTCTAGTTCAGTTCTAGTTCAGTTCTAGTTCAGTTCTAGTTCAGTTCTAGTTCAGTTCTAGTTCAGTTCTAGTTCAGTTCTAGTTCAGTTCTAGTTCAGTTCTAGTTCAGTTCTAGTTCAGTTCTAGTTCAGTTCTAGTTCAGTTCTAGTTCAGTTCTAGTTCAGTTCTAGTTCAGTTCTAGTTCAGTTCTAGTTCAGTTCTAGTTCAGTTCTAGTTCAGTTCTAGTTCAGTTCTAGTTCAGTTCTAGTTCAGTTCTAGTTCAGTTCTAGTTCAGTTCTAGTTCAGTTCTAGTTCAGTTCTAGTTCAGTTCTAGTTCAGTTCTAGTTCAGTTCTAGTTCAGTTCTAGTTCAGTTCTAGTTCAGTTCTAGTTCAGTTCTAGTTCAGTTCTAGTTCAGTTCTAGTTCAGTTCTAGTTCAGTTCTAGTTCAGTTCTAGTTCAGTTCTAGTTCAGTTCTAGTTCAGTTCTAGTTCAGTTCTAGTTCAGTTCTAGTTCAGTTCTAGTTCAGTTCTAGTTCAGTTCTAGTTCAGTTCTAGTTCAGTTCTAGTTCAGTTCTAGTTCAGTTCTAGTTCAGTTCTAGTTCAGTTCTAGTTCAGTTCTAGTTCAGTTCTAGTTCAGTTCTAGTTCAGTTCTAGTTCAGTTCTAGTTCAGTTCTAGTTCAGTTCTAGTTCAGTTCTAGTTCAGTTCTAGTTCAGTTCTAGTTCAGTTCTAGTTCAGTTCTAGTTCAGTTCTAGTTCAGTTCTAGTTCAGTTCTAGTTCAGTTCTAGTTCAGTTCTAGTTCAGTTCTAGTTCAGTTCTAGTTCAGTTCTAGTTCAGTTCTAGTTCAGTTCTAGTTCAGTTCTAGTTCAGTTCTAGTTCAGTTCTAGTTCAGTTCTAGTTCAGTTCTAGTTCAGTTCTAGTTCAGTTCTAGTTCAGTTCTAGTTCAGTTCTAGTTCAGTTCTAGTTCAGTTCTAGTTCAGTTCTAGTTCAGTTCTAGTTCAGTTCTAGTTCAGTTCTAGTTCAGTTCTAGTTCAGTTCTAGTTCAGTTCTAGTTCAGTTCTAGTTCAGTTCTAGTTCAGTTCTAGTTCAGTTCTAGTTCAGTTCTAGTTCAGTTCTAGTTCAGTTCTAGTTCAGTTCTAGTTCAGTTCTAGTTCAGTTCTAGTTCAGTTCTAGTTCAGTTCTAGTTCAGTTCTAGTTCAGTTCTAGTTCAGTTCTAGTTCAGTTCTAGTTCAGTTCTAGTTCAGTTCTAGTTCAGTTCTAGTTCAGTTCTAGTTCAGTTCTAGTTCAGTTCTAGTTCAGTTCTAGTTCAGTTCTAGTTCAGTTCTAGTTCAGTTCTAGTTCAGTTCTAGTTCAGTTCTAGTTCAGTTCTAGTTCAGTTCTAGTTCAGTTCTAGTTCAGTTCTAGTTCAGTTCTAGTTCAGTTCTAGTTCAGTTCTAGTTCAGTTCTAGTTCAGTTCTAGTTCAGTTCTAGTTCAGTTCTAGTTCAGTTCTAGTTCAGTTCTAGTTCAGTTCTAGTTCAGTTCTAGTTCAGTTCTAGTTCAGTTCTAGTTCAGTTCTAGTTCAGTTCTAGTTCAGTTCTAGTTCAGTTCTAGTTCAGTTCTAGTTCAGTTCTAGTTCAGTTCTAGTTCAGTTCTAGTTCAGTTCTAGTTCAGTTCTAGTTCAGTTCTAGTTCAGTTCTAGTTCAGTTCTAGTTCAGTTCTAGTTCAGTTCTAGTTCAGTTCTAGTTCAGTTCTAGTTCAGTTCTAGTTCAGTTCTAGTTCAGTTCTAGTTCAGTTCTAGTTCAGTTCTAGTTCAGTTCTAGTTCAGTTCTAGTTCAGTTCTAGTTCAGTTCTAGTTCAGTTCTAGTTCAGTTCTAGTTCAGTTCTAGTTCAGTTCTAGTTCAGTTCTAGTTCAGTTCTAGTTCAGTTCTAGTTCAGTTCTAGTTCAGTTCTAGTTCAGTTCTAGTTCAGTTCTAGTTCAGTTCTAGTTCAGTTCTAGTTCAGTTCTAGTTCAGTTCTAGTTCAGTTCTAGTTCAGTTCTAGTTCAGTTCTAGTTCAGTTCTAGTTCAGTTCTAGTTCAGTTCTAGTTCAGTTCTAGTTCAGTTCTAGTTCAGTTCTAGTTCAGTTCTAGTTCAGTTCTAGTTCAGTTCTAGTTCAGTTCTAGTTCAGTTCTAGTTCAGTTCTAGTTCAGTTCTAGTTCAGTTCTAGTTCAGTTCTAGTTCAGTTCTAGTTCAGTTCTAGTTCAGTTCTAGTTCAGTTCTAGTTCAGTTCTAGTTCAGTTCTAGTTCAGTTCTAGTTCAGTTCTAGTTCAGTTCTAGTTCAGTTCTAGTTCAGTTCTAGTTCAGTTCTAGTTCAGTTCTAGTTCAGTTCTAGTTCAGTTCTAGTTCAGTTCTAGTTCAGTTCTAGTTCAGTTCTAGTTCAGTTCTAGTTCAGTTCTAGTTCAGTTCTAGTTCAGTTCTAGTTCAGTTCTAGTTCAGTTCTAGTTCAGTTCTAGTTCAGTTCTAGTTCAGTTCTAGTTCAGTTCTAGTTCAGTTCTAGTTCAGTTCTAGTTCAGTTCTAGTTCAGTTCTAGTTCAGTTCTAGTTCAGTTCTAGTTCAGTTCTAGTTCAGTTCTAGTTCAGTTCTAGTTCAGTTCTAGTTCAGTTCTAGTTCAGTTCTAGTTCAGTTCTAGTTCAGTTCTAGTTCAGTTCTAGTTCAGTTCTAGTTCAGTTCTAGTTCAGTTCTAGTTCAGTTCTAGTTCAGTTCTAGTTCAGTTCTAGTTCAGTTCTAGTTCAGTTCTAGTTCAGTTCTAGTTCAGTTCTAGTTCAGTTCTAGTTCAGTTCTAGTTCAGTTCTAGTTCAGTTCTAGTTCAGTTCTAGTTCAGTTCTAGTTCAGTTCTAGTTCAGTTCTAGTTCAGTTCTAGTTCAGTTCTAGTTCAGTTCTAGTTCAGTTCTAGTTCAGTTCTAGTTCAGTTCTAGTTCAGTTCTAGTTCAGTTCTAGTTCAGTTCTAGTTCAGTTCTAGTTCAGTTCTAGTTCAGTTCTAGTTCAGTTCTAGTTCAGTTCTAGTTCAGTTCTAGTTCAGTTCTAGTTCAGTTCTAGTTCAGTTCTAGTTCAGTTCTAGTTCAGTTCTAGTTCAGTTCTAGTTCAGTTCTAGTTCAGTTCTAGTTCAGTTCTAGTTCAGTTCTAGTTCAGTTCTAGTTCAGTTCTAGTTCAGTTCTAGTTCAGTTCTAGTTCAGTTCTAGTTCAGTTCTAGTTCAGTTCTAGTTCAGTTCTAGTTCAGTTCTAGTTCAGTTCTAGTTCAGTTCTAGTTCAGTTCTAGTTCAGTTCTAGTTCAGTTCTAGTTCAGTTCTAGTTCAGTTCTAGTTCAGTTCTAGTTCAGTTCTAGTTCAGTTCTAGTTCAGTTCTAGTTCAGTTCTAGTTCAGTTCTAGTTCAGTTCTAGTTCAGTTCTAGTTCAGTTCTAGTTCAGTTCTAGTTCAGTTCTAGTTCAGTTCTAGTTCAGTTCTAGTTCAGTTCTAGTTCAGTTCTAGTTCAGTTCTAGTTCAGTTCTAGTTCAGTTCTAGTTCAGTTCTAGTTCAGTTCTAGTTCAGTTCTAGTTCAGTTCTAGTTCAGTTCTAGTTCAGTTCTAGTTCAGTTCTAGTTCAGTTCTAGTTCAGTTCTAGTTCAGTTCTAGTTCAGTTCTAGTTCAGTTCTAGTTCAGTTCTAGTTCAGTTCTAGTTCAGTTCTAGTTCAGTTCTAGTTCAGTTCTAGTTCAGTTCTAGTTCAGTTCTAGTTCAGTTCTAGTTCAGTTCTAGTTCAGTTCTAGTTCAGTTCTAGTTCAGTTCTAGTTCAGTTCTAGTTCAGTTCTAGTTCAGTTCGTTCTAGTTCAGTTCTAGTTCAGTTCTAGTTCAGTTCTAGTTCAGTTCTAGTTCAGTTCTAGTTCAGTTCTAGTTCAGTTCTAGTTCAGTTCTAGTTCAGTTCTAGTTCAGTTCTAGTTCAGTTCTAGTTCAGTTCTAGTTCAGTTCTAGTTCAGTTCTAGTTCAGTTCTAGTTCAGTTCTAGTTCAGTTCTAGTTCAGTTCTAGTTCAGTTCTAGTTCAGTTCTAGTTCAGTTCTAGTTCAGTTCTAGTTCAGTTCTAGTTCAGTTCTAGTTCAGTTCTAGTTCAGTTCTAGTTCAGTTCTAGTTCAGTTCTAGTTCAGTTCTAGTTCAGTTCTAGTTCAGTTCTAGTTCAGTTCTAGTTCAGTTCTAGTTCAGTTCTAGTTCAGTTCTAGTTCAGTTCTAGTTCAGTTCTAGTTCAGTTCTAGTTCAGTTCTAGTTCAGTTCTAGTTCAGTTCTAGTTCAGTTCTAGTTCAGTTCTAGTTCAGTTCTAGTTCAGTTCTAGTTCAGTTCTAGTTCAGTTCTAGTTCAGTTCTAGTTCAGTTCTAGTTCAGTTCTAGTTCAGTTCTAGTTCAGTTCTAGTTCAGTTCTAGTTCAGTTCTAGTTCAGTTCTAGTTCAGTTCTAGTTCAGTTCTAGTTCAGTTCTAGTTCAGTTCTAGTTCAGTTCTAGTTCAGTTCTAGTTCAGTTCTAGTTCAGTTCTAGTTCAGTTCTAGTTCAGTTCTAGTTCAGTTCTAGTTCAGTTCTAGTTCAGTTCTAGTTCAGTTCTAGTTCAGTTCTAGTTCAGTTCTAGTTCAGTTCTAGTTCAGTTCTAGTTCAGTTCTAGTTCAGTTCTAGTTCAGTTCTAGTTCAGTTCTAGTTCAGTTCTAGTTCAGTTCTAGTTCAGTTCTAGTTCAGTTCTAGTTCAGTTCTAGTTCAGTTCTAGTTCAGTTCTAGTTCAGTTCTAGTTCAGTTCTAGTTCAGTTCTAGTTCAGTTCTAGTTCAGTTCTAGTTCAGTTCTAGTTCAGTTCTAGTTCAGTTCTAGTTCAGTTCTAGTTCAGTTCTAGTTCAGTTCTAGTTCAGTTCTAGTTCAGTTCTAGTTCAGTTCTAGTTCAGTTCTAGTTCAGTTCTAGTTCAGTTCTAGTTCAGTTCTAGTTCAGTTCTAGTTCAGTTCTAGTTCAGTTCTAGTTCAGTTCTAGTTCAGTTCTAGTTCAGTTCTAGTTCAGTTCTAGTTCAGTTCTAGTTCAGTTCTAGTTCAGTTCTAGTTCAGTTCTAGTTCAGTTCTAGTTCAGTTCTAGTTCAGTTCTAGTTCAGTTCTAGTTCAGTTCTAGTTCAGTTCTAGTTCAGTTCTAGTTCAGTTCTAGTTCAGTTCTAGTTCAGTTCTAGTTCAGTTCTAGTTCAGTTCTAGTTCAGTTCTAGTTCAGTTCTAGTTCAGTTCTAGTTCAGTTCTAGTTCAGTTCTAGTTCAGTTCTAGTTCAGTTCTAGTTCAGTTCTAGTTCAGTTCTAGTTCAGTTCTAGTTCAGTTCTAGTTCAGTTCTAGTTCAGTTCTAGTTCAGTTCTAGTTCAGTTCTAGTTCAGTTCTAGTTCAGTTCTAGTTCAGTTCTAGTTCAGTTCTAGTTCAGTTCTAGTTCAGTTCTAGTTCAGTTCTAGTTCAGTTCTAGTTCAGTTCTAGTTCAGTTCTAGTTCAGTTCTAGTTCAGTTCTAGTTCAGTTCTAGTTCAGTTCTAGTTCAGTTCTAGTTCAGTTCTAGTTCAGTTCTAGTTCAGTTCTAGTTCAGTTCTAGTTCAGTTCTAGTTCAGTTCTAGTTCAGTTCTAGTTCAGTTCTAGTTCAGTTCTAGTTCAGTTCTAGTTCAGTTCTAGTTCAGTTCTAGTTCAGTTCTAGTTCAGTTCTAGTTCAGTTCTAGTTCAGTTCTAGTTCAGTTCTAGTTCAGTTCTAGTTCAGTTCTAGTTCAGTTCTAGTTCAGTTCTAGTTCAGTTCTAGTTCAGTTCTAGTTCAGTTCTAGTTCAGTTCTAGTTCAGTTCTAGTTCAGTTCTAGTTCAGTTCTAGTTCAGTTCTAGTTCAGTTCTAGTTCAGTTCTAGTTCAGTTCTAGTTCAGTTCTAGTTCAGTTCTAGTTCAGTTCTAGTTCAGTTCTAGTTCAGTTCTAGTTCAGTTCTAGTTCAGTTCTAGTTCAGTTCTAGTTCAGTTCTAGTTCAGTTCTAGTTCAGTTCTAGTTCAGTTCTAGTTCAGTTCTAGTTCAGTTCTAGTTCAGTTCTAGTTCAGTTCTAGTTCAGTTCTAGTTCAGTTCTAGTTCAGTTCTAGTTCAGTTCTAGTTCAGTTCTAGTTCAGTTCTAGTTCAGTTCTAGTTCAGTTCTAGTTCAGTTCTAGTTCAGTTCTAGTTCAGTTCTAGTTCAGTTCTAGTTCAGTTCTAGTTCAGTTCTAGTTCAGTTCTAGTTCAGTTCTAGTTCAGTTCTAGTTCAGTTCTAGTTCAGTTCTAGTTCAGTTCTAGTTCAGTTCTAGTTCAGTTCTAGTTCAGTTCTAGTTCAGTTCTAGTTCAGTTCTAGTTCAGTTCTAGTTCAGTTCTAGTTCAGTTCTAGTTCAGTTCTAGTTCAGTTCTAGTTCAGTTCTAGTTCAGTTCTAGTTCAGTTCTAGTTCAGTTCTAGTTCAGTTCTAGTTCAGTTCTAGTTCAGTTCTAGTTCAGTTCTAGTTCAGTTCTAGTTCAGTTCTAGTTCAGTTCTAGTTCAGTTCTAGTTCAGTTCTAGTTCAGTTCTAGTTCAGTTCTAGTTCAGTTCTAGTTCAGTTCTAGTTCAGTTCTAGTTCAGTTCTAGTTCAGTTCTAGTTCAGTTCTAGTTCAGTTCTAGTTCAGTTCTAGTTCAGTTCTAGTTCAGTTCTAGTTCAGTTCTAGTTCAGTTCTAGTTCAGTTCTAGTTCAGTTCTAGTTCAGTTCTAGTTCAGTTCTAGTTCAGTTCTAGTTCAGTTCTAGTTCAGTTCTAGTTCAGTTCTAGTTCAGTTCTAGTTCAGTTCTAGTTCAGTTCTAGTTCAGTTCTAGTTCAGTTCTAGTTCAGTTCTAGTTCAGTTCTAGTTCAGTTCTAGTTCAGTTCTAGTTCAGTTCTAGTTCAGTTCTAGTTCAGTTCTAGTTCAGTTCTAGTTCAGTTCTAGTTCAGTTCTAGTTCAGTTCTAGTTCAGTTCTAGTTCAGTTCTAGTTCAGTTCTAGTTCAGTTCTAGTTCAGTTCTAGTTCAGTTCTAGTTCAGTTCTAGTTCAGTTCTAGTTCAGTTCTAGTTCAGTTCTAGTTCAGTTCTAGTTCAGTTCTAGTTCAGTTCTAGTTCAGTTCTAGTTCAGTTCTAGTTCAGTTCTAGTTCAGTTCTAGTTCAGTTCTAGTTCAGTTCTAGTTCAGTTCTAGTTCAGTTCTAGTTCAGTTCTAGTTCAGTTCTAGTTCAGTTCTAGTTCAGTTCTAGTTCAGTTCTAGTTCAGTTCTAGTTCAGTTCTAGTTCAGTTCTAGTTCAGTTCTAGTTCAGTTCTAGTTCAGTTCTAGTTCAGTTCTAGTTCAGTTCTAGTTCAGTTCTAGTTCAGTTCTAGTTCAGTTCTAGTTCAGTTCTAGTTCAGTTCTAGTTCAGTTCTAGTTCAGTTCTAGTTCAGTTCTAGTTCAGTTCTAGTTCAGTTCTAGTTCAGTTCTAGTTCAGTTCTAGTTCAGTTCTAGTTCAGTTCTAGTTCAGTTCTAGTTCAGTTCTAGTTCAGTTCTAGTTCAGTTCTAGTTCAGTTCTAGTTCAGTTCTAGTTCAGTTCTAGTTCAGTTCTAGTTCAGTTCTAGTTCAGTTCTAGTTCAGTTCTAGTTCAGTTCTAGTTCAGTTCTAGTTCAGTTCTAGTTCAGTTCTAGTTCAGTTCTAGTTCAGTTCTAGTTCAGTTCTAGTTCAGTTCTAGTTCAGTTCTAGTTCAGTTCTAGTTCAGTTCTAGTTCAGTTCTAGTTCAGTTCTAGTTCAGTTCTAGTTCAGTTCTAGTTCAGTTCTAGTTCAGTTCTAGTTCAGTTCTAGTTCAGTTCTAGTTCAGTTCTAGTTCAGTTCTAGTTCAGTTCTAGTTCAGTTCTAGTTCAGTTCTAGTTCAGTTCTAGTTCAGTTCTAGTTCAGTTCTAGTTCAGTTCTAGTTCAGTTCTAGTTCAGTTCTAGTTCAGTTCTAGTTCAGTTCTAGTTCAGTTCTAGTTCAGTTCTAGTTCAGTTCTAGTTCAGTTCTAGTTCAGTTCTAGTTCAGTTCTAGTTCAGTTCTAGTTCAGTTCTAGTTCAGTTCTAGTTCAGTTCTAGTTCAGTTCTAGTTCAGTTCTAGTTCAGTTCTAGTTCAGTTCTAGTTCAGTTCTAGTTCAGTTCTAGTTCAGTTCTAGTTCAGTTCTAGTTCAGTTCTAGTTCAGTTCTAGTTCAGTTCTAGTTCAGTTCTAGTTCTAGTTCAGTTCTAGTTCAGTTCTAGTTCAGTTCTAGTTCAGTTCTAGTTCAGTTCTAGTTCAGTTCTAGTTCAGTTCTAGTTCAGTTCTAGTTCAGTTCTAGTTCAGTTCTAGTTCAGTTCTAGTTCAGTTCTAGTTCAGTTCTAGTTCAGTTCTAGTTCAGTTCTAGTTCAGTTCTAGTTCAGTTCTAGTTCAGTTCTAGTTCAGTTCTAGTTCAGTTCTAGTTCAGTTCTAGTTCAGTTCTAGTTCAGTTCTAGTTCAGTTCTAGTTCAGTTCTAGTTCAGTTCTAGTTCAGTTCTAGTTCAGTTCTAGTTCAGTTCTAGTTCAGTTCTAGTTCAGTTCTAGTTCAGTTCTAGTTCAGTTCTAGTTCAGTTCTAGTTCAGTTCTAGTTCAGTTCTAGTTCAGTTCTAGTTCAGTTCTAGTTCAGTTCTAGTTCAGTTCTAGTTCAGTTCTAGTTCAGTTCTAGTTCAGTTCTAGTTCAGTTCTAGTTCAGTTCTAGTTCAGTTCTAGTTCAGTTCTAGTTCAGTTCTAGTTCAGTTCTAGTTCAGTTCTAGTTCAGTTCTAGTTCAGTTCTAGTTCAGTTCTAGTTCAGTTCTAGTTCAGTTCTAGTTCAGTTCTAGTTCAGTTCTAGTTCAGTTCTAGTTCAGTTCTAGTTCAGTTCTAGTTCAGTTCTAGTTCAGTTCTAGTTCAGTTCTAGTTCAGTTCTAGTTCAGTTCTAGTTCAGTTCTAGTTCAGTTCTAGTTCAGTTCTAGTTCAGTTCTAGTTCAGTTCTAGTTCAGTTCTAGTTCAGTTCTAGTTCAGTTCTAGTTCAGTTCTAGTTCAGTTCTAGTTCAGTTCTAGTTCAGTTCTAGTTCAGTTCTAGTTCAGTTCTAGTTCAGTTCTAGTTCAGTTCTAGTTCAGTTCTAGTTCAGTTCTAGTTCAGTTCTAGTTCAGTTCTAGTTCAGTTCTAGTTCAGTTCTAGTTCAGTTCTAGTTCAGTTCTAGTTCAGTTCTAGTTCAGTTCTAGTTCAGTTCTAGTTCAGTTCTAGTTCAGTTCTAGTTCAGTTCTAGTTCAGTTCTAGTTCAGTTCTAGTTCAGTTCTAGTTCAGTTCTAGTTCAGTTCTAGTTCAGTTCTAGTTCAGTTCTAGTTCAGTTCTAGTTCAGTTCTAGTTCAGTTCTAGTTCAGTTCTAGTTCAGTTCTAGTTCAGTTCTAGTTCAGTTCTAGTTCAGTTCTAGTTCAGTTCTAGTTCAGTTCTAGTTCAGTTCTAGTTCAGTTCTAGTTCAGTTCTAGTTCAGTTCTAGTTCAGTTCTAGTTCAGTTCTAGTTCAGTTCTAGTTCAGTTCTAGTTCAGTTCTAGTTCAGTTCTAGTTCAGTTCTAGTTCAGTTCTAGTTCAGTTCTAGTTCAGTTCTAGTTCAGTTCTAGTTCAGTTCTAGTTCAGTTCTAGTTCAGTTCTAGTTCAGTTCTAGTTCAGTTCTAGTTCAGTTCTAGTTCAGTTCTAGTTCAGTTCTAGTTCAGTTCTAGTTCAGTTCTAGTTCAGTTCTAGTTCAGTTCTAGTTCAGTTCTAGTTCAGTTCTAGTTCAGTTCTAGTTCAGTTCTAGTTCAGTTCTAGTTCAGTTCTAGTTCAGTTCTAGTTCAGTTCTAGTTCAGTTCTAGTTCAGTTCTAGTTCAGTTCTAGTTCAGTTCTAGTTCAGTTCTAGTTCAGTTCTAGTTCAGTTCTAGTTCAGTTCTAGTTCAGTTCTAGTTCAGTTCTAGTTCAGTTCTAGTTCAGTTCTAGTTCAGTTCTAGTTCAGTTCTAGTTCAGTTCTAGTTCAGTTCTAGTTCAGTTCTAGTTCAGTTCTAGTTCAGTTCTAGTTCAGTTCTAGTTCAGTTCTAGTTCAGTTCTAGTTCAGTTCTAGTTCAGTTCTAGTTCAGTTCTAGTTCAGTTCTAGTTCAGTTCTAGTTCAGTTCTAGTTCAGTTCTAGTTCAGTTCTAGTTCAGTTCTAGTTCAGTTCTAGTTCAGTTCTAGTTCAGTTCTAGTTCAGTTCTAGTTCAGTTCTAGTTCAGTTCTAGTTCAGTTCTAGTTCAGTTCTAGTTCAGTTCTAGTTCAGTTCTAGTTCAGTTCTAGTTCAGTTCTAGTTCAGTTCTAGTTCAGTTCTAGTTCAGTTCTAGTTCAGTTCTAGTTCAGTTCTAGTTCAGTTCTAGTTCAGTTCTAGTTCAGTTCTAGTTCAGTTCTAGTTCAGTTCTAGTTCAGTTCTAGTTCAGTTCTAGTTCAGTTCTAGTTCAGTTCTAGTTCAGTTCTAGTTCAGTTCTAGTTCAGTTCTAGTTCAGTTCTAGTTCAGTTCTAGTTCAGTTCTAGTTCAGTTCTAGTTCAGTTCTAGTTCAGTTCTAGTTCAGTTCTAGTTCAGTTCTAGTTCAGTTCTAGTTCAGTTCTAGTTCAGTTCTAGTTCAGTTCTAGTTCAGTTCTAGTTCAGTTCTAGTTCAGTTCTAGTTCAGTTCTAGTTCAGTTCTAGTTCAGTTCTAGTTCAGTTCTAGTTCAGTTCTAGTTCAGTTCTAGTTCAGTTCTAGTTCAGTTCTAGTTCAGTTCTAGTTCAGTTCTAGTTCAGTTCTAGTTCAGTTCTAGTTCAGTTCTAGTTCAGTTCTAGTTCAGTTCTAGTTCAGTTCTAGTTCAGTTCTAGTTCAGTTCTAGTTCAGTTCTAGTTCAGTTCTAGTTCAGTTCTAGTTCAGTTCTAGTTCAGTTCTAGTTCAGTTCTAGTTCAGTTCTAGTTCAGTTCTAGTTCAGTTCTAGTTCAGTTCTAGTTCAGTTCTAGTTCAGTTCTAGTTCAGTTCTAGTTCAGTTCTAGTTCAGTTCTAGTTCAGTTCTAGTTCAGTTCTAGTTCAGTTCTAGTTCAGTTCTAGTTCAGTTCTAGTTCAGTTCTAGTTCAGTTCTAGTTCAGTTCTAGTTCAGTTCTAGTTCAGTTCTAGTTCAGTTCTAGTTCAGTTCTAGTTCAGTTCTAGTTCAGTTCTAGTTCAGTTCTAGTTCAGTTCTAGTTCAGTTCTAGTTCAGTTCTAGTTCAGTTCTAGTTCAGTTCTAGTTCAGTTCTAGTTCAGTTCTAGTTCAGTTCTAGTTCAGTTCTAGTTCAGTTCTAGTTCAGTTCTAGTTCAGTTCTAGTTCAGTTCTAGTTCAGTTCTAGTTCAGTTCTAGTTCAGTTCTAGTTCAGTTCTAGTTCAGTTCTAGTTCAGTTCTAGTTCAGTTCTAGTTCAGTTCTAGTTCAGTTCTAGTTCAGTTCTAGTTCAGTTCTAGTTCAGTTCTAGTTCAGTTCTAGTTCAGTTCTAGTTCAGTTCTAGTTCAGTTCTAGTTCAGTTCTAGTTCAGTTCTAGTTCAGTTCTAGTTCAGTTCTAGTTCAGTTCTAGTTCAGTTCTAGTTCAGTTCTAGTTCAGTTCTAGTTCAGTTCTAGTTCAGTTCTAGTTCAGTTCTAGTTCAGTTCTAGTTCAGTTCTAGTTCAGTTCTAGTTCAGTTCTAGTTCAGTTCTAGTTCAGTTCTAGTTCAGTTCTAGTTCAGTTCTAGTTCAGTTCTAGTTCAGTTCTAGTTCAGTTCTAGTTCAGTTCTAGTTCAGTTCTAGTTCAGTTCTAGTTCAGTTCTAGTTCAGTTCTAGTTCAGTTCTAGTTCAGTTCTAGTTCAGTTCTAGTTCAGTTCTAGTTCAGTTCTAGTTCAGTTCTAGTTCAGTTCTAGTTCAGTTCTAGTTCAGTTCTAGTTCAGTTCTAGTTCAGTTCTAGTTCAGTTCTAGTTCAGTTCTAGTTCAGTTCTAGTTCAGTTCTAGTTCAGTTCTAGTTCAGTTCTAGTTCAGTTCTAGTTCAGTTCTAGTTCAGTTCTAGTTCAGTTCTAGTTCAGTTCTAGTTCAGTTCTAGTTCAGTTCTAGTTCAGTTCTAGTTCAGTTCTAGTTCAGTTCTAGTTCAGTTCTAGTTCAGTTCTAGTTCAGTTCTAGTTCAGTTCTAGTTCAGTTCTAGTTCAGTTCTAGTTCAGTTCTAGTTCAGTTCTAGTTCAGTTCTAGTTCAGTTCTAGTTCAGTTCTAGTTCAGTTCTAGTTCAGTTCTAGTTCAGTTCTAGTTCAGTTCTAGTTCAGTTCTAGTTCAGTTCTAGTTCAGTTCTAGTTCAGTTCTAGTTCAGTTCTAGTTCAGTTCTAGTTCAGTTCTAGTTCAGTTCTAGTTCAGTTCTAGTTCAGTTCTAGTTCAGTTCTAGTTCAGTTCTAGTTCAGTTCTAGTTCAGTTCTAGTTCAGTTCTAGTTCAGTTCTAGTTCAGTTCTAGTTCAGTTCTAGTTCAGTTCTAGTTCAGTTCTAGTTCAGTTCTAGTTCAGTTCTAGTTCAGTTCTAGTTCAGTTCTAGTTCAGTTCTAGTTCAGTTCTAGTTCAGTTCTAGTTCAGTTCTAGTTCAGTTCTAGTTCAGTTCTAGTTCAGTTCTAGTTCAGTTCTAGTTCAGTTCTAGTTCAGTTCTAGTTCAGTTCTAGTTCAGTTCTAGTTCAGTTCTAGTTCAGTTCTAGTTCAGTTCTAGTTCAGTTCTAGTTCAGTTCTAGTTCAGTTCTAGTTCAGTTCTAGTTCAGTTCTAGTTCAGTTCTAGTTCAGTTCTAGTTCAGTTCTAGTTCAGTTCTAGTTCAGTTCTAGTTCAGTTCTAGTTCAGTTCTAGTTCAGTTCTAGTTCAGTTCTAGTTCAGTTCTAGTTCAGTTCTAGTTCAGTTCTAGTTCAGTTCTAGTTCAGTTCTAGTTCAGTTCTAGTTCAGTTCTAGTTCAGTTCTAGTTCAGTTCTAGTTCAGTTCTAGTTCAGTTCTAGTTCAGTTCTAGTTCAGTTCTAGTTCAGTTCTAGTTCAGTTCTAGTTCAGTTCTAGTTCAGTTCTAGTTCAGTTCTAGTTCAGTTCTAGTTCAGTTCTAGTTCAGTTCTAGTTCAGTTCTAGTTCAGTTCTAGTTCAGTTCTAGTTCAGTTCTAGTTCAGTTCTAGTTCAGTTCTAGTTCAGTTCTAGTTCAGTTCTAGTTCAGTTCTAGTTCAGTTCTAGTTCAGTTCTAGTTCAGTTCTAGTTCAGTTCTAGTTCAGTTCTAGTTCAGTTCTAGTTCAGTTCTAGTTCAGTTCTAGTTCAGTTCTAGTTCAGTTCTAGTTCAGTTCTAGTTCAGTTCTAGTTCAGTTCTAGTTCAGTTCTAGTTCAGTTCTAGTTCAGTTCTAGTTCAGTTCTAGTTCAGTTCTAGTTCAGTTCTAGTTCAGTTCTAGTTCTAGTTCTAGTTCAGTTCTAGTTCAGTTCTAGTTCAGTTCTAGTTCAGTTCTAGTTCAGTTCTAGTTCAGTTCTAGTTCAGTTCTAGTTCAGTTCTAGTTCAGTTCTAGTTCAGTTCTAGTTCAGTTCTAGTTCAGTTCTAGTTCAGTTCTAGTTCAGTTCTAGTTCAGTTCTAGTTCAGTTCTAGTTCAGTTCTAGTTCAGTTCTAGTTCAGTTCTAGTTCAGTTCTAGTTCAGTTCTAGTTCAGTTCTAGTTCAGTTCTAGTTCAGTTCTAGTTCAGTTCTAGTTCAGTTCTAGTTCAGTTCTAGTTCAGTTCTAGTTCAGTTCTAGTTCAGTTCTAG
>CAWZZZ010000159.1:7500-17454 GCA_963966595.1 Physocephala rufipes
TATATATATATATATATATATATATATATATATATATATATATATATATATATATATATATATATATATATATATATATATTTATATATATATATATATATTGTATATACATATATATTACTTGCATCTCCAATTCATAATATGTATTTACTATAAATACATATAACTATTTGTGATCTAAAATTAATAATTTCAGATTAATCACATATGTAACATATTTATATTATGATATCATGGATATTTATTTCATTTTATTTATTCATCTAAGCTAAGTAATTCTCAGCTTAGATCTAGAAACTATGAACGTAGAAGTAAAACGGCATCTGCCAATCTTACTTATATAGTAATCTGACACCTCTGTAACATATTTTTGTTCATATATATTGCGCAATTTGCTCATATAGCAAATTTTCTTGTATTGCCATTTTTCATTTAATATAGTGAATTTATTATCACTAATTATATGTATATATTTTTATATATACATATACATCAATCTTCATTACATGAAGATTTTTTTGAAATCATGACTTTTATCATGATTTTATGTTTATTGTTGGTTGATTAACATCATTGGTAACATTGCTATGCAAGACCAATTGAATATTCGTACTTTGAATATTCTTCATTTCCAATCTTCATTTCATTTCATTTCGTTCGAACATTCGAACCATGCTCTGTTCCCTTATAAAGGTTGTGACGAATACACGCGGCAAATAATTCACTTTATTAATTCATCTATACCAAGCAATTCTCTGCTTAGATTTAGAAACTATAAAGGTAGAAGTAAAATGGCATCAGCCAATCTTACATATATATACATCAATACGGACGTATAACTTCAATTATAGATCGCTCATAGAGCAAATTATCTTGTATCGCCATTTCGTTGTCACTCGAATCTCATACAATCATCATTTAATATAGTGAATTTATTATCACTATTTATAAGAATATTTATATATACGACTATATATAATATTGCCCATTCGTAATGAATCGTATATCTTATTATATTGGATAACATTCCATTTGCAAATCATATCAAAATTATTAGTACCTTCTTCAAATAAAGGCTTTTGAAATCATGATTTCTTCTATCATGATTTTGTGCTTATTGTTGGTTGATTAACAACATTATTGGTAACATATTGCTATGCAAGACGAATCGAATATTCATACCTTGAATATTCAACATCGTTTTCCAACCATCTTTTTCATTCATTTACCATGCTCTGTTCCCTTATAAAGGTTTTTAAACCAGCACCCGGTGAAAGATGTTTTGTTCGAAATTTATTTAAACAAAATTTAATATAGTAAATTATTGTCACTGTTTATATGCATATTTATATATACGACAATATATATAACATTGTACATGCACCTCCAATCGCATTTTATTATATTGAAAATAATCAATTTTCAACATATATCAATCATTATAACTTCGCATGAAGCTTTTTGAAATCATGACTTTTAATCATAATTTTATGCTTATTGGTGTTCGCAATATATATCGCAATATAATTCGCAAATATCGCAATGAATATCACACCAATAATTTGCACAAATATAAAATGCCGGAGCAAACATGACCGTATCGATCAACTGCCACGAATGGACTGAGAGTAGATAGGGACAGAGTGAATCTCGTTAATCCATTCATGCGCGTCACTAATTAGATGATGAGGCATTTGGCTATTTTTTTTTGGGCAAGATCTGGAAACTGCATTTACGCACTTAGCTCACCATTTTCCCCGAATATCATCAAAATGGGCCATTGTGTGGGACTCCCGTAAACAGACTACCCACTAAATACCAGTCCTGTATTATGCTTGTTTTCGGCAAGCAGAACCTCTTTATATCTTGGAGCCAGGGCCACGACCCCTAACCCACTCCTCTTCTATGTAGCAAACTTGTGTTCTTCATAAATATGTGGAATGCATTTAGCCCTCCAATTAGGACACGGGTACAGATTATTTTCAACTCAGGTTTACGGAGTATTCCTTCGTTGATTAAGAAGTGTGCTGATTCAGCACACCATATCCCTCTGGTGTTCAATGTGACTGATGCAATTTTGACTTGGCGGACTTGTCGGTTGTTCATAATCGGGTCCATAAGGTTCTCGTAGTATGCTACTTTGCGCATGTGTGCCTCCTTCAAATCCACCGAATCTCCAACGACCTGAGCGTCAATCAACACTGCAGTGCCATCTTTAATAGCAAGGAGGTCGGGCTTCCTGACACCATCTCATGTTTGGAACCGTGGCTCCTCTTCGACAGTGTCATACTTGTGTTCTAATGCCCTTTTTACATAAGCCGCGACTGCGTTGTGACGCTTTATGCGTGCACCATGCGTACGATGGCATCGCTGGACCACATGACCAAGCGTTTCCTCCTCACCACAACCGGCTCTACAGGACCGATCGGCGACTCGTCCTCTGGACGTTCGTGACTTTGTTGGAAGTGCACCAATGCGGAATTTGTTCGTCATGAGGAAGTCTTTCCCCGAAAGCAAGCGACTACCCTCAATCAACCACGAATTCTGCCCTTTAACCTTAGAAGACCCCCTCAAGGCCCTGCCATCGACCGATGAGTGGAGCAACTTTGACCACCTGCCTTCCACCATATCCTTAGTAGCATAGTCAACGCCATTATCAGTGAGTCGCCTTTGCGTAAGTTGCAACTCAGTTCTGAGATATACGCATTCCGAGTTTTTCGCGATGTAGGAATCCAACCGTCCCCTCCTTAAGACTGGCATTAACCACCTCAAAGACGGAATTGAAAGACCCCCATCACCAACGGATGCATGTATATACGCATTGACTACATCACTAGGCAGGTTCAACCACTTCTTGACAGCACCTCTAACAATGGCATCCATACGTCTAAGTTTACTGAGAGTGACTTGCCCCAAGGATAATACGTGGTACAACCTCGGGAGCAGTACTACTCTCAACGCAAAGAGCCGCTGTTGCGGTTTCAGAGGCGCCTTCGTAAGCTTTTCTAGAAGGTGTTTTAGCTTACATTCTTCATCGCCGCATGCACGGACTTCAGGAGTGTATGGAATGCCCAAATACTTCCACTCATCAGTACTACGCAGCGATGGCAATAGGCGGCCAGAGCACTCAAAACTTAATTCCCCTGTCGATGTAAGATTTTTTAACATGAGGAACATTTCTAACCGCCAAGGTAAACGACTTCTGGGTGTTAATATTTAGCCCACATGATTGTAATAGGAGGCTTAATACAGCATCAACTGTAAGCCTTCAATTGTTGATGCAACGAGAACAATGTCGTCAGCAAAGGCCAACGCATTGAAGTGCCTTCCTCCTATACGTACACCCACTTCCTGTGGTAATCTTTTTAATAAACCATTCATGATTATGTTAAACAGTATCGGTGACAATGGGTCACCCTGTTTAACACCACAGGTAGGGTGTACTGGGCTCGAAGTCTTACCTCGACATGTCAGTCGCGTCACACTCATATCATATAGACTAGATATGTACTCCACCATCGGTCGCGGTACCCCTACACCCCTAAGAGCATCGAGGATAGCCGCATGTGTGACCGAATCGAATGCTTTGGCCACATCCAGTGAAGCAACATATACAGGTCTAAACATCTGTCGGTGGAAACGGAGGATGAGATCGAGGTCAAAAATGTTTTCGGCGCAACCATCCACCGGAACGAACGCTTTTTGTCGTTGATCCAGCTCCAACAACACCTTGTTAAACGTTCGAGCTATCACCGAGGACACTGTAATTGGGCGGAAGTCACCAGGGTACACAGCATTGTCTTTTTTGGGTATTAGAACTGTCCTGGATTCGCTCAGGCGTTTCGGCAATTTACCACAGAACAGAACTATATTAAATACCCTATGCAAGACAGCCAACGGGACTTTCTTAAGCTGCCTTGCAGACACACCATCAGGACCTGGCGCTGTTGATGCCTTTGGGATAGCTCTACTAATCTCTTCCGGCACTATCGGATCCCATAACTCAGTCAATGGAGCCGATATCACGTTATTTCCAGGTGAGCTAGTACCACCTTTCGTCATCACCGCAGTCCAGAAAGGAAACAGAGTTTCTGTATCTATATGTGCTCTACTCTATCAAAGAGCATCCGGAGGCACTTACTGGGGTTCCTCTTGTATTCACTTTGTATCCTCCAGTAGTCCCTCCTCCTCTGCTTTCTCCTGGACAAGACCGGCTCTGACACCATCTCTTGAGCCCTCTCTCTACATCTCTTGGGCGGTAATACCTCCAGGAGGAAAATGTCGAGCGTTTGAGCCACTCTCTCCTTCGGCCAAACAGAAATATTCCGAATTATATCGCTTAATAGAGAGGCATTGGGTGCATTATTAATAATACCCAAATGGTGTATGTAGTCAACAATATCCGTTCGAGTACCAGGCGAACCTGAACCTTCACTTGATTGAAGACTTTCACCACGGACGCTCATGGGTATATCTGCAGTTACGACCACAGCATCATCAGACGCTGCCTCCTCCAGGTACCTCTCTACCAAGCGTTTATAATCTTCCCTTTTCCGCTGGCTTTTAATCGCCTCGACAGTCCGCCTAGTAAAGATCCTCGCCAACTCCACGTTAATGAACCTGACATGTGAGGATCTCAACCTGGCTTCTTGCCGCGCAAGAAGAGAGCGCTCTTCTTCTGACCAGCTTGCCTTGACATCTTGAACTTCTGCCAGTCTTTCATCACACCAATCTTTGTGGGCTCTTCTTTCATGCACACCACGCCCTATGGCAGAACTAAATGTCCTTCCACATAAGGGTGCCCGACACTCAAACTGGTTATTCACCTGAGCATCCAGGCCATTTGCTACACTTATGATTTGTGGGCCAGGTGCCGTGTCACCCGACCCTGCGTCAATTGGACTGGGAGAGTCTGAGGACCTCCCAGAGTTCAAATTAATAGATCCGAGGCTCTGTATTGAACTTTGACCAATTGTTCTTAGTCGAGGGGGCTGGTAACCCCCAGGACCGCATGCCCACCACCATTAGCCAGCATTATCTGTTTCCGGCGGGCACCGCTAGGAGGTTGGTGGTTTGGCAGTTCTATGATCTCTTACGGAATCAGTTCACCACACCAATTGGCATGGCTCCCCTTTCTAGACCGAAACCTTTCATAGTTACTCCCGCCGTTGACCCGCGCTTACTTGAATTTCTTCACGTTGACATTCAGAGCACTGGGCAGAAATCACATTGTGTCATCACCTGCTGGGGCCATCACAATGCTTTGTTTTAATTAGACAGTCGGATTCACCAAGGCCGTGCCAGTTCTGAATTGATTGTTAATTGATAATCGTTATAATTTAAAAGGAATACATCTTGCGATAGTTCCTTAAAAATTTTAGCAAGAAAGTTCAACAATTGGTTAAGTAAGCTACTATCCGGGGAACAAGATCCAAAGATCTTTATTTATCCAGAACGAGTACATAAACCATGTTATTGCTTCCCAATCAAGCCCGACTATCTCAATCTTCAGAGCCAATCCTTATCCCGAAGTTACGGATCTAATTTGCCGACTTCCCTTACCTACATTATTCTATCGACTAGAGACTCTTCACCTTGGAGACCAGCTGCGGATATCGGTACGGCCTGTTGAGAAGTTTGCGTGACCCCACCATAAATTTTCAAGGTCCGAGGAGAAAATATCGACACAACAGTAAATGTCATGCTCTTCTAGTCCATCTACCATATCTCTCTTCGAAAGACTTCCATGGTAGTACGACTATAAAACAGAAAAGAAAACTCTTCCGATACCTCTCGACGGCTTCTTTATGGTCGTTTCTGTTGCCAGGATGAGCATAAAGCCCATTTTTAATAACAAACGGATACTCAACAGGTTACGGAATTGGAACCGTATTCCCTTTCGTTCAAATATAATCAAGTGTTTAAATCTTAAATATATACATATATATATATATATATATATATATATATATATATATATATATATATATATATATATATATATATATATATATATATATATATATATATATATATATATATATATATATATATATATATATATATATATATATATATATATATATATATATATATATATATATATATATATATATATATATATATATATATATATATATATATATATATATATATATATATATATATATATATATATATATATATATATATATATATATATATATATATATATATATATATATATATATATATATATATATATATATATATATATATATATATATATATATATATATATATATATATATATATATATATATATATATATATATATATATATATATATATATATATATATATATATATATATATATATATATATATATATATATATATATATATATATATATATATATATATATATATATATATATATATATATATATATATATATATATATATATATATATATATATATATATATATATATATATATATATATATATATATATATATATATATATATATATATATATATATATATATATATATATATATATATATATATATATATATATATATATATATATATATATATATATATATATATATATATATATATATATATATATATATATATATATATATATATATATATATATATATATATATATATATATATATATATATATATATATATATATATATATATATATATATATATATATATATATATATATATATATATATATATATATATATATATATATATATATATATATATATATATATATATATATATATATATATATATATATATATATATATATATATATTCATTATAACTTGAAAATTTTCAGCTTTCGCCTTGAACTTAGGACCGACTAACTCGTGATCAACCACTGTTCACACGAAACCCTTCTCCACTTCAGTCCTCCAAGGTCTCATTCGATTATTTGCTACTACCACCAAGATCTGTACCAATGGCGGCTCCATGCAGGCTCACGCCAAACACTTCTAAGCACACCATTGTACCCTCCTACTCACTAAAGTTTCAAAATTTATAATTCAATCGAAATTGAATATAAATCATTTAGTTTAGCGGTAATGTATAGGTATACAACTTAAGCGCCATCCATTTTAAGGGCTAGTTGCTTCGGCATGTGAGTTGTTACACACTCCTTAGCGGATTACGACTTCCATGTCCACCGTCATGCTGTTTTTAGCAACTAACGCCTTTCATGGTATCTGCATGAGTTGTTAATTTGGGCACCGTAACATAACGTTTGGTTCATCCCACAGCGCCAGTTCTGCTTACCAAAAGTGGCCCACTGGGCGCAATATATCATAGCCTCTACCTTCATATCAAGAAAGGTGAGGTTCTTACCCATTTAAAGTTTGAGAATAGGTTAAGATCTTTTCGATCCTAAGGCCTCTAATCATTCGCTTTACCAGATAGGAATATTTTATATAATAATTAAATGCACCAGCTATCCTGAGAGAAACTTCGGAGGGAACCAGCTACTAGATGGTTCGATGAGTCTTACGCAGCTATACTCAATTCTGACAATCGATTTGCACGTCAGAACTGTTTCGGTCTTCCATCAGGGTTTCCCCTGACTTCAACCTGATCAAGTATAGATCACCATCTTTCGGGTCACAGCATAAATGCTGAAGGTACGCTCTAGTTAGAGGTATAAATAATATAAATATTATTATACATAACTGTATAGAACGCCCCGGGATTGAATTATTAATCTATAAATAGATTAAAAACTAATCCCATTTAAATAACATTTAAGTTAATTATGCCTTTGGGTTTAATAAACATAAATCCCAATGACTTGCACATATGTTAGACTCCTTGGTCCGTGTTTCAAGACGGGTCCCGAAGGTATCCTGAATCTACCGCATTGTTAATCGTATGAGTGCATGTAAAATATGCATAAGTAAATAAATACTCATGCCATTACAAAATTAATTTATGAATTTAAGCACTATACATATTATTCCAACTATCAACACTTTATCAAATCATAAGAATTTATTCGACATTAATACACAAAACAGTATATTAATTTGAATAAACATTAATCTTAATGATTCTATGATAAATATATATTTGTGTTAATAGATTACAATGTCCAAATATAGAAAAAATGCACACTATTCATATAATATGTTTAAAATATTATATTCATAATGTTGTATTTTCTATAATGGATATTCAGGTTCATCGGGCTTAACCTCTAAGCAGTTTCACGTACTATTTAACTCTCTATTCAGAGTTCTTTTCAACTTTCCCTCACGGTACTTGTTTACTATCGGTCTCATGGTTATATTTAGCTTTAGATGGAGTTTACCACCCACTTAGTGCTGCACTATCAAGCAACACGACTCTTTGGAATCATCTTCCAGTAATCATTAACGTTATACGGGCCTAGCACCCTCTATGGGTAAATGGCCTCATTTAAGAAGGACTTAAACCGTTAATTTCTCATACTAGATTATAAATGTTCCATACACTGCATCTCATATTTGTCCCAAAGACAAAATGACTTAGTGATGAACTGTTTTCTTTTCGCTCGCCGCTACTAAGAAAATCCTTGTTAGTTTCTTTTCCTCCCCTAATTAATATGCTTAAATTCAGGGGGTAGTCCCATATGAGTTGAGGTTTTATAAGAATTATTTTCCTATAAAGGAAACATTTTAAACCTTCAGAATTAATAATTCATTATAATTGTATTGTTATATATAAATAAGAGGCAATTCTAGAAAAAAATTTATTTCTTTATGCTAGACATTCCTCAATATTTATATAAACTTATAAATATCAATCTGAGGTTAATTATTCATATATATATATATATATATATATATATATATATATATATATATATATATATATATATATATATATATATATATATATATATATATATATATATATATATATATATATATATATATATATATATATATATATATATATATATATATATATATATATATATATATATATATATATATATATATATATATATATATATATATATATATATATATATATATATATATATATATATATATATATATATATATATATATATATATATATATATATATATATATATATATATATATATATATATATATATATATATATATATATATATATATATATATATATATATATATATATATATATATATATATATATATATATATATATATATATATATATATATATATATATATATATATATATATATATATATATATATATATATATATATATATATATATATATATATATATATATATATATATATATATATATATATATATATATATATATATATATATATATATATATATATATATATATATATATATATATATATATATATATATATATATATATATATATATATATATATATATATATATATATATATATATATATATATATATATATATATATATATATATATATATATATATATATATATATATATATATATATATATATATATATATATATATATATATATATATATATATATATATATATATATATATATATATATATATATATATATATATATATATATATATATATATATATATATATATATATATATATATATATATATATATATATATATATATATATATATATATATATATATATATATATATATATATATATATATATATATATATATATATATATATATATATATATATATATATATATATATATATATATATATATATATATATATTATGGATAAAAAATATATAAAAAATTTTATCCAATAATATAACATGTGCTTAAAGCATTCTTATTAAAATTATTAATAATAATAATTTTTTAATAAGAAACCAAGCAACTTCATTTATATATTCTTACAACCCTCAACCATATGTAGTCCAAGCAGTACATTTAAAATTAATTAAAGTACATGA
>CAWZZZ010000160.1:0-10983 GCA_963966595.1 Physocephala rufipes
GATATCTGGTGGAACTGAAATTCAAGTTATTTCTGTCACAGATCCAGCAAGTTTTTCAGCTACTCCATTAGAAGGCGAGAGCGAGCTGGTTGAAATTGGCAGCAAAATAGACGAGCTTGTGCTCATGATGGGGGGTGGAAAACGCAACATTAATCAGCTTATGAGAGATCTGGTATCAGATATTGCTGTTTTGCAGAGAAAGGCCGTATATAGCTTACGCTATAATAATACAGCCAAAAAGCAAGTTACCTCGTCTACTCAAACAACTCATAGCAGAATTTCCACCGCCAGAAAAGGGTAAGGCCACTAATGCAAAGGTGCGAGACGTGTCTTCTGTCAAAGCGGGCGCTAATATTTCATACGCTCAAGTAGCCGCAGAAGCAAATATAACATCTTCAAAAGCGAAGGGGAAATGGATTCAGGTGCGGTCTGAACGCACTAAATTAAAGAGGGCAAGACCTGACGCTTTATTAATTCCAGCAGCTGAGGGTACAACAAATGTGGAACTTTTGCGGAAAGTTAAAGCAGATCCTAAGTTAGAGAAGATCGGGCACATGGTCAAAGCAATAAGGAAAACTAAAAAAGGCGAACTTTTATTAGAGCTCAGCAGGCAAAAGAAAAGTCAGGCTGAAGAAATTAAAACCGCAGTGAAAACGGCGCTAGGTGATGCGGCCAATGTGCGTGCTTTGACACAGACAATTTTACTGTAAGTCAAAGATATAGATGAGGTTACTACGGAAGAGGATGTAGTAGAGTCCGTAAATAAATGTTTACAGCAGGAGAGCATACACAGAGCCGCAATCCGTTCAATGAGGAAATCTTATGAGGGTACCCAGACGGCAAAGTTAAGTCTTTCTTTTTCGCTGGCCAGCAGCCTTCTTAAGTTGGGTAAGATTCGGATTGGGTGGGTAGTTTTTCGCATTCGATTGAAAGAGGGCATTCAGCGGTGTTTTAAGTGCTTAGATTTTGGGCACTTCGCCAGTGGCTGTATCTATGCTGACGATTGCTCAAGGCTCTGCTATCGATGCGGTGGTCAAGGACATATAGCGAAGCAATGCAGCAGTGATCCGATGTGCATCTTGTGCCAGAGAAATGGGGCTATGTATCCAAAACATAGTACAGGCAGTTTTAAATGTCCGAGAAGAACGCCGTAAAAACCAGAAAACCAGAACCAGAACGCCGTAAAAGCGCAGAAGGGGGTAAGAATAGTCGCGGCATGAAATGCTTACAGCTAAATCTCAATCATTGCCAAGCTGCTCAAGATCTGTTGAACCAAACAATGTTTGAACTTGGTATAGATTTCGCGATTCTCAGTGAGCCATATAAGTGTGCATCTGATGGTAAGTGGGCAGTCGATGCTCCAAGAAAGGCAGCAATCTGTAATTTTAGCTCAGGCTATCCGATGTCAATAATCAAGGCTGAATCAGGATTTGTGTGTGCAAAACTAGATGACATGTATGTGTACAACTGCTATATTCCACCTAGGGTAGACTTAGAAGGTTTTAATTACGCGTTGGACTGTTTAATAAGCGACGCACGTCATAGAAACGCAATTCTCATTGCCGGTGACTTCAACGCATGGGCGACTGAATGGGGTTGCACTAGGACTAACCCGAGGGGGAGATCGCTACTTGACGCTATGGCGTGCATGGACGTTTTACTGCTGAATGAAGGATCTGAGCACACTTTCAGTAAAAACGGAGTAGGCTCGATAATTGATCTGTCCTTTATTAGTTGTGGATTATGCTCGTCGACGAAATGGAGTCTACGTAATGTATATACGTTCAGTGATCATAGAGCAATTCTAATTGAGGTGGCGAAATTGAAAAAACAGCCCATAGCCAGGAATGTGCTGAAACCGAGATCTGAGACGTTTGAAGAAGAGCTTTTTAGCGAGGGTACTTAGCGCTGAGTGTATAAACGGGTCAGCGGAAGAGGCTGTAGCACGGTTAATGTGCAAAATAAAAAGAGCATGCTCAGCATCCATGTCGCGTATAAGAAATACAGCCCATTGTCACAGTTCTCAGAAAGCTGCATATTGGTGGAACGCGGAAATTGCAAGGCTGCGAGCGATTTGTATACGTTCGAGGTGAAATTATCTCAGGTCAAGTAACTCACCAAACTATGACAGAAATAAGCAGATATATAAATATAATCGAAGGCTACTTAAAAATGCTATCCGTGAAAGCAAAAATAGATGCTTTTTGGAACTCTGCGATGAGGTGGAAGTAGATCCGTATGGCGCAGCGTATAAATTAGTTTTCAAAAAACTCAAGCATACCGTGCAATTGGATTCTCCGCATGAACTGGATGCGATTGTAAAGCACCTTTTTCCTGAACAGCAGCGCTTTTAAAGGATTTTGTGGGCCGACTATGATCCTGCGGACATCCCGCCAATAACTAGTATCGAAGTATTAAGAGCCGCGAGTATGCTGAAAGGTAATAAAGCGCCGGGCCGGACGGGATACCCAGCATAGCAATTACAACAGCGGCTGTGAGACGTACAGAGTTATTCCAAGTGGTATTTAATAAATGCCTCAGAGAAGGACATTTCCCGAAACAGTGGAAGGTGCAGCGGTTGGTCCTGCTACCAAAGAAATCAGTACCATTGCGACCAGCAGACTACCGCCCAATTTGTATGCTGGATTCGTCTGGGAAAATTTTTGAGCACATACTCAAGGAAAGATTAGAGACAGCAATAGATTTCCGACTTTCAGAATCGCAGTTTGGTTTTAGGAAAGGTCGTTCTGCAGTGCATGCGCTAAAATTAGTCAAGCAGATTGGCTCTAAAGCTTTAGAGGGCACACGTTGGAGGGGTGGGAGCAAAAAGTTGACGCTTGACGTTTAACGCTTGACGTTAAAAGTGCTTTCAACTCGGCAAACTGGAAATAAATCTTGAGAGCGCTTAAGCGCCACAACGTTCCAAGTTATCTGTGCAACATAATATCTAGCTATCTGGACGAGCGAATACTTTTTTATCACACCACTGACGGTCCGAAAATGTATGCCCTGCGCGATGGTGTTCCTCAGGGTTCTGTGCTGGCCCCTCTGTTATGGAACTCTATGTATAACGGCGTTTTCGAACTGAAGGTCCCAAACGGGGCTCAGGTAGTGGGTTTCGCTGATGACATTTCCATCATAGTAGTAGAGAAGGAATTAGCAGATCTTGTGGATGTTGCAAATTGTTCTGTGAGGATAGTTCAAAGCTGGATGGCCTCAAAATGACTGAGCTTTGCCGAGGAAAAAACGGAAGCAGTTCTAATGAGCAACCGAAAGAAAATTAAGACGGTTAACATTACGGTTGGAGGAACTGTTATAACGTCAAAACCGCATATTAAGTATCTGGGCGTCATGTTCGACTATCGTTTGCCTTTCAAAGCACACGTGGATTATGTTCAGCGAAAAGCGGCGGAAGCAACAGACGCGCTCTCGAGAATTATGATAAATGCTAGAGGACCCAAGCAAAGGCGAAGGCAACTGCTGGCAGGAGTTGTTAAATCTATAATTCTGTATGGAGCATCAGTATGGTCGGAAGCTCTACAGAAAAGTTCATACGCGCGCAACATTAAAGCTACCTATAGCCTCTGCGCACTCCGGGTCGGCAGTGCTTTTCGAACGGTGTCGGAAGACGCAGCACTGGTAGTAAGCGGAATGCACCCCATAGATTTGCTGGCCAAAGGTTGTGCTTTAAGTGACGACCTTTTAACTAATACCCCCGCAGCAGAAGCACGTGTTACCGCGCGTATGGTGACTATACGGGACTGGCAAGTGAGATGAGACCGTGCAGTGAAGGGCAGATGGACTTATAAGCTGATTCCTGTGCTAGAACCTTGGTTAAACAGAAATCATGGGGAGGTCCATTTTTACCTAACGCAGTTTTTGACTGGCCACGGTTGTTTTAAAGCTTACCTCCATAAATTCGGTCACGAACAAAATCCATTCTGTGACTACTGTGGAATGGAGATGGTGGAGAATGCAGAGCATGTCTTCTTCCGTTGTCTTCGATTCTCGAATTCAAGGGCGGCGTTACAACAGGCTATTAGGGAGAGCATAATGCCTAACACAGTAGTAAACATTATGTTGAAAAGCCACGAAAATTGGCTAGTCATAGCGCGATTCGCTGCAGTAATAATGAAGGAGCAGAGAAGTTTAGAGCAGAGAAGAAGACTGAACGAGTAGTTGCCACATAAGGCCACCCCCTCCGCGAAGTAATGCTTATGGGCAGTTCCGAGGGGGAGATTAGAAGATGAGGTGGTTTTAATCAGTAAGAGTCTAACACTACTGACGCTCAGAGGACCTAGCATCAGTGCCTATGATGGGTTTCCACCCGACAAAAAAAAAACACACACACTCACACACGGACTTGACTGCTACATCGGCACTAGTTGGTTCGTGTCCTGCGTTCGCTGGTTTGGAAGAAATCAGCAGCAGAGTTTCTGGCGGTAGTAATAATAAGTTGCACGACCGGGTGAATATTAATCATTTCAAGTGATGCGCAATGCTGGCTCGAACACCGCCCAACAATAGAGAGACTTCCTCAGTTAGTCATCCCCGGGAACTTATCGGAAATGCCACTGTTGAAATATCGGAGGTTGTTTCTTCTCCTGCACAATCACAATCACAGTCGACCTGCACAATCTGGTGTTAAAATGGCTGAGGCTGTTACTGCCTCATATGATAACCATGGAGGTGCACTATGGTCTCTTGGCCAGAAGATTAGAGATTTGATCGAAATGATGGGAGGTGGAAGGCGTTCAATCCATCAGCCCATGAGAGACTTAGAGAACATTGCGACGTTACATCAACAAGCAATAAATGAAAGCAGGCGCTATACAAGTATTAGGACTGGCAAAGTAAGTAAATATATCCAAACTTCACCTGTTTCTGCCAATATGAGTGCTAAAAATGGTAAAAGAGGTCGGGATGGTCTGAATGAGAAACTTCCTTCAAAAAAAAAAAAAAAAAAAAAAAAAACCAAGCATGGATTATTTCCAAAAGTATCCGCTGTTGTTAATAATAACACCAATTCTGTCATTCAAAAAAATGCGAAAGAGACGGCCTTTGCTTGTGGCAATGGTATTTCATATGCACAAGTGACTGCTGCTGTTTCTGATTTTGAGAAGGATGAAAAATTGGATCATGATCAGTGGACCAAAGTGCAACGAAGTCAAAAGCCAAAAATACGGCCTGTTAGAGCTGAAGCCTTATTAATCAAGGCAGCAGAGAGCAAGAGTAGCGTGGAAATTCTTCGGAAAATTAAAAGTGATCCTGAGCTTAGAGAGGTGTGTAAATTAGTGGAAGGTATCAGGAAAACCTTGAAAGGCATATCGCCTTTCTCTCTTGGAAATTGGTACGGCTCTGTTGGAATTGGTACGGCAGAAGGAAAGCCATGTTGAGGCTCTCAAAAAATGCCATCGTTAAATCGCTTGGGAAGGAAGCCGAAGTGCGGGCGCTATTGCAAGAAACAGAGATTGTTATAAAGGATGCTGATGAAAGCACAACTAAAGATGAAATTGTTGCTTCATTAAACAGCTCTTTGCAAGATGAAATAACTGATTTATCGGCTATTCGTTCCATTAGAATGGCATATGGGGCAACACAGATTGCTAAATTGAGGGTCACTTCATCTGTGGCAAATAAGTTGCTAAACGCTGGGCACGTTCGCATTGGTTGGGTAAACTGCCGTGTTCGTGAAGCATTTACCCTAACTAGGTGCTACGTGTGCCATGACTATGGACACGTAGCTAACAGATGCACCAATACTGATCGCAGCGTAAAGTTATGTTTTAAGTGCGGTGGTTTAGACCATTTTGCTAAAACGTGCACGAATGATCCGAAGTGCATTTTATGTGAAAGAAAGGGCAAGAGCGCCAATCATGTCTCGGGTACCTACAAGTGTACCTCATACCAGGAGGCAATGTCCATTCGTAGGGGTAAGAATGCAATCAGACCATGAAAATTCTTCAACCAAATTTGAACCAATGCCAAACCGCACAGGAGCTACTACGGCAAACTGTACACGAGTTATCGGTTGATGTGGCGTTAATTTGTGAGCCTTACATTGTAAAACTTAATGCTGCATGGGCCGCCGATACTTCCGGGAAAGCAGCTGTTTGGGTCTGTTCCTACGGAAATATGAATGTGCAGAGAATAGAATATGGATTCGTGTGTGCAAAGGTCAACGGTATCTTTTTGTATAGTTGCTACTTAAGTCCTAGCCTTGACATAGGTAGTTTTTTGTCCATAGGCGCTGGACACATTGGTCACTGATGCGCGGCACAGAAGCCCAATTTTAATTGCGGGAGATTTTAATACCTGGGCGCATGAGTGAGGTTGCCTCAGACGAATCCACGTGGAAGATCGTTGCTTGATGCTCTATCAGCTTTGGAGGTGAATTTATTAAACACTGGTGCTGAACACACTTTCAGCAGAAATGGTTGTGGTTCGATTATCGATCTAGCATTCACTAAAAACGGTCTTTTTCCTTATGCCTACTGGCATTTGAGTAATTGCTATACACACAGCGACCACCGTGCCATTGAAATAGAGCTTACGGTGTCAAGACATATGTACCATCGGGTATCGAATTTTAGCACCAGGCGTTGGAAAGAAAATACGTTTGATCACGAGCTATTTATGGAAACGTTTAATTCGCATGGAATTGAGGGCTTTGCGGATGTTGTAGCAAATGAATTTATGTCCCGAATAAGTGTTGCTTGTGATGCGCCGATGTCACGCAAAATTAAAAAAAGATTTTTGAAACCGGCGTACTGGTGGAACAACGATATCGCGGAATTGCGCAAAGATTGTGTGTATGCTAGAAGAATTTGCCAAAGAACACGAGGCTCCAGCAGCTATGAGAACTCTAAGTTAGCCTTTATCTACAAACATAAGCTGCTTAAGAAAGCAATACGAAAGAGCAAGAACAGATGCTTCTTGGAACTATGCGATGATGCTGAAAACTATCCGTGGGGATTCGCCTATAGTTTGGTTTTTAAAAAGCTAAAGAGATCAACCCAACCGTCATGCCCGGTACTAATGGCTGAGATAGTCAAAAATTTATTTCCGGAGCAACCGCTTTTTACTAGAGTTATATTTAATAACTGAAAGAGCGGCAATACCGCTAATTACTTACGATTAAATATTGCAAGCTGCCAAGAAAATTAAACTTCGCAAAGCACCTGGTCCCGATGGTGTACCCAATGTTGCCCTGAAAGCTGTAGTCACAGGTCATACGTCGCTAGTGAGGTCAGTGCTCAATACGTGCCTGTAAGATGGTATATTTCCTAAAGTGTGGAAACGACAGCGACTACTTCTTTTCCCTAAAAGCAATGAGAACGCTGGTCCTTCATCATATCGCCCTCTTTGCATGTTGGACACTGCAGGGAAACTATTCGAGATAATCACCAAAAACAGATTAGAAAACGAGATTGGTGATAAGCTCTCTAATTGGCAGTTCGGATTCAGGAAGGGTCGATCAACTATTAATGCTCTATCCAAAGTGAATAACCTGGCTCTTGATGCTATTTCTGGTAGGCGTTGGCGTGGAGGCACAAAATGATATTGCCTAGTCATCACGCTTGATATTAAAAATGCGTTCAACACGGCGTGCTGGAAAAGTATCCTTTCGGCTCTGAGGAAACTTGGAACATCTGGCTATTTGTGCAACATACTTTCTTCGTATGTGCATAGCCGAACTCTAATCTATGACACTGAGGAGGGAAGCAAAGAGTTCAATGTAATTGGTGGAGTCCCTCAGGGTTCAATTCTCGGGCCAGTTCTATGGAATATTATGTATAACGGAATCTTCGAGTTAATAATGCCTGCTGGGGTCAGCATTATCGGTTTTGCGGACGATATTGCGGTTGTGGTTGTTGCAAAACATTTGGCTGAAGTGAAACTTAAATCTGAAAGTGCAATTTTAATGGTGAAGCAGTGGCTTAATTCCGTTTCACTAAGTCTGGCGGACCACAAAACGGAAATGGTGCTGATCAGTAGCAGAAATATGGTCGAAGTAATTAATATTAGAGTTGGGAATTGCATCATAAACTCCAAACACTGCATAAAGTATCTTGGCATTTTCATTGATCACCGCATGAATTTCAAAGAGCATCTCGAGCACTTGCAGTATAAAGCAGCAATCGCCACGGCGGCTCCATCGAGGCTGATGTTGAATGCGCATGGTCCTAGATATCGACGTAGGTTGCTTCTGTCATGTGTCATAAAGAACATCTTGCTATACGGAGCTCCTGTTTGGGCAGAAGCGCTGGAAAAAGAAAGTTATGCACGGGGTGTGAGGGCAACTTATCGGCAGGCGGCGATACGTGTGTGTTCCGCGTTTCGAACGTTATCGGAGAGTGCAGCGCTGGTGCTTAGTGGATTGTTCCCGTTGGATCTGCTAGCAAAAGAATTAGCATTGAGATGAAATGCGCGTGCAGATGTCGACGATCGAGGATTGGAGAGCACTCATTATAGAAATCAGCGATGCGTGATTCGGAGGATTATATCTGAGGATTGGCAAACACGATGGGATCGGGATACGCACGGCAGATGGACGAACCGATTAATTCCCATACTAAGCGATTGGTTGAACCGTGGTCATGGTGATTTGGATTTTTATTTAACCCAGCTACTGAGTGGGCATGGATGCTTTAAATCATATTTGCACAAATTTTGCCATGAACAGGATCCTTATTGTGACTTTTGTGGGGCACCTATAATAGAAGACGCAGAGCACGTATTCTTCGTTTGCCCATATTATGAAGAGTACAGAATAGACGTTGAGGTGGCAATTGGTAGAAACATGACGCCACATAATCTTGTAAGTATTAGCATTGAAGATGTCAAAAATTGGGACGCTGTAAAACGCATGGCAGCCAAAATCATGAAAGAGCAGAGAAGGCGCGAACAGTGCAGAAGACTTGCAGAGAGACGATTCGAAAGATTGACAGCGGCATAGTCCGTTACGACTAATTATTTGTTATTGGGGAGGGTGGGACTTTTTGAAATCACTGCATTTCTAATCCTCAAGGGAGCGACTGTTTTGTTCTTAGCGTTGACTGAGTCTTGTCTGTATAAGTGTATGTCTTGACTTTATACCCTCTTCGTGAAGTGGTGCTTGAACGGCGGTTCCACGAGGGTTTAGGGTAGGGGGTAGTAGGGGTTTTTAGTTGGTTAGAGTCCAACACATAAGGCTTTTGATGCTTCTCCCTTGCTTGATAAAAAAAACACGGACACACTTGCACTCACACACATACACACACATACACCCACACACACTTGCGCACATACAACCACACACACGCATACAGGCACGTACACACATGCAAACACACACCCACCCACCCGCCCCCACTGACACACCCACGCACATGCACGCGCACAAACGCACTCACGCACACACTACAACACACACACATGCACCCACAGAAACACAAATACAGTAGTAGAAGTAAGAAGTAAGAAATACTGTGCGGTTGTCACACTTGATGTCAAGAATGCATTCAACAGCGCCGATTGGTCAATGATTAGGAGGTCCCTCGTACGGATGGGTACGCCCTACTACCTACAAAAAGTGATTGCTAGCTATTTTAGTAATAGAAGGTTGAAGTACTATACGGATGATGGACCAAAATTTTATAACGTTTCTGCAGGTGTACCTCAAGGGTCGGTACTCGGTCCTCTTTTGTGGAACTTGATGTACGACGGTGTTTTGCGAATTAAACTACCATTGGGAGGTAGCCTCGTGGGATTTGCAGACGACATAGCAGTTATAATTGTAGCGAAGCACATTCATGAAATAGAGGCTGCTACGAACGCAGCTATTGCCAAAATAAAAATATGGCTCGAATCTGCAGGACTAGAATTAGCTGATCACAAAACAGAAGTTGTTCTAATAACAAGTAGGAAAACCGTAGAATAAATAAATATTCGCGTAGGAAATCAAAATATAAGGTCCGAAGACGCTATTAAATATTTAGGCGTTATGCTCGACAATAGGCTGCGGTTCAGTTCACTTATTGAGTATGTAAACAAGAAAGCGTCATCGTTACAAGCGGCTCTTTCCAGAATGCTACCAAATGTAGGCGGACCTGGTTATGCGAAAAGGATCCTCCTGTCTAGGGTTGTCAGCTCCGTTCTCTTATACGCTGCGCCAGTGTGGGCGGAAGCTGTTCAAAGAAAAGAAAATCGTCGGAAGCTTTTATCTGTGTACCGGCTATGTGCGTTAAGAGCCATATATATATATATATATATATATATATATATATATATATATATATATATATATATATATATATATATATATATATATATATATATATATATATATATATATATATATATATATATATATATATATATATATATATATATATATATATATATATATATATATATATATATATATATATATATATATATATATATATATATATATATATATATATATATATATATATATATATATATATATATATATATATATATATATATATATATATATATATATATATATATATATATATATATATATATATATAATATATATATATATATATATATATATATATATATATATATATATATATATATATATATATATATATATATATATATATATATATATATATATATATATATATATATATATATATATATATATATATATATATATATATATATATATATATATATATATATATATATATATATATATATATATATATATATATATATATATATATATATATATATATATATATATATATATATATATATATATATATATATATATATATATATATATATATATATATATATATATATATATATATATATATATATATATATATATATATATATATATATATATATATATATATATATATATATATATATATATATATATATATATATATATATATATATATATATATATATATATATATATATATATATATATATATATATATATATATATAT
>CAWZZZ010000161.1:0-32936 GCA_963966595.1 Physocephala rufipes
GTCTTGTCTTTGTCTTGTCTTTGTCTTGTCTTTGTCTTGTCTTTGTCTTGTCTTTGTCTTGTCTTTGTCTTGTCTTTGTCTTGTCTTTGTCTTGTCTTTGTCTTGTCTTTGTCTTGTCTTTGTCTTGTCTTTGTCTTGTCTTTGTCTTGTCTTTGTCTTGTCTTTGTCTTGTCTTTGTCTTGTCTTTGTCTTGTCTTTGTCTTGTCTTTGTCTTGTCTTTGTCTTGTCTTTGTCTTGTCTTTGTCTTGTCTTTGTCTTGTCTTTGTCTTGTCTTTGTCTTGTCTTTGTCTTGTCTTTGTCTTGTCTTTGTCTTGTCTTTGTCTTGTCTTTGTCTTGTCTTTGTCTTGTCTTTGTCTTGTCTTTGTCTTGTCTTTGTCTTGTCTTTGTCTTGTCTTTGTCTTGTCTTTGTCTTGTCTTTGTCTTGTCTTTGTCTTGTCTTTGTCTTGTCTTTGTCTTGTCTTTGTCTTGTCTTTGTCTTGTCTTTGTCTTGTCTTTGTCTTGTCTTTGTCTTGTCTTTGTCTTGTCTTTGTCTTGTCTTTGTCTTGTCTTTGTCTTGTCTTTGTCTTGTCTTTGTCTTGTCTTTGTCTTGTCTTTGTCTTGTCTTTGTCTTGTCTTTGTCTTGTCTTTGTCTTGTCTTTGTCTTGTCTTTGTCTTGTCTTTGTCTTGTCTTTGTCTTGTCTTTGTCTTGTCTTTGTCTTGTCTTTGTCTTGTCTTTGTCTTGTCTTTGTCTTGTCTTTGTCTTGTCTTTGTCTTGTCTTTGTCTTGTCTTTGTCTTGTCTTTGTCTTGTCTTTGTCTTGTCTTTGTCTTGTCTTTGTCTTGTCTTTGTCTTGTCTTTGTCTTGTCTTTGTCTTGTCTTTGTCTTGTCTTTGTCTTGTCTTTGTCTTGTCTTTGTCTTGTCTTTGTCTTGTCTTTGTCTTGTCTTTGTCTTGTCTTTGTCTTGTCTTTGTCTTGTCTTTGTCTTGTCTTTGTCTTGTCTTTGTCTTGTCTTTGTCTTGTCTTTGTCTTGTCTTTGTCTTGTCTTTGTCTTGTCTTTGTCTTGTCTTTGTCTTGTCTTTGTCTTGTCTTTGTCTTGTCTTTGTCTTGTCTTTGTCTTGTCTTTGTCTTGTCTTTGTCTTGTCTTTGTCTTGTCTTTGTCTTGTCTTTGTCTTGTCTTTGTCTTGTCTTTGTCTTGTCTTTGTCTTGTCTTTGTCTTGTCTTTGTCTTGTCTTTGTCTTGTCTTTGTCTTGTCTTTGTCTTGTCTTTGTCTTGTCTTTGTCTTGTCTTTGTCTTGTCTTTGTCTTGTCTTTGTCTTGTCTTTGTCTTGTCTTTGTCTTGTCTTTGTCTTGTCTTTGTCTTGTCTTTGTCTTGTCTTTGTCTTGTCTTTGTCTTGTCTTTGTCTTGTCTTTGTCTTGTCTTTGTCTTGTCTTTGTCTTGTCTTTGTCTTGTCTTTGTCTTGTCTTTGTCTTGTCTTTGTCTTGTCTTTGTCTTGTCTTTGTCTTGTCTTTGTCTTGTCTTTGTCTTGTCTTTGTCTTGTCTTTGTCTTGTCTTTGTCTTGTCTTTGTCTTGTCTTTGTCTTGTCTTTGTCTTGTCTTTGTCTTGTCTTTGTCTTGTCTTTGTCTTGTCTTTGTCTTGTCTTTGTCTTGTCTTTGTCTTGTCTTTGTCTTGTCTTTGTCTTGTCTTTGTCTTGTCTTTGTCTTGTCTTTGTCTTGTCTTTGTCTTGTCTTTGTCTTGTCTTTGTCTTGTCTTTGTCTTGTCTTTGTCTTGTCTTTGTCTTGTCTTTGTCTTGTCTTTGTCTTGTCTTTGTCTTGTCTTTGTCTTGTCTTTGTCTTGTCTTTGTCTTGTCTTTGTCTTGTCTTTGTCTTGTCTTTGTCTTGTCTTTGTCTTGTCTTTGTCTTGTCTTTGTCTTGTCTTTGTCTTGTCTTTGTCTTGTCTTTGTCTTGTCTTTGTCTTGTCTTTGTCTTGTCTTTGTCTTGTCTTTGTCTTGTCTTTGTCTTGTCTTTGTCTTGTCTTTGTCTTGTCTTTGTCTTGTCTTTGTCTTGTCTTTGTCTTGTCTTTGTCTTGTCTTTGTCTTGTCTTTGTCTTGTCTTTGTCTTGTCTTTGTCTTGTCTTTGTCTTGTCTTTGTCTTGTCTTTGTCTTGTCTTTGTCTTGTCTTTGTCTTGTCTTTGTCTTGTCTTTGTCTTGTCTTTGTCTTGTCTTTGTCTTGTCTTTGTCTTGTCTTTGTCTTGTCTTTGTCTTGTCTTTGTCTTGTCTTTGTCTTGTCTTTGTCTTGTCTTTGTCTTGTCTTTGTCTTGTCTTTGTCTTGTCTTTGTCTTGTCTTTGTCTTGTCTTTGTCTTGTCTTTGTCTTGTCTTTGTCTTGTCTTTGTCTTGTCTTTGTCTTGTCTTTGTCTTGTCTTTGTCTTGTCTTTGTCTTGTCTTTGTCTTGTCTTTGTCTTGTCTTTGTCTTGTCTTTGTCTTGTCTTTGTCTTGTCTTTGTCTTGTCTTTGTCTTGTCTTTGTCTTGTCTTTGTCTTGTCTTTGTCTTGTCTTTGTCTTGTCTTTGTCTTGTCTTTGTCTTGTCTTTGTCTTGTCTTTGTCTTGTCTTTGTCTTGTCTTTGTCTTGTCTTTGTCTTGTCTTTGTCTTGTCTTTGTCTTGTCTTTGTCTTGTCTTTGTCTTGTCTTTGTCTTGTCTTTGTCTTGTCTTTGTCTTGTCTTTGTCTTGTCTTTGTCTTGTCTTTGTCTTGTCTTTGTCTTGTCTTTGTCTTGTCTTTGTCTTGTCTTTGTCTTGTCTTTGTCTTGTCTTTGTCTTGTCTTTGTCTTGTCTTTGTCTTGTCTTTGTCTTGTCTTTGTCTTGTCTTTGTCTTGTCTTTGTCTTGTCTTTGTCTTGTCTTTGTCTTGTCTTTGTCTTGTCTTTGTCTTGTCTTTGTCTTGTCTTTGTCTTGTCTTTGTCTTGTCTTTGTCTTGTCTTTGTCTTGTCTTTGTCTTGTCTTTGTCTTGTCTTTGTCTTGTCTTTGTCTTGTCTTTGTCTTGTCTTTGTCTTGTCTTTGTCTTGTCTTTGTCTTGTCTTTGTCTTGTCTTTGTCTTGTCTTTGTCTTGTCTTTGTCTTGTCTTTGTCTTGTCTTTGTCTTGTCTTTGTCTTGTCTTTGTCTTGTCTTTGTCTTGTCTTTGTCTTGTCTTTGTCTTGTCTTTGTCTTGTCTTTGTCTTGTCTTTGTCTTGTCTTTGTCTTGTCTTTGTCTTGTCTTTGTCTTGTCTTTGTCTTGTCTTTGTCTTGTCTTTGTCTTGTCTTTGTCTTGTCTTTGTCTTGTCTTTGTCTTGTCTTTGTCTTGTCTTTGTCTTGTCTTTGTCTTGTCTTTGTCTTGTCTTTGTCTTGTCTTTGTCTTGTCTTTGTCTTGTCTTTGTCTTGTCTTTGTCTTGTCTTTGTCTTGTCTTTGTCTTGTCTTTGTCTTGTCTTTGTCTTGTCTTTGTCTTGTCTTTGTCTTGTCTTTGTCTTGTCTTTGTCTTGTCTTTGTCTTGTCTTTGTCTTGTCTTTGTCTTGTCTTTGTCTTGTCTTTGTCTTGTCTTTGTCTTGTCTTTGTCTTGTCTTTGTCTTGTCTTTGTCTTGTCTTTGTCTTGTCTTTGTCTTGTCTTTGTCTTGTCTTTGTCTTGTCTTTGTCTTGTCTTTGTCTTGTCTTTGTCTTGTCTTTGTCTTGTCTTTGTCTTGTCTTTGTCTTGTCTTTGTCTTGTCTTTGTCTTGTCTTTGTCTTGTCTTTGTCTTGTCTTTGTCTTGTCTTTGTCTTGTCTTTGTCTTGTCTTTGTCTTGTCTTTGTCTTGTCTTTGTCTTGTCTTTGTCTTGTCTTTGTCTTGTCTTTGTCTTGTCTTTGTCTTGTCTTTGTCTTGTCTTTGTCTTGTCTTTGTCTTGTCTTTGTCTTGTCTTTGTCTTGTCTTTGTCTTGTCTTTGTCTTGTCTTTGTCTTGTCTTTGTCTTGTCTTTGTCTTGTCTTTGTCTTGTCTTTGTCTTGTCTTTGTCTTGTCTTTGTCTTGTCTTTGTCTTGTCTTTGTCTTGTCTTTGTCTTGTCTTTGTCTTGTCTTTGTCTTGTCTTTGTCTTGTCTTTGTCTTGTCTTTGTCTTGTCTTTGTCTTGTCTTTGTCTTGTCTTTGTCTTGTCTTTGTCTTGTCTTTGTCTTGTCTTTGTCTTGTCTTTGTCTTGTCTTTGTCTTGTCTTTGTCTTGTCTTTGTCTTGTCTTTGTCTTGTCTTTGTCTTGTCTTTGTCTTGTCTTTGTCTTGTCTTTGTCTTGTCTTTGTCTTGTCTTTGTCTTGTCTTTGTCTTGTCTTTGTCTTGTCTTTGTCTTGTCTTTGTCTTGTCTTTGTCTTGTCTTTGTCTTGTCTTTGTCTTGTCTTTGTCTTGTCTTTGTCTTGTCTTTGTCTTGTCTTTGTCTTGTCTTTGTCTTGTCTTTGTCTTGTCTTTGTCTTGTCTTTGTCTTGTCTTTGTCTTGTCTTTGTCTTGTCTTTGTCTTGTCTTTGTCTTGTCTTTGTCTTGTCTTTGTCTTGTCTTTGTCTTGTCTTTGTCTTGTCTTTGTCTTGTCTTTGTCTTGTCTTTGTCTTGTCTTTGTCTTGTCTTTGTCTTGTCTTTGTCTTGTCTTTGTCTTGTCTTTGTCTTGTCTTTGTCTTGTCTTTGTCTTGTCTTTGTCTTGTCTTTGTCTTGTCTTTGTCTTGTCTTTGTCTTGTCTTTGTCTTGTCTTTGTCTTGTCTTTGTCTTGTCTTTGTCTTGTCTTTGTCTTGTCTTTGTCTTGTCTTTGTCTTGTCTTTGTCTTGTCTTTGTCTTGTCTTTGTCTTGTCTTTGTCTTGTCTTTGTCTTGTCTTTGTCTTGTCTTTGTCTTGTCTTTGTCTTGTCTTTGTCTTGTCTTTGTCTTGTCTTTGTCTTGTCTTTGTCTTGTCTTTGTCTTGTCTTTGTCTTGTCTTTGTCTTGTCTTTGTCTTGTCTTTGTCTTGTCTTTGTCTTGTCTTTGTCTTGTCTTTGTCTTGTCTTTGTCTTGTCTTTGTCTTGTCTTTGTCTTGTCTTTGTCTTGTCTTTGTCTTGTCTTTGTCTTGTCTTTGTCTTGTCTTTGTCTTGTCTTTGTCTTGTCTTTGTCTTGTCTTTGTCTTGTCTTTGTCTTGTCTTTGTCTTGTCTTTGTCTTGTCTTTGTCTTGTCTTTGTCTTGTCTTTGTCTTGTCTTTGTCTTGTCTTTGTCTTGTCTTTGTCTTGTCTTTGTCTTGTCTTTGTCTTGTCTTTGTCTTGTCTTTGTCTTGTCTTTGTCTTGTCTTTGTCTTGTCTTTGTCTTGTCTTTGTCTTGTCTTTGTCTTGTCTTTGTCTTGTCTTTGTCTTGTCTTTGTCTTGTCTTTGTCTTGTCTTTGTCTTGTCTTTGTCTTGTCTTTGTCTTGTCTTTGTCTTGTCTTTGTCTTGTCTTTGTCTTGTCTTTGTCTTGTCTTTGTCTTGTCTTTGTCTTGTCTTTGTCTTGTCTTTGTCTTGTCTTTGTCTTGTCTTTGTCTTGTCTTTGTCTTGTCTTTGTCTTGTCTTTGTCTTGTCTTTGTCTTGTCTTTGTCTTGTCTTTGTCTTGTCTTTGTCTTGTCTTTGTCTTGTCTTTGTCTTGTCTTTGTCTTGTCTTTGTCTTGTCTTTGTCTTGTCTTTGTCTTGTCTTTGTCTTGTCTTTGTCTTGTCTTTGTCTTGTCTTTGTCTTGTCTTTGTCTTGTCTTTGTCTTGTCTTTGTCTTGTCTTTGTCTTGTCTTTGTCTTGTCTTTGTCTTGTCTTTGTCTTGTCTTTGTCTTGTCTTTGTCTTGTCTTTGTCTTGTCTTTGTCTTGTCTTTGTCTTGTCTTTGTCTTGTCTTTGTCTTGTCTTTGTCTTGTCTTTGTCTTGTCTTTGTCTTGTCTTTGTCTTGTCTTTGTCTTGTCTTTGTCTTGTCTTTGTCTTGTCTTTGTCTTGTCTTTGTCTTGTCTTTGTCTTGTCTTTGTCTTGTCTTTGTCTTGTCTTTGTCTTGTCTTTGTCTTGTCTTTGTCTTGTCTTTGTCTTGTCTTTGTCTTGTCTTTGTCTTGTCTTTGTCTTGTCTTTGTCTTGTCTTTGTCTTGTCTTTGTCTTGTCTTTGTCTTGTCTTTGTCTTGTCTTTGTCTTGTCTTTGTCTTGTCTTTGTCTTGTCTTTGTCTTGTCTTTGTCTTGTCTTTGTCTTGTCTTTGTCTTGTCTTTGTCTTGTCTTTGTCTTGTCTTTGTCTTGTCTTTGTCTTGTCTTTGTCTTGTCTTTGTCTTGTCTTTGTCTTGTCTTTGTCTTGTCTTTGTCTTGTCTTTGTCTTGTCTTTGTCTTGTCTTTGTCTTGTCTTTGTCTTGTCTTTGTCTTGTCTTTGTCTTGTCTTTGTCTTGTCTTTGTCTTGTCTTTGTCTTGTCTTTGTCTTGTCTTTGTCTTGTCTTTGTCTTGTCTTTGTCTTGTCTTTGTCTTGTCTTTGTCTTGTCTTTGTCTTGTCTTTGTCTTGTCTTTGTCTTGTCTTTGTCTTGTCTTTGTCTTGTCTTTGTCTTGTCTTTGTCTTGTCTTTGTCTTGTCTTTGTCTTGTCTTTGTCTTGTCTTTGTCTTGTCTTTGTCTTGTCTTTGTCTTGTCTTTGTCTTGTCTTTGTCTTGTCTTTGTCTTGTCTTTGTCTTGTCTTTGTCTTGTCTTTGTCTTGTCTTTGTCTTGTCTTTGTCTTGTCTTTGTCTTGTCTTTGTCTTGTCTTTGTCTTGTCTTTGTCTTGTCTTTGTCTTGTCTTTGTCTTGTCTTTGTCTTGTCTTTGTCTTGTCTTTGTCTTGTCTTTGTCTTGTCTTTGTCTTGTCTTTGTCTTGTCTTTGTCTTGTCTTTGTCTTGTCTTTGTCTTGTCTTTGTCTTGTCTTTGTCTTGTCTTTGTCTTGTCTTTGTCTTGTCTTTGTCTTGTCTTTGTCTTGTCTTTGTCTTGTCTTTGTCTTGTCTTTGTCTTGTCTTTGTCTTGTCTTTGTCTTGTCTTTGTCTTGTCTTTGTCTTGTCTTTGTCTTGTCTTTGTCTTGTCTTTGTCTTGTCTTTGTCTTGTCTTTGTCTTGTCTTTGTCTTGTCTTTGTCTTGTCTTTGTCTTGTCTTTGTCTTGTCTTTGTCTTGTCTTTGTCTTGTCTTTGTCTTGTCTTTGTCTTGTCTTTGTCTTGTCTTTGTCTTGTCTTTGTCTTGTCTTTGTCTTGTCTTTGTCTTGTCTTTGTCTTGTCTTTGTCTTGTCTTTGTCTTGTCTTTGTCTTGTCTTTGTCTTGTCTTTGTCTTGTCTTTGTCTTGTCTTTGTCTTGTCTTTGTCTTGTCTTTGTCTTGTCTTTGTCTTGTCTTTGTCTTGTCTTTGTCTTGTCTTTGTCTTGTCTTTGTCTTGTCTTTGTCTTGTCTTTGTCTTGTCTTTGTCTTGTCTTTGTCTTGTCTTTGTCTTGTCTTTGTCTTGTCTTTGTCTTGTCTTTGTCTTGTCTTTGTCTTGTCTTTGTCTTGTCTTTGTCTTGTCTTTGTCTTGTCTTTGTCTTGTCTTTGTCTTGTCTTTGTCTTGTCTTTGTCTTGTCTTTGTCTTGTCTTTGTCTTGTCTTTGTCTTGTCTTTGTCTTGTCTTTGTCTTGTCTTTGTCTTGTCTTTGTCTTGTCTTTGTCTTGTCTTTGTCTTGTCTTTGTCTTGTCTTTGTCTTGTCTTTGTCTTGTCTTTGTCTTGTCTTTGTCTTGTCTTTGTCTTGTCTTTGTCTTGTCTTTGTCTTGTCTTTGTCTTGTCTTTGTCTTGTCTTTGTCTTGTCTTTGTCTTGTCTTTGTCTTGTCTTTGTCTTGTCTTTGTCTTGTCTTTGTCTTGTCTTTGTCTTGTCTTTGTCTTGTCTTTGTCTTGTCTTTGTCTTGTCTTTGTCTTGTCTTTGTCTTGTCTTTGTCTTGTCTTTGTCTTGTCTTTGTCTTGTCTTTGTCTTGTCTTTGTCTTGTCTTTGTCTTGTCTTTGTCTTGTCTTTGTCTTGTCTTTGTCTTGTCTTTGTCTTGTCTTTGTCTTGTCTTTGTCTTGTCTTTGTCTTGTCTTTGTCTTGTCTTTGTCTTGTCTTTGTCTTGTCTTTGTCTTGTCTTTGTCTTGTCTTTGTCTTGTCTTTGTCTTGTCTTTGTCTTGTCTTTGTCTTGTCTTTGTCTTGTCTTTGTCTTGTCTTTGTCTTGTCTTTGTCTTGTCTTTGTCTTGTCTTTGTCTTGTCTTTGTCTTGTCTTTGTCTTGTCTTTGTCTTGTCTTTGTCTTGTCTTTGTCTTGTCTTTGTCTTGTCTTTGTCTTGTCTTTGTCTTGTCTTTGTCTTGTCTTTGTCTTGTCTTTGTCTTGTCTTTGTCTTGTCTTTGTCTTGTCTTTGTCTTGTCTTTGTCTTGTCTTTGTCTTGTCTTTGTCTTGTCTTTGTCTTGTCTTTGTCTTGTCTTTGTCTTGTCTTTGTCTTGTCTTTGTCTTGTCTTTGTCTTGTCTTTGTCTTGTCTTTGTCTTGTCTTTGTCTTGTCTTTGTCTTGTCTTTGTCTTGTCTTTGTCTTGTCTTTGTCTTGTCTTTGTCTTGTCTTTGTCTTGTCTTTGTCTTGTCTTTGTCTTGTCTTTGTCTTGTCTTTGTCTTGTCTTTGTCTTGTCTTTGTCTTGTCTTTGTCTTGTCTTTGTCTTGTCTTTGTCTTGTCTTTGTCTTGTCTTTGTCTTGTCTTTGTCTTGTCTTTGTCTTGTCTTTGTCTTGTCTTTGTCTTGTCTTTGTCTTGTCTTTGTCTTGTCTTTGTCTTGTCTTTGTCTTGTCTTTGTCTTGTCTTTGTCTTGTCTTTGTCTTGTCTTTGTCTTGTCTTTGTCTTGTCTTTGTCTTGTCTTTGTCTTGTCTTTGTCTTGTCTTTGTCTTGTCTTTGTCTTGTCTTTGTCTTGTCTTTGTCTTGTCTTTGTCTTGTCTTTGTCTTGTCTTTGTCTTGTCTTTGTCTTGTCTTTGTCTTGTCTTTGTCTTGTCTTTGTCTTGTCTTTGTCTTGTCTTTGTCTTGTCTTTGTCTTGTCTTTGTCTTGTCTTTGTCTTGTCTTTGTCTTGTCTTTGTCTTGTCTTTGTCTTGTCTTTGTCTTGTCTTTGTCTTGTCTTTGTCTTGTCTTTGTCTTGTCTTTGTCTTGTCTTTGTCTTGTCTTTGTCTTGTCTTTGTCTTGTCTTTGTCTTGTCTTTGTCTTGTCTTTGTCTTGTCTTTGTCTTGTCTTTGTCTTGTCTTTGTCTTGTCTTTGTCTTGTCTTTGTCTTGTCTTTGTCTTGTCTTTGTCTTGTCTTTGTCTTGTCTTTGTCTTGTCTTTGTCTTGTCTTTGTCTTGTCTTTGTCTTGTCTTTGTCTTGTCTTTGTCTTGTCTTTGTCTTGTCTTTGTCTTGTCTTTGTCTTGTCTTTGTCTTGTCTTTGTCTTGTCTTTGTCTTGTCTTTGTCTTGTCTTTGTCTTGTCTTTGTCTTGTCTTTGTCTTGTCTTTGTCTTGTCTTTGTCTTGTCTTTGTCTTGTCTTTGTCTTGTCTTTGTCTTGTCTTTGTCTTGTCTTTGTCTTGTCTTTGTCTTGTCTTTGTCTTGTCTTTGTCTTGTCTTTGTCTTGTCTTTGTCTTGTCTTTGTCTTGTCTTTGTCTTGTCTTTGTCTTGTCTTTGTCTTGTCTTTGTCTTGTCTTTGTCTTGTCTTTGTCTTGTCTTTGTCTTGTCTTTGTCTTGTCTTTGTCTTGTCTTTGTCTTGTCTTTGTCTTGTCTTTGTCTTGTCTTTGTCTTGTCTTTGTCTTGTCTTTGTCTTGTCTTTGTCTTGTCTTTGTCTTGTCTTTGTCTTGTCTTTGTCTTGTCTTTGTCTTGTCTTTGTCTTGTCTTTGTCTTGTCTTTGTCTTGTCTTTGTCTTGTCTTTGTCTTGTCTTTGTCTTGTCTTTGTCTTGTCTTTGTCTTGTCTTTGTCTTGTCTTTGTCTTGTCTTTGTCTTGTCTTTGTCTTGTCTTTGTCTTGTCTTTGTCTTGTCTTTGTCTTGTCTTTGTCTTGTCTTTGTCTTGTCTTTGTCTTGTCTTTGTCTTGTCTTTGTCTTGTCTTTGTCTTGTCTTTGTCTTGTCTTTGTCTTGTCTTTGTCTTGTCTTTGTCTTGTCTTTGTCTTGTCTTTGTCTTGTCTTTGTCTTGTCTTTGTCTTGTCTTTGTCTTGTCTTTGTCTTGTCTTTGTCTTGTCTTTGTCTTGTCTTTGTCTTGTCTTTGTCTTGTCTTTGTCTTGTCTTTGTCTTGTCTTTGTCTTGTCTTTGTCTTGTCTTTGTCTTGTCTTTGTCTTGTCTTTGTCTTGTCTTTGTCTTGTCTTTGTCTTGTCTTTGTCTTGTCTTTGTCTTGTCTTTGTCTTGTCTTTGTCTTGTCTTTGTCTTGTCTTTGTCTTGTCTTTGTCTTGTCTTTGTCTTGTCTTTGTCTTGTCTTTGTCTTGTCTTTGTCTTGTCTTTGTCTTGTCTTTGTCTTGTCTTTGTCTTGTCTTTGTCTTGTCTTTGTCTTGTCTTTGTCTTGTCTTTGTCTTGTCTTTGTCTTGTCTTTGTCTTGTCTTTGTCTTGTCTTTGTCTTGTCTTTGTCTTGTCTTTGTCTTGTCTTTGTCTTGTCTTTGTCTTGTCTTTGTCTTGTCTTTGTCTTGTCTTTGTCTTGTCTTTGTCTTGTCTTTGTCTTGTCTTTGTCTTGTCTTTGTCTTGTCTTTGTCTTGTCTTTGTCTTGTCTTTGTCTTGTCTTTGTCTTGTCTTTGTCTTGTCTTTGTCTTGTCTTTGTCTTGTCTTTGTCTTGTCTTTGTCTTGTCTTTGTCTTGTCTTTGTCTTGTCTTTGTCTTGTCTTTGTCTTGTCTTTGTCTTGTCTTTGTCTTGTCTTTGTCTTGTCTTTGTCTTGTCTTTGTCTTGTCTTTGTCTTGTCTTTGTCTTGTCTTTGTCTTGTCTTTGTCTTGTCTTTGTCTTGTCTTTGTCTTGTCTTTGTCTTGTCTTTGTCTTGTCTTTGTCTTGTCTTTGTCTTGTCTTTGTCTTGTCTTTGTCTTGTCTTTGTCTTGTCTTTGTCTTGTCTTTGTCTTGTCTTTGTCTTGTCTTTGTCTTGTCTTTGTCTTGTCTTTGTCTTGTCTTTGTCTTGTCTTTGTCTTGTCTTTGTCTTGTCTTTGTCTTGTCTTTGTCTTGTCTTTGTCTTGTCTTTGTCTTGTCTTTGTCTTGTCTTTGTCTTGTCTTTGTCTTGTCTTTGTCTTGTCTTTGTCTTGTCTTTGTCTTGTCTTTGTCTTGTCTTTGTCTTGTCTTTGTCTTGTCTTTGTCTTGTCTTTGTCTTGTCTTTGTCTTGTCTTTGTCTTGTCTTTGTCTTGTCTTTGTCTTGTCTTTGTCTTGTCTTTGTCTTGTCTTTGTCTTGTCTTTGTCTTGTCTTTGTCTTGTCTTTGTCTTGTCTTTGTCTTGTCTTTGTCTTGTCTTTGTCTTGTCTTTGTCTTGTCTTTGTCTTGTCTTTGTCTTGTCTTTGTCTTGTCTTTGTCTTGTCTTTGTCTTGTCTTTGTCTTGTCTTTGTCTTGTCTTTGTCTTGTCTTTGTCTTGTCTTTGTCTTGTCTTTGTCTTGTCTTTGTCTTGTCTTTGTCTTGTCTTTGTCTTGTCTTTGTCTTGTCTTTGTCTTGTCTTTGTCTTGTCTTTGTCTTGTCTTTGTCTTGTCTTTGTCTTGTCTTTGTCTTGTCTTTGTCTTGTCTTTGTCTTGTCTTTGTCTTGTCTTTGTCTTGTCTTTGTCTTGTCTTTGTCTTGTCTTTGTCTTGTCTTTGTCTTGTCTTTGTCTTGTCTTTGTCTTGTCTTTGTCTTGTCTTTGTCTTGTCTTTGTCTTGTCTTTGTCTTGTCTTTGTCTTGTCTTTGTCTTGTCTTTGTCTTGTCTTTGTCTTGTCTTTGTCTTGTCTTTGTCTTGTCTTTGTCTTGTCTTTGTCTTGTCTTTGTCTTGTCTTTGTCTTGTCTTTGTCTTGTCTTTGTCTTGTCTTTGTCTTGTCTTTGTCTTGTCTTTGTCTTGTCTTTGTCTTGTCTTTGTCTTGTCTTTGTCTTGTCTTTGTCTTGTCTTTGTCTTGTCTTTGTCTTGTCTTTGTCTTGTCTTTGTCTTGTCTTTGTCTTGTCTTTGTCTTGTCTTTGTCTTGTCTTTGTCTTGTCTTTGTCTTGTCTTTGTCTTGTCTTTGTCTTGTCTTTGTCTTGTCTTTGTCTTGTCTTTGTCTTGTCTTTGTCTTGTCTTTGTCTTGTCTTTGTCTTGTCTTTGTCTTGTCTTTGTCTTGTCTTTGTCTTGTCTTTGTCTTGTCTTTGTCTTGTCTTTGTCTTGTCTTTGTCTTGTCTTTGTCTTGTCTTTGTCTTGTCTTTGTCTTGTCTTTGTCTTGTCTTTGTCTTGTCTTTGTCTTGTCTTTGTCTTGTCTTTGTCTTGTCTTTGTCTTGTCTTTGTCTTGTCTTTGTCTTGTCTTTGTCTTGTCTTTGTCTTGTCTTTGTCTTGTCTTTGTCTTGTCTTTGTCTTGTCTTTGTCTTGTCTTTGTCTTGTCTTTGTCTTGTCTTTGTCTTGTCTTTGTCTTGTCTTTGTCTTGTCTTTGTCTTGTCTTTGTCTTGTCTTTGTCTTGTCTTTGTCTTGTCTTTGTCTTGTCTTTGTCTTGTCTTTGTCTTGTCTTTGTCTTGTCTTTGTCTTGTCTTTGTCTTGTCTTTGTCTTGTCTTTGTCTTGTCTTTGTCTTGTCTTTGTCTTGTCTTTGTCTTGTCTTTGTCTTGTCTTTGTCTTGTCTTTGTCTTGTCTTTGTCTTGTCTTTGTCTTGTCTTTGTCTTGTCTTTGTCTTGTCTTTGTCTTGTCTTTGTCTTGTCTTTGTCTTGTCTTTGTCTTGTCTTTGTCTTGTCTTTGTCTTGTCTTTGTCTTGTCTTTGTCTTGTCTTTGTCTTGTCTTTGTCTTGTCTTTGTCTTGTCTTTGTCTTGTCTTTGTCTTGTCTTTGTCTTGTCTTTGTCTTGTCTTTGTCTTGTCTTTGTCTTGTCTTTGTCTTGTCTTTGTCTTGTCTTTGTCTTGTCTTTGTCTTGTCTTTGTCTTGTCTTTGTCTTGTCTTTGTCTTGTCTTTGTCTTGTCTTTGTCTTGTCTTTGTCTTGTCTTTGTCTTGTCTTTGTCTTGTCTTTGTCTTGTCTTTGTCTTGTCTTTGTCTTGTCTTTGTCTTGTCTTTGTCTTGTCTTTGTCTTGTCTTTGTCTTGTCTTTGTCTTGTCTTTGTCTTGTCTTTGTCTTGTCTTTGTCTTGTCTTTGTCTTGTCTTTGTCTTGTCTTTGTCTTGTCTTTGTCTTGTCTTTGTCTTGTCTTTGTCTTGTCTTTGTCTTGTCTTTGTCTTGTCTTTGTCTTGTCTTTGTCTTGTCTTTGTCTTGTCTTTGTCTTGTCTTTGTCTTGTCTTTGTCTTGTCTTTGTCTTGTCTTTGTCTTGTCTTTGTCTTGTCTTTGTCTTGTCTTTGTCTTGTCTTTGTCTTGTCTTTGTCTTGTCTTTGTCTTGTCTTTGTCTTGTCTTTGTCTTGTCTTTGTCTTGTCTTTGTCTTGTCTTTGTCTTGTCTTTGTCTTGTCTTTGTCTTGTCTTTGTCTTGTCTTTGTCTTGTCTTTGTCTTGTCTTTGTCTTGTCTTTGTCTTGTCTTTGTCTTGTCTTTGTCTTGTCTTTGTCTTGTCTTTGTCTTGTCTTTGTCTTGTCTTTGTCTTGTCTTTGTCTTGTCTTTGTCTTGTCTTTGTCTTGTCTTTGTCTTGTCTTTGTCTTGTCTTTGTCTTGTCTTTGTCTTGTCTTTGTCTTGTCTTTGTCTTGTCTTTGTCTTGTCTTTGTCTTGTCTTTGTCTTGTCTTTGTCTTGTCTTTGTCTTGTCTTTGTCTTGTCTTTGTCTTGTCTTTGTCTTGTCTTTGTCTTGTCTTTGTCTTGTCTTTGTCTTGTCTTTGTCTTGTCTTTGTCTTGTCTTTGTCTTGTCTTTGTCTTGTCTTTGTCTTGTCTTTGTCTTGTCTTTGTCTTGTCTTTGTCTTGTCTTTGTCTTGTCTTTGTCTTGTCTTTGTCTTGTCTTTGTCTTGTCTTTGTCTTGTCTTTGTCTTGTCTTTGTCTTGTCTTTGTCTTGTCTTTGTCTTGTCTTTGTCTTGTCTTTGTCTTGTCTTTGTCTTGTCTTTGTCTTGTCTTTGTCTTGTCTTTGTCTTGTCTTTGTCTTGTCTTTGTCTTGTCTTTGTCTTGTCTTTGTCTTGTCTTTGTCTTGTCTTTGTCTTGTCTTTGTCTTGTCTTTGTCTTGTCTTTGTCTTGTCTTTGTCTTGTCTTTGTCTTGTCTTTGTCTTGTCTTTGTCTTGTCTTTGTCTTGTCTTTGTCTTGTCTTTGTCTTGTCTTTGTCTTGTCTTTGTCTTGTCTTTGTCTTGTCTTTGTCTTGTCTTTGTCTTGTCTTTGTCTTGTCTTTGTCTTGTCTTTGTCTTGTCTTTGTCTTGTCTTTGTCTTGTCTTTGTCTTGTCTTTGTCTTGTCTTTGTCTTGTCTTTGTCTTGTCTTTGTCTTGTCTTTGTCTTGTCTTTGTCTTGTCTTTGTCTTGTCTTTGTCTTGTCTTTGTCTTGTCTTTGTCTTGTCTTTGTCTTGTCTTTGTCTTGTCTTTGTCTTGTCTTTGTCTTGTCTTTGTCTTGTCTTTGTCTTGTCTTTGTCTTGTCTTTGTCTTGTCTTTGTCTTGTCTTTGTCTTGTCTTTGTCTTGTCTTTGTCTTGTCTTTGTCTTGTCTTTGTCTTGTCTTTGTCTTGTCTTTGTCTTGTCTTTGTCTTGTCTTTGTCTTGTCTTTGTCTTGTCTTTGTCTTGTCTTTGTCTTGTCTTTGTCTTGTCTTTGTCTTGTCTTTGTCTTGTCTTTGTCTTGTCTTTGTCTTGTCTTTGTCTTGTCTTTGTCTTGTCTTTGTCTTGTCTTTGTCTTGTCTTTGTCTTGTCTTTGTCTTGTCTTTGTCTTGTCTTTGTCTTGTCTTTGTCTTGTCTTTGTCTTGTCTTTGTCTTGTCTTTGTCTTGTCTTTGTCTTGTCTTTGTCTTGTCTTTGTCTTGTCTTTGTCTTGTCTTTGTCTTGTCTTTGTCTTGTCTTTGTCTTGTCTTTGTCTTGTCTTTGTCTTGTCTTTGTCTTGTCTTTGTCTTGTCTTTGTCTTGTCTTTGTCTTGTCTTTGTCTTGTCTTTGTCTTGTCTTTGTCTTGTCTTTGTCTTGTCTTTGTCTTGTCTTTGTCTTGTCTTTGTCTTGTCTTTGTCTTGTCTTTGTCTTGTCTTTGTCTTGTCTTTGTCTTGTCTTTGTCTTGTCTTTGTCTTGTCTTTGTCTTGTCTTTGTCTTGTCTTTGTCTTGTCTTTGTCTTGTCTTTGTCTTGTCTTTGTCTTGTCTTTGTCTTGTCTTTGTCTTGTCTTTGTCTTGTCTTTGTCTTGTCTTTGTCTTGTCTTTGTCTTGTCTTTGTCTTGTCTTTGTCTTGTCTTTGTCTTGTCTTTGTCTTGTCTTTGTCTTGTCTTTGTCTTGTCTTTGTCTTGTCTTTGTCTTGTCTTTGTCTTGTCTTTGTCTTGTCTTTGTCTTGTCTTTGTCTTGTCTTTGTCTTGTCTTTGTCTTGTCTTTGTCTTGTCTTTGTCTTGTCTTTGTCTTGTCTTTGTCTTGTCTTTGTCTTGTCTTTGTCTTGTCTTTGTCTTGTCTTTGTCTTGTCTTTGTCTTGTCTTTGTCTTGTCTTTGTCTTGTCTTTGTCTTGTCTTTGTCTTGTCTTTGTCTTGTCTTTGTCTTGTCTTTGTCTTGTCTTTGTCTTGTCTTTGTCTTGTCTTTGTCTTGTCTTTGTCTTGTCTTTGTCTTGTCTTTGTCTTGTCTTTGTCTTGTCTTTGTCTTGTCTTTGTCTTGTCTTTGTCTTGTCTTTGTCTTGTCTTTGTCTTGTCTTTGTCTTGTCTTTGTCTTGTCTTTGTCTTGTCTTTGTCTTGTCTTTGTCTTGTCTTTGTCTTGTCTTTGTCTTGTCTTTGTCTTGTCTTTGTCTTGTCTTTGTCTTGTCTTTGTCTTGTCTTTGTCTTGTCTTTGTCTTGTCTTTGTCTTGTCTTTGTCTTGTCTTTGTCTTGTCTTTGTCTTGTCTTTGTCTTGTCTTTGTCTTGTCTTTGTCTTGTCTTTGTCTTGTCTTTGTCTTGTCTTTGTCTTGTCTTTGTCTTGTCTTTGTCTTGTCTTTGTCTTGTCTTTGTCTTGTCTTTGTCTTGTCTTTGTCTTGTCTTTGTCTTGTCTTTGTCTTGTCTTTGTCTTGTCTTTGTCTTGTCTTTGTCTTGTCTTTGTCTTGTCTTTGTCTTGTCTTTGTCTTGTCTTTGTCTTGTCTTTGTCTTGTCTTTGTCTTGTCTTTGTCTTGTCTTTGTCTTGTCTTTGTCTTGTCTTTGTCTTGTCTTTGTCTTGTCTTTGTCTTGTCTTTGTCTTGTCTTTGTCTTGTCTTTGTCTTGTCTTTGTCTTGTCTTTGTCTTGTCTTTGTCTTGTCTTTGTCTTGTCTTTGTCTTGTCTTTGTCTTGTCTTTGTCTTGTCTTTGTCTTGTCTTTGTCTTGTCTTTGTCTTGTCTTTGTCTTGTCTTTGTCTTGTCTTTGTCTTGTCTTTGTCTTGTCTTTGTCTTGTCTTTGTCTTGTCTTTGTCTTGTCTTTGTCTTGTCTTTGTCTTGTCTTTGTCTTGTCTTTGTCTTGTCTTTGTCTTGTCTTTGTCTTGTCTTTGTCTTGTCTTTGTCTTGTCTTTGTCTTGTCTTTGTCTTGTCTTTGTCTTGTCTTTGTCTTGTCTTTGTCTTGTCTTTGTCTTGTCTTTGTCTTGTCTTTGTCTTGTCTTTGTCTTGTCTTTGTCTTGTCTTTGTCTTGTCTTTGTCTTGTCTTTGTCTTGTCTTTGTCTTGTCTTTGTCTTGTCTTTGTCTTGTCTTTGTCTTGTCTTTGTCTTGTCTTTGTCTTGTCTTTGTCTTGTCTTTGTCTTGTCTTTGTCTTGTCTTTGTCTTGTCTTTGTCTTGTCTTTGTCTTGTCTTTGTCTTGTCTTTGTCTTGTCTTTGTCTTGTCTTTGTCTTGTCTTTGTCTTGTCTTTGTCTTGTCTTTGTCTTGTCTTTGTCTTGTCTTTGTCTTGTCTTTGTCTTGTCTTTGTCTTGTCTTTGTCTTGTCTTTGTCTTGTCTTTGTCTTGTCTTTGTCTTGTCTTTGTCTTGTCTTTGTCTTGTCTTTGTCTTGTCTTTGTCTTGTCTTTGTCTTGTCTTTGTCTTGTCTTTGTCTTGTCTTTGTCTTGTCTTTGTCTTGTCTTTGTCTTGTCTTTGTCTTGTCTTTGTCTTGTCTTTGTCTTGTCTTTGTCTTGTCTTTGTCTTGTCTTTGTCTTGTCTTTGTCTTGTCTTTGTCTTGTCTTTGTCTTGTCTTTGTCTTGTCTTTGTCTTGTCTTTGTCTTGTCTTTGTCTTGTCTTTGTCTTGTCTTTGTCTTGTCTTTGTCTTGTCTTTGTCTTGTCTTTGTCTTGTCTTTGTCTTGTCTTTGTCTTGTCTTTGTCTTGTCTTTGTCTTGTCTTTGTCTTGTCTTTGTCTTGTCTTTGTCTTGTCTTTGTCTTGTCTTTGTCTTGTCTTTGTCTTGTCTTTGTCTTGTCTTTGTCTTGTCTTTGTCTTGTCTTTGTCTTGTCTTTGTCTTGTCTTTGTCTTGTCTTTGTCTTGTCTTTGTCTTGTCTTTGTCTTGTCTTTGTCTTGTCTTTGTCTTGTCTTTGTCTTGTCTTTGTCTTGTCTTTGTCTTGTCTTTGTCTTGTCTTTGTCTTGTCTTTGTCTTGTCTTTGTCTTGTCTTTGTCTTGTCTTTGTCTTGTCTTTGTCTTGTCTTTGTCTTGTCTTTGTCTTGTCTTTGTCTTGTCTTTGTCTTGTCTTTGTCTTGTCTTTGTCTTGTCTTTGTCTTGTCTTTGTCTTGTCTTTGTCTTGTCTTTGTCTTGTCTTTGTCTTGTCTTTGTCTTGTCTTTGTCTTGTCTTTGTCTTGTCTTTGTCTTGTCTTTGTCTTGTCTTTGTCTTGTCTTTGTCTTGTCTTTGTCTTGTCTTTGTCTTGTCTTTGTCTTGTCTTTGTCTTGTCTTTGTCTTGTCTTTGTCTTGTCTTTGTCTTGTCTTTGTCTTGTCTTTGTCTTGTCTTTGTCTTGTCTTTGTCTTGTCTTTGTCTTGTCTTTGTCTTGTCTTTGTCTTGTCTTTGTCTTGTCTTTGTCTTGTCTTTGTCTTGTCTTTGTCTTGTCTTTGTCTTGTCTTTGTCTTGTCTTTGTCTTGTCTTTGTCTTGTCTTTGTCTTGTCTTTGTCTTGTCTTTGTCTTGTCTTTGTCTTGTCTTTGTCTTGTCTTTGTCTTGTCTTTGTCTTGTCTTTGTCTTGTCTTTGTCTTGTCTTTGTCTTGTCTTTGTCTTGTCTTTGTCTTGTCTTTGTCTTGTCTTTGTCTTGTCTTTGTCTTGTCTTTGTCTTGTCTTTGTCTTGTCTTTGTCTTGTCTTTGTCTTGTCTTTGTCTTGTCTTTGTCTTGTCTTTGTCTTGTCTTTGTCTTGTCTTTGTCTTGTCTTTGTCTTGTCTTTGTCTTGTCTTTGTCTTGTCTTTGTCTTGTCTTTGTCTTGTCTTTGTCTTGTCTTTGTCTTGTCTTTGTCTTGTCTTTGTCTTGTCTTTGTCTTGTCTTTGTCTTGTCTTTGTCTTGTCTTTGTCTTGTCTTTGTCTTGTCTTTGTCTTGTCTTTGTCTTGTCTTTGTCTTGTCTTTGTCTTGTCTTTGTCTTGTCTTTGTCTTGTCTTTGTCTTGTCTTTGTCTTGTCTTTGTCTTGTCTTTGTCTTGTCTTTGTCTTGTCTTTGTCTTGTCTTTGTCTTGTCTTTGTCTTGTCTTTGTCTTGTCTTTGTCTTGTCTTTGTCTTGTCTTTGTCTTGTCTTTGTCTTGTCTTTGTCTTGTCTTTGTCTTGTCTTTGTCTTGTCTTTGTCTTGTCTTTGTCTTGTCTTTGTCTTGTCTTTGTCTTGTCTTTGTCTTGTCTTTGTCTTGTCTTTGTCTTGTCTTTGTCTTGTCTTTGTCTTGTCTTTGTCTTGTCTTTGTCTTGTCTTTGTCTTGTCTTTGTCTTGTCTTTGTCTTGTCTTTGTCTTGTCTTTGTCTTGTCTTTGTCTTGTCTTTGTCTTGTCTTTGTCTTGTCTTTGTCTTGTCTTTGTCTTGTCTTTGTCTTGTCTTTGTCTTGTCTTTGTCTTGTCTTTGTCTTGTCTTTGTCTTGTCTTTGTCTTGTCTTTGTCTTGTCTTTGTCTTGTCTTTGTCTTGTCTTTGTCTTGTCTTTGTCTTGTCTTTGTCTTGTCTTTGTCTTGTCTTTGTCTTGTCTTTGTCTTGTCTTTGTCTTGTCTTTGTCTTGTCTTTGTCTTGTCTTTGTCTTGTCTTTGTCTTGTCTTTGTCTTGTCTTTGTCTTGTCTTTGTCTTGTCTTTGTCTTGTCTTTGTCTTGTCTTTGTCTTGTCTTTGTCTTGTCTTTGTCTTGTCTTTGTCTTGTCTTTGTCTTGTCTTTGTCTTGTCTTTGTCTTGTCTTTGTCTTGTCTTTGTCTTGTCTTTGTCTTGTCTTTGTCTTGTCTTTGTCTTGTCTTTGTCTTGTCTTTGTCTTGTCTTTGTCTTGTCTTTGTCTTGTCTTTGTCTTGTCTTTGTCTTGTCTTTGTCTTGTCTTTGTCTTGTCTTTGTCTTGTCTTTGTCTTGTCTTTGTCTTGTCTTTGTCTTGTCTTTGTCTTGTCTTTGTCTTGTCTTTGTCTTGTCTTTGTCTTGTCTTTGTCTTGTCTTTGTCTTGTCTTTGTCTTGTCTTTGTCTTGTCTTTGTCTTGTCTTTGTCTTGTCTTTGTCTTGTCTTTGTCTTGTCTTTGTCTTGTCTTTGTCTTGTCTTTGTCTTGTCTTTGTCTTGTCTTTGTCTTGTCTTTGTCTTGTCTTTGTCTTGTCTTTGTCTTGTCTTTGTCTTGTCTTTGTCTTGTCTTTGTCTTGTCTTTGTCTTGTCTTTGTCTTGTCTTTGTCTTGTCTTTGTCTTGTCTTTGTCTTGTCTTTGTCTTGTCTTTGTCTTGTCTTTGTCTTGTCTTTGTCTTGTCTTTGTCTTGTCTTTGTCTTGTCTTTGTCTTGTCTTTGTCTTGTCTTTGTCTTGTCTTTGTCTTGTCTTTGTCTTGTCTTTGTCTTGTCTTTGTCTTGTCTTTGTCTTGTCTTTGTCTTGTCTTTGTCTTGTCTTTGTCTTGTCTTTGTCTTGTCTTTGTCTTGTCTTTGTCTTGTCTTTGTCTTGTCTTTGTCTTGTCTTTGTCTTGTCTTTGTCTTGTCTTTGTCTTGTCTTTGTCTTGTCTTTGTCTTGTCTTTGTCTTGTCTTTGTCTTGTCTTTGTCTTGTCTTTGTCTTGTCTTTGTCTTGTCTTTGTCTTGTCTTTGTCTTGTCTTTGTCTTGTCTTTGTCTTGTCTTTGTCTTGTCTTTGTCTTGTCTTTGTCTTGTCTTTGTCTTGTCTTTGTCTTGTCTTTGTCTTGTCTTTGTCTTGTCTTTGTCTTGTCTTTGTCTTGTCTTTGTCTTGTCTTTGTCTTGTCTTTGTCTTGTCTTTGTCTTGTCTTTGTCTTGTCTTTGTCTTGTCTTTGTCTTGTCTTTGTCTTGTCTTTGTCTTGTCTTTGTCTTGTCTTTGTCTTGTCTTTGTCTTGTCTTTGTCTTGTCTTTGTCTTGTCTTTGTCTTGTCTTTGTCTTGTCTTTGTCTTGTCTTTGTCTTGTCTTTGTCTTGTCTTTGTCTTGTCTTTGTCTTGTCTTTGTCTTGTCTTTGTCTTGTCTTTGTCTTGTCTTTGTCTTGTCTTTGTCTTGTCTTTGTCTTGTCTTTGTCTTGTCTTTGTCTTGTCTTTGTCTTGTCTTTGTCTTGTCTTTGTCTTGTCTTTGTCTTGTCTTTGTCTTGTCTTTGTCTTGTCTTTGTCTTGTCTTTGTCTTGTCTTTGTCTTGTCTTTGTCTTGTCTTTGTCTTGTCTTTGTCTTGTCTTTGTCTTGTCTTTGTCTTGTCTTTGTCTTGTCTTTGTCTTGTCTTTGTCTTGTCTTTGTCTTGTCTTTGTCTTGTCTTTGTCTTGTCTTTGTCTTGTCTTTGTCTTGTCTTTGTCTTGTCTTTGTCTTGTCTTTGTCTTGTCTTTGTCTTGTCTTTGTCTTGTCTTTGTCTTGTCTTTGTCTTGTCTTTGTCTTGTCTTTGTCTTGTCTTTGTCTTGTCTTTGTCTTGTCTTTGTCTTGTCTTTGTCTTGTCTTTGTCTTGTCTTTGTCTTGTCTTTGTCTTGTCTTTGTCTTGTCTTTGTCTTGTCTTTGTCTTGTCTTTGTCTTGTCTTTGTCTTGTCTTTGTCTTGTCTTTGTCTTGTCTTTGTCTTGTCTTTGTCTTGTCTTTGTCTTGTCTTTGTCTTGTCTTTGTCTTGTCTTTGTCTTGTCTTTGTCTTGTCTTTGTCTTGTCTTTGTCTTGTCTTTGTCTTGTCTTTGTCTTGTCTTTGTCTTGTCTTTGTCTTGTCTTTGTCTTGTCTTTGTCTTGTCTTTGTCTTGTCTTTGTCTTGTCTTTGTCTTGTCTTTGTCTTGTCTTTGTCTTGTCTTTGTCTTGTCTTTGTCTTGTCTTTGTCTTGTCTTTGTCTTGTCTTTGTCTTGTCTTTGTCTTGTCTTTGTCTTGTCTTTGTCTTGTCTTTGTCTTGTCTTTGTCTTGTCTTTGTCTTGTCTTTGTCTTGTCTTTGTCTTGTCTTTGTCTTGTCTTTGTCTTGTCTTTGTCTTGTCTTTGTCTTGTCTTTGTCTTGTCTTTGTCTTGTCTTTGTCTTGTCTTTGTCTTGTCTTTGTCTTGTCTTTGTCTTGTCTTTGTCTTGTCTTTGTCTTGTCTTTGTCTTGTCTTTGTCTTGTCTTTGTCTTGTCTTTGTCTTGTCTTTGTCTTGTCTTTGTCTTGTCTTTGTCTTGTCTTTGTCTTGTCTTTGTCTTGTCTTTGTCTTGTCTTTGTCTTGTCTTTGTCTTGTCTTTGTCTTGTCTTTGTCTTGTCTTTGTCTTGTCTTTGTCTTGTCTTTGTCTTGTCTTTGTCTTGTCTTTGTCTTGTCTTTGTCTTGTCTTTGTCTTGTCTTTGTCTTGTCTTTGTCTTGTCTTTGTCTTGTCTTTGCTTGTCTTTGTCTTCTTTGTCTTGTCTTTGTCTTGTCTTTGTCTTGTCTTTGTCTTGTCTTTGTCTTGTCTTTGTCTTGTCTTTGTCTTGTCTTTGTCTTGTCTTTGTCTTGTCTTTGTCTTGTCTTTGTCTTGTCTTTGTCTTGTCTTTGTCTTGTCTTTGTCTTGTCTTTGTCTTGTCTTTGTCTTGTCTTTGTCTTGTCTTTGTCTTGTCTTTGTCTTGTCTTTGTCTTGTCTTTGTCTTGTCTTTGTCTTGTCTTTGTCTTGTCTTTGTCTTGTCTTTGTCTTGTCTTTGTCTTGTCTTTGTCTTGTCTTTGTCTTGTCTTTGTCTTGTCTTTGTCTTGTCTTTGTCTTGTCTTTGTCTTGTCTTTGTCTTGTCTTTGTCTTGTCTTTGTCTTGTCTTTGTCTTGTCTTTGTCTTGTCTTTGTCTTGTCTTTGTCTTGTCTTTGTCTTGTCTTTGTCTTGTCTTTGTCTTGTCTTTGTCTTGTCTTTGTCTTGTCTTTGTCTTGTCTTTGTCTTGTCTTTGTCTTGTCTTTGTCTTGTCTTTGTCTTGTCTTTGTCTTGTCTTTGTCTTGTCTTTGTCTTGTCTTTGTCTTGTCTTTGTCTTGTCTTTGTCTTGTCTTTGTCTTGTCTTTGTCTTGTCTTTGTCTTGTCTTTGTCTTGTCTTTGTCTTGTCTTTGTCTTGTCTTTGTCTTGTCTTTGTCTTGTCTTTGTCTTGTCTTTGTCTTGTCTTTGTCTTGTCTTTGTCTTGTCTTTGTCTTGTCTTTGTCTTGTCTTTGTCTTGTCTTTGTCTTGTCTTTGTCTTGTCTTTGTCTTGTCTTTGTCTTGTCTTTGTCTTGTCTTTGTCTTGTCTTTGTCTTGTCTTTGTCTTGTCTTTGTCTTGTCTTTGTCTTGTCTTTGTCTTGTCTTTGTCTTGTCTTTGTCTTGTCTTTGTCTTGTCTTTGTCTTGTCTTTGTCTTGTCTTTGTCTTGTCTTTGTCTTGTCTTTGTCTTGTCTTTGTCTTGTCTTTGTCTTGTCTTTGTCTTGTCTTTGTCTTGTCTTTGTCTTGTCTTTGTCTTGTCTTTGTCTTGTCTTTGTCTTGTCTTTGTCTTGTCTTTGTCTTGTCTTTGTCTTGTCTTTGTCTTGTCTTTGTCTTGTCTTTGTCTTGTCTTTGTCTTGTCTTTGTCTTGTCTTTGTCTTGTCTTTGTCTTGTCTTTGTCTTGTCTTTGTCTTGTCTTTGTCTTGTCTTTGTCTTGTCTTTGTCTTGTCTTTGTCTTGTCTTTGTCTTGTCTTTGTCTTGTCTTTGTCTTGTCTTTGTCTTGTCTTTGTCTTGTCTTTGTCTTGTCTTTGTCTTGTCTTTGTCTTGTCTTTGTCTTGTCTTTGTCTTGTCTTTGTCTTGTCTTTGTCTTGTCTTTGTCTTGTCTTTGTCTTGTCTTTGTCTTGTCTTTGTCTTGTCTTTGTCTTGTCTTTGTCTTGTCTTTGTCTTGTCTTTGTCTTGTCTTTGTCTTGTCTTTGTCTTGTCTTTGTCTTGTCTTTGTCTTGTCTTTGTCTTGTCTTTGTCTTGTCTTTGTCTTGTCTTTGTCTTGTCTTTGTCTTGTCTTTGTCTTGTCTTTGTCTTGTCTTTGTCTTGTCTTTGTCTTGTCTTTGTCTTGTCTTTGTCTTGTCTTTGTCTTGTCTTTGTCTTGTCTTTGTCTTGTCTTTGTCTTGTCTTTGTCTTGTCTTTGTCTTGTCTTTGTCTTGTCTTTGTCTTGTCTTTGTCTTGTCTTTGTCTTGTCTTTGTCTTGTCTTTGTCTTGTCTTTGTCTTGTCTTTGTCTTGTCTTTGTCTTGTCTTTGTCTTGTCTTTGTCTTGTCTTTGTCTTGTCTTTGTCTTGTCTTTGTCTTGTCTTTGTCTTGTCTTTGTCTTGTCTTTGTCTTGTCTTTGTCTTGTCTTTGTCTTGTCTTTGTCTTGTCTTTGTCTTGTCTTTGTCTTGTCTTTGTCTTGTCTTTGTCTTGTCTTTGTCTTGTCTTTGTCTTGTCTTTGTCTTGTCTTTGTCTTGTCTTTGTCTTGTCTTTGTCTTGTCTTTGTCTTGTCTTTGTCTTGTCTTTGTCTTGTCTTTGTCTTGTCTTTGTCTTGTCTTTGTCTTGTCTTTGTCTTGTCTTTGTCTTGTCTTTGTCTTGTCTTTGTCTTGTCTTTGTCTTGTCTTTGTCTTGTCTTTGTCTTGTCTTTGTCTTGTCTTTGTCTTGTCTTTGTCTTGTCTTTGTCTTGTCTTTGTCTTGTCTTTGTCTTGTCTTTGTCTTGTCTTTGTCTTGTCTTTGTCTTGTCTTTGTCTTGTCTTTGTCTTGTCTTTGTCTTGTCTTTGTCTTGTCTTTGTCTTGTCTTTGTCTTGTCTTTGTCTTGTCTTTGTCTTGTCTTTGTCTTGTCTTTGTCTTGTCTTTGTCTTGTCTTTGTCTTGTCTTTGTCTTGTCTTTGTCTTGTCTTTGTCTTGTCTTTGTCTTGTCTTTGTCTTGTCTTTGTCTTGTCTTTGTCTTGTCTTTGTCTTGTCTTTGTCTTGTCTTTGTCTTGTCTTTGTCTTGTCTTTGTCTTGTCTTTGTCTTGTCTTTGTCTTGTCTTTGTCTTGTCTTTGTCTTGTCTTTGTCTTGTCTTTGTCTTGTCTTTGTCTTGTCTTTGTCTTGTCTTTGTCTTGTCTTTGTCTTGTCTTTGTCTTGTCTTTGTCTTGTCTTTGTCTTGTCTTTGTCTTGTCTTTGTCTTGTCTTTGTCTTGTCTTTGTCTTGTCTTTGTCTTGTCTTTGTCTTGTCTTTGTCTTGTCTTTGTCTTGTCTTTGTCTTGTCTTTGTCTTGTCTTTGTCTTGTCTTTGTCTTGTCTTTGTCTTGTCTTTGTCTTGTCTTTGTCTTGTCTTTGTCTTGTCTTTGTCTTGTCTTTGTCTTGTCTTTGTCTTGTCTTTGTCTTGTCTTTGTCTTGTCTTTGTCTTGTCTTTGTCTTGTCTTTGTCTTGTCTTTGTCTTGTCTTTGTCTTGTCTTTGTCTTGTCTTTGTCTTGTCTTTGTCTTGTCTTTGTCTTGTCTTTGTCTTGTCTTTGTCTTGTCTTTGTCTTGTCTTTGTCTTGTCTTTGTCTTGTCTTTGTCTTGTCTTTGTCTTGTCTTTGTCTTGTCTTTGTCTTGTCTTTGTCTTGTCTTTGTCTTGTCTTTGTCTTGTCTTTGTCTTGTCTTTGTCTTGTCTTTGTCTTGTCTTTGTCTTGTCTTTGTCTTGTCTTTGTCTTGTCTTTGTCTTGTCTTTGTCTTGTCTTTGTCTTGTCTTTGTCTTGTCTTTGTCTTGTCTTTGTCTTGTCTTTGTCTTGTCTTTGTCTTGTCTTTGTCTTGTCTTTGTCTTGTCTTTGTCTTGTCTTTGTCTTGTCTTTGTCTTGTCTTTGTCTTGTCTTTGTCTTGTCTTTGTCTTGTCTTTGTCTTGTCTTTGTCTTGTCTTTGTCTTGTCTTTGTCTTGTCTTTGTCTTGTCTTTGTCTTGTCTTTGTCTTGTCTTTGTCTTGTCTTTGTCTTGTCTTTGTCTTGTCTTTGTCTTGTCTTTGTCTTGTCTTTGTCTTGTCTTTGTCTTGTCTTTGTCTTGTCTTTGTCTTGTCTTTGTCTTGTCTTTGTCTTGTCTTTGTCTTGTCTTTGTCTTGTCTTTGTCTTGTCTTTGTCTTGTCTTTGTCTTGTCTTTGTCTTGTCTTTGTCTTGTCTTTGTCTTGTCTTTGTCTTGTCTTTGTCTTGTCTTTGTCTTGTCTTTGTCTTGTCTTTGTCTTGTCTTTGTCTTGTCTTTGTCTTGTCTTTGTCTTGTCTTTGTCTTGTCTTTGTCTTGTCTTTGTCTTGTCTTTGTCTTGTCTTTGTCTTGTCTTTGTCTTGTCTTTGTCTTGTCTTTGTCTTGTCTTTGTCTTGTCTTTGTCTTGTCTTTGTCTTGTCTTTGTCTTGTCTTTGTCTTGTCTTTGTCTTGTCTTTGTCTTGTCTTTGTCTTGTCTTTGTCTTGTCTTTGTCTTGTCTTTGTCTTGTCTTTGTCTTGTCTTTGTCTTGTCTTTGTCTTGTCTTTGTCTTGTCTTTGTCTTGTCTTTGTCTTGTCTTTGTCTTGTCTTTGTCTTGTCTTTGTCTTGTCTTTGTCTTGTCTTTGTCTTGTCTTTGTCTTGTCTTTGTCTTGTCTTTGTCTTGTCTTTGTCTTGTCTTTGTCTTGTCTTTGTCTTGTCTTTGTCTTGTCTTTGTCTTGTCTTTGTCTTGTCTTTGTCTTGTCTTTGTCTTGTCTTTGTCTTGTCTTTGTCTTGTCTTTGTCTTGTCTTTGTCTTGTCTTTGTCTTGTCTTTGTCTTGTCTTTGTCTTGTCTTTGTCTTGTCTTTGTCTTGTCTTTGTCTTGTCTTTGTCTTGTCTTTGTCTTGTCTTTGTCTTGTCTTTGTCTTGTCTTTGTCTTGTCTTTGTCTTGTCTTTGTCTTGTCTTTGTCTTGTCTTTGTCTTGTCTTTGTCTTGTCTTTGTCTTGTCTTTGTCTTGTCTTTGTCTTGTCTTTGTCTTGTCTTTGTCTTGTCTTTGTCTTGTCTTTGTCTTGTCTTTGTCTTGTCTTTGTCTTGTCTTTGTCTTGTCTTTGTCTTGTCTTTGTCTTGTCTTTGTCTTGTCTTTGTCTTGTCTTTGTCTTGTCTTTGTCTTGTCTTTGTCTTGTCTTTGTCTTGTCTTTGTCTTGTCTTTGTCTTGTCTTTGTCTTGTCTTTGTCTTGTCTTTGTCTTGTCTTTGTCTTGTCTTTGTCTTGTCTTTGTCTTGTCTTTGTCTTGTCTTTGTCTTGTCTTTGTCTTGTCTTTGTCTTGTCTTTGTCTTGTCTTTGTCTTGTCTTTGTCTTGTCTTTGTCTTGTCTTTGTCTTGTCTTTGTCTTGTCTTTGTCTTGTCTTTGTCTTGTCTTTGTCTTGTCTTTGTCTTGTCTTTGTCTTGTCTTTGTCTTGTCTTTGTCTTGTCTTTGTCTTGTCTTTGTCTTGTCTTTGTCTTGTCTTTGTCTTGTCTTTGTCTTGTCTTTGTCTTGTCTTTGTCTTGTCTTTGTCTTGTCTTTGTCTTGTCTTTGTCTTGTCTTTGTCTTGTCTTTGTCTTGTCTTTGTCTTGTCTTTGTCTTGTCTTTGTCTTGTCTTTGTCTTGTCTTTGTCTTGTCTTTGTCTTGTCTTTGTCTTGTCTTTGTCTTGTCTTTGTCTTGTCTTTGTCTTGTCTTTGTCTTGTCTTTGTCTTGTCTTTGTCTTGTCTTTGTCTTGTCTTTGTCTTGTCTTTGTCTTGTCTTTGTCTTGTCTTTGTCTTGTCTTTGTCTTGTCTTTGTCTTGTCTTTGTCTTGTCTTTGTCTTGTCTTTGTCTTGTCTTTGTCTTGTCTTTGTCTTGTCTTTGTCTTGTCTTTGTCTTGTCTTTGTCTTGTCTTTGTCTTGTCTTTGTCTTGTCTTTGTCTTGTCTTTGTCTTGTCTTTGTCTTGTCTTTGTCTTGTCTTTGTCTTGTCTTTGTCTTGTCTTTGTCTTGTCTTTGTCTTGTCTTTGTCTTGTCTTTGTCTTGTCTTTGTCTTGTCTTTGTCTTGTCTTTGTCTTGTCTTTGTCTTGTCTTTGTCTTGTCTTTGTCTTGTCTTTGTCTTGTCTTTGTCTTGTCTTTGTCTTGTCTTTGTCTTGTCTTTGTCTTGTCTTTGTCTTGTCTTTGTCTTGTCTTTGTCTTGTCTTTGTCTTGTCTTTGTCTTGTCTTTGTCTTGTCTTTGTCTTGTCTTTGTCTTGTCTTTGTCTTGTCTTTGTCTTGTCTTTGTCTTGTCTTTGTCTTGTCTTTGTCTTGTCTTTGTCTTGTCTTTGTCTTGTCTTTGTCTTGTCTTTGTCTTGTCTTTGTCTTGTCTTTGTCTTGTCTTTGTCTTGTCTTTGTCTTGTCTTTGTCTTGTCTTTGTCTTGTCTTTGTCTTGTCTTTGTCTTGTCTTTGTCTTGTCTTTGTCTTGTCTTTGTCTTGTCTTTGTCTTGTCTTTGTCTTGTCTTTGTCTTGTCTTTGTCTTGTCTTTGTCTTGTCTTTGTCTTGTCTTTGTCTTGTCTTTGTCTTGTCTTTGTCTTGTCTTTGTCTTGTCTTTGTCTTGTCTTTGTCTTGTCTTTGTCTTGTCTTTGTCTTGTCTTTGTCTTGTCTTTGTCTTGTCTTTGTCTTGTCTTTGTCTTGTCTTTGTCTTGTCTTTGTCTTGTCTTTGTCTTGTCTTTGTCTTGTCTTTGTCTTGTCTTTGTCTTGTCTTTGTCTTGTCTTTGTCTTGTCTTTGTCTTGTCTTTGTCTTGTCTTTGTCTTGTCTTTGTCTTGTCTTTGTCTTGTCTTTGTCTTGTCTTTGTCTTGTCTTTGTCTTGTCTTTGTCTTGTCTTTGTCTTGTCTTTGTCTTGTCTTTGTCTTGTCTTTGTCTTGTCTTTGTCTTGTCTTTGTCTTGTCTTTGTCTTGTCTTTGTCTTGTCTTTGTCTTGTCTTTGTCTTGTCTTTGTCTTGTCTTTGTCTTGTCTTTGTCTTGTCTTTGTCTTGTCTTTGTCTTGTCTTTGTCTTGTCTTTGTCTTGTCTTTGTCTTGTCTTTGTCTTGTCTTTGTCTTGTCTTTGTCTTGTCTTTGTCTTGTCTTTGTCTTGTCTTTGTCTTGTCTTTGTCTTGTCTTTGTCTTGTCTTTGTCTTGTCTTTGTCTTGTCTTTGTCTTGTCTTTGTCTTGTCTTTGTCTTGTCTTTGTCTTGTCTTTGTCTTGTCTTTGTCTTGTCTTTGTCTTGTCTTTGTCTTGTCTTTGTCTTGTCTTTGTCTTGTCTTTGTCTTGTCTTTGTCTTGTCTTTGTCTTGTCTTTGTCTTGTCTTTGTCTTGTCTTTGTCTTGTCTTTGTCTTGTCTTTGTCTTGTCTTTGTCTTGTCTTTGTCTTGTCTTTGTCTTGTCTTTGTCTTGTCTTTGTCTTGTCTTTGTCTTGTCTTTGTCTTGTCTTTGTCTTGTCTTTGTCTTGTCTTTGTCTTGTCTTTGTCTTGTCTTTGTCTTGTCTTTGTCTTGTCTTTGTCTTGTCTTTGTCTTGTCTTTGTCTTGTCTTTGTCTTGTCTTTGTCTTGTCTTTGTCTTGTCTTTGTCTTGTCTTTGTCTTGTCTTTGTCTTGTCTTTGTCTTGTCTTTGTCTTGTCTTTGTCTTGTCTTTGTCTTGTCTTTGTCTTGTCTTTGTCTTGTCTTTGTCTTGTCTTTGTCTTGTCTTTGTCTTGTCTTTGTCTTGTCTTTGTCTTGTCTTTGTCTTGTCTTTGTCTTGTCTTTGTCTTGTCTTTGTCTTGTCTTTGTCTTGTCTTTGTCTTGTCTTTGTCTTGTCTTTGTCTTGTCTTTGTCTTGTCTTTGTCTTGTCTTTGTCTTGTCTTTGTCTTGTCTTTGTCTTGTCTTTGTCTTGTCTTTGTCTTGTCTTTGTCTTGTCTTTGTCTTGTCTTTGTCTTGTCTTTGTCTTGTCTTTGTCTTGTCTTTGTCTTGTCTTTGTCTTGTCTTTGTCTTGTCTTTGTCTTGTCTTTGTCTTGTCTTTGTCTTGTCTTTGTCTTGTCTTTGTCTTGTCTTTGTCTTGTCTTTGTCTTGTCTTTGTCTTGTCTTTGTCTTGTCTTTGTCTTGTCTTTGTCTTGTCTTTGTCTTGTCTTTGTCTTGTCTTTGTCTTGTCTTTGTCTTGTCTTTGTCTTGTCTTTGTCTTGTCTTTGTCTTGTCTTTGTCTTGTCTTTGTCTTGTCTTTGTCTTGTCTTTGTCTTGTCTTTGTCTTGTCTTTGTCTTGTCTTTGTCTTGTCTTTGTCTTGTCTTTGTCTTGTCTTTGTCTTGTCTTTGTCTTGTCTTTGTCTTGTCTTTGTCTTGTCTTTGTCTTGTCTTTGTCTTGTCTTTGTCTTGTCTTTGTCTTGTCTTTGTCTTGTCTTTGTCTTGTCTTTGTCTTGTCTTTGTCTTGTCTTTGTCTTGTCTTTGTCTTGTCTTTGTCTTGTCTTTGTCTTGTCTTTGTCTTGTCTTTGTCTTGTCTTTGTCTTGTCTTTGTCTTGTCTTTGTCTTGTCTTTGTCTTGTCTTTGTCTTGTCTTTGTCTTGTCTTTGTCTTGTCTTTGTCTTGTCTTTGTCTTGTCTTTGTCTTGTCTTTGTCTTGTCTTTGTCTTGTCTTTGTCTTGTCTTTGTCTTGTCTTTGTCTTGTCTTTGTCTTGTCTTTGTCTTGTCTTTGTCTTGTCTTTGTCTTGTCTTTGTCTTGTCTTTGTCTTGTCTTTGTCTTGTCTTTGTCTTGTCTTTGTCTTGTCTTTGTCTTGTCTTTGTCTTGTCTTTGTCTTGTCTTTGTCTTGTCTTTGTCTTGTCTTTGTCTTGTCTTTGTCTTGTCTTTGTCTTGTCTTTGTCTTGTCTTTGTCTTGTCTTTGTCTTGTCTTTGTCTTGTCTTTGTCTTGTCTTTGTCTTGTCTTTGTCTTGTCTTTGTCTTGTCTTTGTCTTGTCTTTGTCTTGTCTTTGTCTTGTCTTTGTCTTGTCTTTGTCTTGTCTTTGTCTTGTCTTTGTCTTGTCTTTGTCTTGTCTTTGTCTTGTCTTTGTCTTGTCTTTGTCTTGTCTTTGTCTTGTCTTTGTCTTGTCTTTGTCTTGTCTTTGTCTTGTCTTTGTCTTGTCTTTGTCTTGTCTTTGTCTTGTCTTTGTCTTGTCTTTGTCTTGTCTTTGTCTTGTCTTTGTCTTGTCTTTGTCTTGTCTTTGTCTTGTCTTTGTCTTGTCTTTGTCTTGTCTTTGTCTTGTCTTTGTCTTGTCTTTGTCTTGTCTTTGTCTTGTCTTTGTCTTGTCTTTGTCTTGTCTTTGTCTTGTCTTTGTCTTGTCTTTGTCTTGTCTTTGTCTTGTCTTTGTCTTGTCTTTGTCTTGTCTTTGTCTTGTCTTTGTCTTGTCTTTGTCTTGTCTTTGTCTTGTCTTTGTCTTGTCTTTGTCTTGTCTTTGTCTTGTCTTTGTCTTGTCTTTGTCTTGTCTTTGTCTTGTCTTTGTCTTGTCTTTGTCTTGTCTTTGTCTTGTCTTTGTCTTGTCTTTGTCTTGTCTTTGTCTTGTCTTTGTCTTGTCTTTGTCTTGTCTTTGTCTTGTCTTTGTCTTGTCTTTGTCTTGTCTTTGTCTTGTCTTTGTCTTGTCTTTGTCTTGTCTTTGTCTTGTCTTTGTCTTGTCTTTGTCTTGTCTTTGTCTTGTCTTTGTCTTGTCTTTGTCTTGTCTTTGTCTTGTCTTTGTCTTGTCTTTGTCTTGTCTTTGTCTTGTCTTTGTCTTGTCTTTGTCTTGTCTTTGTCTTGTCTTTGTCTTGTCTTTGTCTTGTCTTTGTCTTGTCTTTGTCTTGTCTTTGTCTTGTCTTTGTCTTGTCTTTGTCTTGTCTTTGTCTTGTCTTTGTCTTGTCTTTGTCTTGTCTTTGTCTTGTCTTTGTCTTGTCTTTGTCTTGTCTTTGTCTTGTCTTTGTCTTGTCTTTGTCTTGTCTTTGTCTTGTCTTTGTCTTGTCTTTGTCTTGTCTTTGTCTTGTCTTTGTCTTGTCTTTGTCTTGTCTTTGTCTTGTCTTTGTCTTGTCTTTGTCTTGTCTTTGTCTTGTCTTTGTCTTGTCTTTGTCTTGTCTTTGTCTTGTCTTTGTCTTGTCTTTGTCTTGTCTTTGTCTTGTCTTTGTCTTGTCTTTGTCTTGTCTTTGTCTTGTCTTTGTCTTGTCTTTGTCTTGTCTTTGTCTTGTCTTTGTCTTGTCTTTGTCTTGTCTTTGTCTTGTCTTTGTCTTGTCTTTGTCTTGTCTTTGTCTTGTCTTTGTCTTGTCTTTGTCTTGTCTTTGTCTTGTCTTTGTCTTGTCTTTGTCTTGTCTTTGTCTTGTCTTTGTCTTGTCTTTGTCTTGTCTTTGTCTTGTCTTTGTCTTGTCTTTGTCTTGTCTTTGTCTTGTCTTTGTCTTGTCTTTGTCTTGTCTTTGTCTTGTCTTTGTCTTGTCTTTGTCTTGTCTTTGTCTTGTCTTTGTCTTGTCTTTGTCTTGTCTTTGTCTTGTCTTTGTCTTGTCTTTGTCTTGTCTTTGTCTTGTCTTTGTCTTGTCTTTGTCTTGTCTTTGTCTTGTCTTTGTCTTGTCTTTGTCTTGTCTTTGTCTTGTCTTTGTCTTGTCTTTGTCTTGTCTTTGTCTTGTCTTTGTCTTGTCTTTGTCTTGTCTTTGTCTTGTCTTTGTCTTGTCTTTGTCTTGTCTTTGTCTTGTCTTTGTCTTGTCTTTGTCTTGTCTTTGTCTTGTCTTTGTCTTGTCTTTGTCTTGTCTTTGTCTTGTCTTTGTCTTGTCTTTGTCTTGTCTTTGTCTTGTCTTTGTCTTGTCTTTGTCTTGTCTTTGTCTTGTCTTTGTCTTGTCTTTGTCTTGTCTTTGTCTTGTCTTTGTCTTGTCTTTGTCTTGTCTTTGTCTTGTCTTTGTCTTGTCTTTGTCTTGTCTTTGTCTTGTCTTTGTCTTGTCTTTGTCTTGTCTTTGTCTTGTCTTTGTCTTGTCTTTGTCTTGTCTTTGTCTTGTCTTTGTCTTGTCTTTGTCTTGTCTTTGTCTTGTCTTTGTCTTGTCTTTGTCTTGTCTTTGTCTTGTCTTTGTCTTGTCTTTGTCTTGTCTTTGTCTTGTCTTTGTCTTGTCTTTGTCTTGTCTTTGTCTTGTCTTTGTCTTGTCTTTGTCTTGTCTTTGTCTTGTCTTTGTCTTGTCTTTGTCTTGTCTTTGTCTTGTCTTTGTCTTGTCTTTGTCTTGTCTTTGTCTTGTCTTTGTCTTGTCTTTGTCTTGTCTTTGTCTTGTCTTTGTCTTGTCTTTGTCTTGTCTTTGTCTTGTCTTTGTCTTGTCTTTGTCTTGTCTTTGTCTTGTCTTTGTCTTGTCTTTGTCTTGTCTTTGTCTTGTCTTTGTCTTGTCTTTGTCTTGTCTTTGTCTTGTCTTTGTCTTGTCTTTGTCTTGTCTTTGTCTTGTCTTTGTCTTGTCTTTGTCTTGTCTTTGTCTTGTCTTTGTCTTGTCTTTGTCTTGTCTTTGTCTTGTCTTTGTCTTGTCTTTGTCTTGTCTTTGTCTTGTCTTTGTCTTGTCTTTGTCTTGTCTTTGTCTTGTCTTTGTCTTGTCTTTGTCTTGTCTTTGTCTTGTCTTTGTCTTGTCTTTGTCTTGTCTTTGTCTTGTCTTTGTCTTGTCTTTGTCTT
>CAWZZZ010000162.1:0-26228 GCA_963966595.1 Physocephala rufipes
CGACGTCAGTCCGTCCATTTATAGATGGTATAGAGCTAAACAATACGGCAACAAATGCAATCACAGGTACGGAAAACATTTCAGCTGAAGACCAGTTTAGATAAGTCACACGAATTTTTTTTCGTATTTTTCCTTATTAGCACTCTTATCCTTGACCCTAACAGGCAAAAAAAATTTCTGCTCCCCCTTGGGGGAAGAGCTGGAGTCCCTGGAAATTAGATATAAAAATGTCTGTATTTCATAAATCGCTCAAGGTACATCAACGGGTTTAGTACCCCTAGAAAGCTAGTGGTAATTTCTATAATTTATATGAAATATCTTTTTATCGAAATTTTAAGTTTTCCCAAATAAACACCGAATTTCACTGTACTGTTTTAGGTAAATTAATTTTTTTCAAAGCAAAATCTAAACTAATACACGTAAGTGTTATAAAAATAAGGCTGCTCTAGTCTTTATGAGGAAATTTATTTCATTAAAATCGGTGCAGTGCTTACGGAGAAAACGCAGTATTAAACGTAAAAATAACTACCATTTTCGAATTGTAATACTCAATACTAATAGTTTGCACCACTGGGCCTCTTAAGTTATTAAAGCTATGATGGTAAATGCTGGTATTCTTAAAAAACATTTTTAAAACGCTTTTAACAGCGTAAAAATCTTTAAGAAAAACTGCAAGATCTGACCTAATATATATATATATATATATATATATATATATATATATATATATATATATATATATATATATATATATATATATATATATATATATATATATATATATATATATATATATATATATATATATATATATATATATATATATATATATATATATATATATATATATATATATATATATATATATATATATATATATATATATATATATATATATATATATATATATATATATATATATATATATATATATATATATATATATATATATATATATATATATATATATATATATATATATATATATATATATATATATATATATATATATATATATATATATATATATATATATATATATATATATATATATATATATATATATATATATATATATATATATATATATATATATATATATATATATATATATATATATATATATATATATATATATATATATATATATATATATATATATATATATATATATATATATATATATATATATATATATATATATATATATATATATATATATATATATATATATATATATATATATATATATATATATATATATATATATATATATATATATATATATATATATATATATATATATATATATATATATATATATATATATATGTATGTATATATATATATATATATATATATATATATATATATATATATATATATATATATATATATATATATATATATATATATATATATATATATATATATATATATATATATATATATATATATATATATATATATATATATATATATATATATATATATATATATATATATATATATATATATATATATATATATATATATATATATATATATATATATATATATATATATATATATATATATATATATATATATATATATATATATATATATATATATATATATATATATATATATATATATATATATATATATATATATATATATATATATATATATATATATATATATATATATATATATATATATATATATATATATATATATATATATATATATATATATATATATATATATATATATATATATATATATATATATATATATATATATATATATATATATATATATATATATATATATATATATATATATATATATATATATATATATATATATATATATATATATATATATATATATATATATATATATATATATATATATATATATATATATATATATATATATATATATATATATATATATATATATATATATATATATATATATATATATATATATATATATATATATATATATATATATATATATATATATATATATATATATATATATATATATATATATATATATATATATATATATATATATATATATATATATATATATATATATATATATATATATATATATATATATATATATATATATATATATATATATATATATATATATATATATATATATATACAACAATCTTCATTACATGAAGATTTTTTGAAATCATGACTTTTATCATGATTTTATGTTTATTGTTGGTTGATTAACATCATTGGTAACATTGCTATGCAAGACCAATTGAATATTCGTACTTTGAATATTCTTCATTTCCAACCTTCATTTCATTTCATTTCGTTCGAACATTCGAACCATGCTCTGTTCCCTTATAAAGGTTGTGACGAATACACGCGGCAAATAATTCACTTTATTAATTCATCTATACCAAGCAATTCTCTGCTTAGATTTAGAAACTATAAAGGTAGAAGTAAAATGGCATCAGCCAATCTTTGAACGCAATAGCAATTATAACCATATTGCTTGCGTGTATATATATTAAGATATTTCTTTGTTGAATATGAAACGATCAATTTCAAGAAATCAATCGAATCAGAAAATTCAACTTATATACGATGATTCATATTAAAACGAATCATCAAGCAAAGGATGAGCTTCAGTGGATCGCAGTATGGCAGCTGCTCTACCACTTACAACACCTTGCCCGTTACAAAAGTCGTTTACAATTGATTCTAGGCATTGTCATTGTATTAAATAATGTTTTAATATGTAACTAGCGCGGCACCCAGGTGATAATTAATCCTCCCGGATTTGCTATGTTACAAATAACATTGGCATCATATATTCATTATCGTTTATAAATAAATATAAACTTTAAATGATTTAGAGGCCATACAATGCAATTGCCCCATTTTTATCATTGCAGTCCAGCACGGATACGACCTTAGAGGCGTTCAGGCATAATCCAACGGACGTAGCGTCATACCACTGTTCGCTCGAACAAGTATTGTGCCATTGGTCCGTACCTGCGGTTCCTCTCGTACTACGCAGGAATGCTGTCGCAACAAATTTGTCATTAGTAGGATAAAACTAACCTGTCTCACGACGGTCTAAACCCAGCTCACGTTTCCTTGCATGGGTGAACAATCCAACGCTTGGTGAATTTTGCTTCACAATGATAGGAAGAGCCGACATCGAAGGATCAAAAAGCGACGTCGCTTTGAACGCTTGGCCGCCACAAGCCAGTTATCCCTATGGTAACTTTTCTGACACCTCTTGTTAAAAACTTTTTAAACCAAAAGGATCGATAGGCCGAGCTTTAGCTGTCTCTGTGTGTACTGAACACCGATATCAAGTCAGCATTTGCCCTTTTGCTCTATGTGTGGTTTCTGTCCGCACTGAGCTGGCCTTGGGACACTTCCGTTATTATTTGAGAGATGTACCGCCCCAGTCAAACTCCCCACCTGGCAATGTCCTTGAATTGGATCATACCTGAGTGCTGGAGTTATACCAAATCTCAATTATAATTATAACATCGATAAGATGATATACTTTATTAAAATCTGTTTGCAATTATATAACAAACTCTTGATATTTTGATCAAGAAACTTGCATCAAGACCAAATACCATAAGATATATAAATATATCCGTATAATGGCTAGGAAATGATACATGCTCCATTTAATCAAGTAAGTAAGGAAACAATAAGAGTAGTGGTATTTCATTGGCGATATATGAATAAATTCATAAATCTCCCACTTATGCTACACCTCTTATGTCTCCTTACACTGCCAGACTAGAGTCAAGCTCAAAAGGGTCTTCTTTCCCCGCTAATTATTCCAAGCCCGTTCCCTTGGCTGTGGTTTCGCTAGATAGTAGATAGGGACAGATTTCTGCCTTGAGTTTAACGAGGACACCTGCCGTGTTGGCCTAATTCCTCGGCGGGCCATCCCGCATGGGGTTGCAAGTGCGAACTTTGTGAACGCACCTTTTCACTATATGGCGACAACCAACGCCCAATGCCTCCGAGTTACCAAGTCGTGGCGTTTGTACCTTTGGAGGTCATATGCATGGTATGGACACTCCACTTAAGGTATCGTCGAGGCCGATCTAAAACCTCTTCCGGACTGTGGGGTCCGGCACCCGGTAATGATTTAGTGTATTACCACACCCGAGCTCATCCAAACTCGTACCCGCGTAATTTTGGGTACAACCACAGCCACCACGAAGCTCCCGAAGGGCCTACCGAATGACAAGCATGTGGGGCTTGGAATATAAAACCAGATGGTGTAACTATTAGCCGAAGCTATTAGCACACCATCTGGGTATGAATCTCAATTGCTTGTCTCCCGTGGTACCAATTTAGAGCCATATGGTAGGCTTCGGAACCCGGGAGTACCACAGTCGTGGTAAGTGACCGTCTCATACGCCTAGGTCACTGCCATTTTGGGCCCATGCACCCGGGACTGGCACCCGATGTAGATAAGAACAGATGCCACTCGGTGTTTAACGTGAGTGCCTGCCGTGTTGGCTTAAACTCACGGTGGGCCTACCCACACTCGGGATTACTAGGTAGACTTTGTGAATACCTTATATACTGGCAATCATCAGCCACGGCATCAACTTAGCCCTATTGCGCCATTTGTGTACCTATGGAAGCCTGGGACGTGCAGGACATTCCTCGCAGGTTGGCGATCGAGGCCTATCTAAAACCTCTTTAATGCCGGTGTGCTACTCACCGGCATTCTGAGTTGTCGGAGGTCTGCCTCCTCACGCAACTCCACGCGGAGACTCTATGGTCTCTCCCCGCGTATTTTTGGGTAGTACCACAGCCACCACGAAGCTCCCACAAGGGGGCCTACCCACTGGTGTGCTGTGTACGTGGGCATTTATATTAGCGGGGTCCGTTTAAGACCCAAAATGAGCTGCACACCACCCGTGGCACCATTTTTACATCTTTGGTAAGATGTCGGAACTAGCCTGCATAGTTCCTGGCAAGTGAACTATGTGCAAGCACGACTAGTCACTGCCATTTTGTCGCCTTATGTCCACGACGGGCCTGGCACCCAATGTAGATAGGGACAGATTGCTGTCTGGTGTTTTACTTGGACACCTGCCATGATAGGCTTAAGTCCAAGGCGGGCCATCCCGCACGGGGTTGCGAGTACGAACTCTGTGAACGTACCTTTTTTTGCATATAGCGACAACCGACGCCCATTTCGCTTACGGCAGCCAACCGTAGCTTTATCATGTACCTGTGGAAGCCTGTGTGTGGCAGGACATTCCTCGCAGGTAACTATTGCGGCACTATCTAAGGCCTTGTGCCGGTGGGGACACTCACCGGCACTTGAGTTGACGGAGGCGGCCTCCTCGCGCAACTCTCGCGGAGACTCAAGGTCTCTACCCGCGTTTCTTTGGGTGGTAACCACAGCCACCACGAAGCTCCCACTAGGGGGCCTACCCACGATGCGCTATCTGCGTGGGCTTTATATTAGCGGGGTCATTAGAAGACCCTATACATCGCGCATCACTCGTGGTACCGCTTTTAAGCCTTCGGTGAGGCCTCGGAACCAGGGTGCAATATGTTCATGGCTAGTGAACCAGCTTGCACTCTGGTCACTGCCATTTTGTTGCCCACACCGCAACGGGACTGGCACCCGATGTAGATAGGGACAGATTTCTGCCATGTGCTTTACGTGGACGCCTGCCATGATTGGCTTAAGTCCACGGTGGGCCCACCCACATTCGGGTTTGTTAGGTAGACACTATGAATACCTTTATATCGGCAACCAACGACCACGGCTGCAACTTTGCCCTGTTGCACCATATATGTACCTATGGAAGCCTGAGGCGGAGCAGGACTTCCTCGCAGGTAAGCGATCGAGGCACTATCTAAAGCCTCTTCCGGTATGTGGCTACCGGCAGCCGAGTTGGGGGAGGCGGCCTCCTCCACACGCAACTCTACGCGGAGACACTTTGGTCTCTACCCGCGTATCTTTGGGTGGCAACCACAGCCACCACGAAGCTCTCACAAGTGAGAAGCCTACCCACGATGCGCTATATTTGTGGGCTTTATATTAGCGGGGTAGGAAGGACCCCTATACGATGCGCATCACCCGTGGCACCATTTTATAGCCTTTGGTAAGGCCTCGGAACTAGTCTGCGTTAGTTCATTGGCAGTGAACTAGTGCAGGCAAGACTAGTCACTGCCATTTTGTGCCTCCACAGCAACGGGACTGGCACCCAAGTAGATAGGGACAGATTCCTGTCGGTGCTTTACGTGAACACCTGCCGTGAAGGCTTAAGTTCACGGTGGGCCATCCCACACGGGGTCAATTTAAGCGTCGACCGGCGCCCATCGGATGAGCACGAAGTGCCATCTCCAGTACCAGATCTAAAGCCATGCGTAAGGGCATGAGCTTACTCCTTGGTAGGGAGTCGAGGCCTATCTACACCTCTTGGGTTGAAAATACAACCTTATGTCTCCCGCGAATTTGGGAACAACCACAACCACCGCGATGCTCCCACTAGGGGGCCTACCTCAATAGACAGGAGTGGCTGGATAGCATGAAAGCTATTCCAACCACTGGGCACCCTGTCTCCCGCGGTACCAGAATATAGCTTCTGGTCAAGCTTTGGCAACCGTGAAGGTCACTTCCAGATGGGTTCCATACAACCCCGGACTGGCGGCCTAAGAAGGGGGGATGGGGGAGGGGAAGGAAATAGGAAATGGGAGGGGTGGAGCTGAAACGAAGAAGAGGGGGACAAAAATAGTGGCGGAGCGTTTCAGCTCGAGGAATTCAAAATCTTACAAATTTCAACCTAGAAATTCGAAGATCAAAAAATTTTAAAATTGAAAATTTTAAAAATTTTGAAATTCAAAACTCAAAGTTCGAAATTCCTAAGACCTTGAACCCACACACACACACACAGAACACACAGACAACCTAATTACTCCTAATATTTCGGCGCCTATCAAAAACATTCTTGGCAAATCTACTCAAGCTGTGGACGTTCGAGATAGAAGAAAATACCTCGCTCACGTCACAGCCGTCATCACCGTAAACAATACCCATCGAATCTAAATCCCTAAACTCTGAATAAGAAGGGCACATGCACAGAACATGTACCCAATCTTCACAAGGCGACCCGCAATGACATCCGGCACTTTCGCACAGACCCCTTTTGTGCAAAAACGCATTCAAGGACCCATGTCCCGTTAAGATATATCCTAAGCTAAGACCAAAACTTAGCTCAGGATTAGCGCCCATAAAAAAACATCTCTGATAAACCTGTAAGTTACTCTTCCGCTTTCAGATGTGTCCCATCTAGATTGCCATCTAGACATGACACAATCTCTTAGAAGAGCCTTACGCCCATTGGAAGACAATCCCTCTAAATCCCTATCATTAAACCAATCGACACCACTAACCTGCAAACCCCTGTTGATTTTGAAGGCTATTCCCCTTTGAATAGCTACCAAATCGAGCGGGGGTACACCATGTAATACCTGCATGGCTTCAGTAGAAACCGTGCGGCACACTGGCAAACAATAAATAAATAAAATAAGCGCCCTTCTCTGGCATTTCAAAATCTGATTACGGCCTGCTAGAGTCATAACTGTTTCGTACCACACCGACGCCCCAAAAGTTGCACAAGCAACAAATAAGCCGTCATATATGATACGGACAGCACGCCTGCTCAGCCCCCAATCAGACCTTAAAACGCGCCTAACCTGACCAACCACACTACACATACGCTCATTCATACGTATCAAATGAGGCCTGAACCTCATTCGCTCACTCATGGTAATTCCCAGATATTTGACTTCTGTCACATACCTGAGACTTACCCCATTCATACGCACCGTAGGAGGCCGTCTGACAGATAAACTACCTTTAAGTAGCATCATGACAGACTTTTCCTCGGACACAGACACACCGACAGATTCACCCCATTCATGCACTATTGGCATCACCAGCTCAGCCTTTCTTTCAAGTTCAGCACGAGACTGACCTGGAAGAAGGATGAGCAGATCATCTGCGTAAGCGCAACACATGCAGTGCGCGTTTAGTTGCTGTAACAGTGGATCCATCATTAGGTTCCATATAAATGGACCGCAGATAGATCCCTGTGGACAGCCACGCACTACATCAACACACACACCAACTACCCTAGCTTTTCTGTCAGAGAAATAACTTTTCCACAAGTTAATTTCTTGACAGCCAACTTCCCGCAATCTACCTATAACCCTATCCCAGCTCAAGTAATCGAAGGCACCTTTAAAATCAATAAAGATACCCAAGATATACTTGGAGCTGCTTTCCCTAACGCAATTCCTAACAAAATCCCACGCGTCTTCTACACTTTTTCCCTTCTTAAAACCAAACTGAACCGGTGACATTGGAACAGTCATATCGCCCAAAAGCCTCTCCACCATTATCCTTTCCAGTACTTTTCCAAGCACCGGAAGTAAGCAGATTCCTCGATAAGAGCGAGGATTAGTCCTCACCTTATCGGGAGATTTCAGAAGGACCATAAATCGGGCCTCCTTCCATCCATGGGGGAAATAGCTTTGCCTCACGCAGCTTCGATACAAGGAAACCAAATATTCAGGATTAACCTTCCAGATGGTTTTCACCATCTCTCCAGTTATTCCATCAAAACCCGGTGACCTTTTGGATCGAATGAGCGATACAGCCTGCTCCAACTCGCTTCCTGTAACCTCGGACGGAACGGACGGAACGTGAATATCATCTGCCGTGGAGGCCCTATGAGTCGATACTCTAGGAAAGAATTATTTAAGCAAAGCGCCTATACAATCTTTCCAGCTGTAAACAAAACTATCTCCTACAAGTAAACTACTGATTTCACTCCTATTAGAATTCCTACAAATCCTATAAGCTTGGCCCCATGGATCATCCCTATTGCTTGAAACGATCCAATCATTTCCAATCATTCTCCTTAACTTGCAGAATCATCCTCTTGTATTCTGCTAAGCAATGTCTGAATGCAGTGACGGTTTGAGCCAAATTTTCAGCGTTAGTCACGCGAGCGCGTTGGAATTTCTTCCTAAGCTTTCGCAATGTCCGTCGCTTCAATGTTAGCTCGCGCGTCCACCAATTCACTCTTTTCCGATTCACCTTGCGGCTTCTCTCAAAGAGATCATCGTTTACGCGCCACACACACTCACTCAAAAACTCGATTTGCTGATCGACATTCAAGAGCTCAAATTCATGCAGCGCCATGGAAGTGAGCGCTGCACTTATATGAGCACCATAAATATTCCAATCAGCTCTTCGACTGCACCATCGCTTAACATCTACATTTTCCCTAGCGACGGTTTCCCTAGAGATGTCGACCTGAATGTAATTATGGTCACTAACCCCTTCAGTGACTTTCCAGCTACAATGAAACGCCCTAAACGCAGCCTCATTTGCAAGAGTGGTACATCAATATCACTCCTGCCCCGCCCAACCGCTTCAAACGTGTACATTTCGCTCGGCTGATTTAGTACGTGAACACCATTGGCGATCACCCACTCGCTAAGCAGCTCACCCCGCAGTTTGCTTCGATGCTCAGACGTGCGTCCGGTCATCTTGCTGAACCACAAGGAAGATACTGCATTCGCGTCCATGCCAAGGAATAGAGGGCTGCTGCCAGAAAGCAACAGTAATCTATCCATGTACAGTAAGAAGGGCTCAAGCTCTTCACTGTACTTGCAGTATACGCTGGCCAGGAAAACCTTGGCGAAAATCCCCTCTGCGCATACACATACACCAAAAGAACTTGAGTCTACTAGCATAACTTCAAGACTAACATCATTTATTATTATTGCAGCATTGCACCTTAAATCCAGGAATGACCGCATACCAGCGGGTAAGCCTCTTATTTGCTGAGAGGAAGTATATGGTTCCTGGATTAGTGCAATACTGCAGTTTGAATTATTCAACTTAGAACCTAAATCAACCATTACAGCATAAGATCCCTGACAACTTTGTTGTGAAATCCTAACCATACTAATTCCTAACAGGCGACCTAGCAACTGCAGCGGAGTAGAGCGGACACTGATTTGACATCATATGATGTCCCGAAACTCTGCCTTTAAGGGCACAATTTCTACAGCTGGGAGAAATATTGCATTTATTTGCGCGATGGCCCTCTTGGCCACATTTTCTGCACACTTCTCTCTCGAGTTTACACTCGCTAACCCTATGATTGAGGCTCAGACACCTGAAACAGCCTAACGTTTGCTTAAATTCTCTAATACGAAAAGATTGCCATCCAATATAGCAACGACCTGCCTTGAGGAGAGCATCAATAGCAACCTTGTTTCCCTCGAGAATAATATTACCCCCTTTAGTGTCTTCCTTCCACGGATGACTGACGACCTTAACTTCCTTTTTAAAGGTCTCAAGGCTAATGCTCTCCTTAAGGTTAAGAACAAACAAATCCTCCATGAATTTTTCTAGGCCTACATTCTTGTCAACATCCTGAACAATAATCCTTTGCCCTGGCATTTTATTTATGGCCACCTCAAGCCCAACTTCCTCAAATTTGCTGCTACTCGCAAATTTCCCTTGCTCCGGAACAGAGAGCGTCCTAGTTAAAACCCCTCCATTATGAAGAGGCTTTATCTCCCTCACGCTAACCCCTAAGGAAGGCGCGACGTGATCAATGATCTTCTTAAATGCGGAATCGGACGACGCCTCAGGCTTCTTGCTCTTAACGACCAGCGACCACGTGGGTGTTGGTCCGCTAACAATGGTTTGCGGCGCAGCAGAAGCAGAGGAGTTAATGGCACCAGAAGCAATATTCGCGAAAGTCAGAGGCTTTTTTGAAACTTGCTTATCCTCCCGCTGTTTGGTGTCTTTTTTACCAAGTACAAAGCAATCGGACGGACAGTGACCTAAGCTATTCTCCTTTTCTAAGGTTTGAAGTCGACCTTTCAATCTTTCATTCTCGGCAACTAATTCGAAGATAATCTTCTCGTAGCCACCGGTTGAATTCATGACCCTTTTGGCCAAGTCGGGATCGACAACCACCCCCTTCTCAAAAATAACTCCTAACAAATCTGCTGCCAATGCCTTAAGATTTCTAACAAGCGACGAAACATCATACTTATCGACATAAATAGTCTTGTTCAGACTTACCCCGTTATTTGCAGCAACATTTTCCAGCCCCGGACCATCCATCTTGGGAGCGGGAGAGTCCACATGGTCTGTCTTTTTTGACTTCTTCTTCTTCTTTTTTGGGCGTATTTCTACGTCGGAATCCATGTCCACAGTCTCCATTAAGTCATCAAATTGATGCCCGGCGTGGCTTGTTTTTGATGTCTTTGCAGCTGGTTTTTCCTGCTCCGATGATGAGTCATCCTTTCCTTCTTGTCGATCAACGGGTTGATCGACAACACCAGCCATCTTCCTCCTCGATGGCATAGCTCTTAAGCTGCGCAGGTGCTCTATCAAATACTTTCCACTCGGGGTGGAAGGATTCGCGTATGAAAAACCACGAACACGAGACCTTGAAATAACTTTAGAGCGCTCAGATGCCGGCTTAATTGGTATCAATTAAGCACACCGTATATGTGAACCAATTATAGTTCACTTAATTGTTCACCAATACACACTTCACGCACTCACGGCAAGCTCAACGTTCGCGGAATTAACCGAAAACACGAAGGTTACCACAAAGCGGAATCACGAAAAATGTTCCAAAACAATTTACGGGGTAATAAAATCACCGCGCGAAACACTCGCTGAAGATTTCAGCTAATAAAAGTTTTATGGCCGTCTGCCTTGCACTGAAAAGTGCATGCGAAAACCACCCTTATTACAGCGGTGGTGAGCAGTAAGCGACGACAACAACTACACAATAACACGACGAAAGAGCACAAAGCGTTATCGCCGATAAAACTATGCACAAAATAAAATCGCACGAAAGTAGCTTCGAAGGGATTGTAAAGCACCGAAAAATTTAAAAATTCGAAAAATTCAAAATTCGCCGGAGCAAACACGACCGTCACAATCAACTGTCACAAAGCAACTGAGTAGATAGGGACAGACTCCTGTCGGTGCTTTACGTGAACACCTGCCGTGGAGGCTTAAGTTCACGGTGGGCCATCCCACATGGGGTCAATTCAAGCGTCGACCGGCGCCCATCGGATGAGCACGAAGTGCCATCTCCAGTACCAGATCTAAAGCCATGCGTAAGGACATGAGCTTACTCCTTGGTAGGGAGTCGAGGCCTATCTACACCTCTTGAGTTGAAAATACAACCCTCTGTCTCCCGCGAATTTGGGAACAACCACAACCACCGTGATGCTCCCACTAGGCCCCCTAGACAGGAGGCCCTGTCTAGGCCCCCTACGTCAATAGACAGGAGTGGCTGGATAGCATGAAAGCTATTCCAACCACTGGGCACCCTGTCTCCCGCGGTACCAGAATATAGCTTCTGGTCAAGCTTTGGCAACCGTGAAGGTCACTTCCAGTTGGGTTCCATACAACCCCGGACTAGCGGCCTAGGGAGGGGGAAGGGGGAAGGGGGAAGGGGAAGGAAATAGGAATTGGGAGGGGTGGAGCTGAAACGAAGAAGAGGGGGATAACAATAGTGGCGGAGCGTTTCAGCTCGAGAAATTCAAAATCTTACAAACTTCAACCTAGAAATTCGAAGATCAAACAATTAAAATTGAAAATTTTAAAAATTTGAAATTAAAAACTCAAAGTTGAAATTCCCAAGACTTTGAACCCACACACACACACACGCAGAACACACAGAACAACCTAATTACTCCTAAAATTTCTGCGCCTATCAAAAACATCCTTGGCAAATCTACTCAAGCTGTGGACGTTCGAGATAGAAGAAAATACCTCGCTCACGTCACAGCCGTCATCATTAAGAACAACACCCATCGAATCTAAGTCCCTAATATCCGAGTATGAAGGGCACATACACAGAACATGTACCCAATCTTCGAAAGGCGACCCACAATGACATCCGGCACTTTCGCACAGACCCCTTTCGTGCAAAAACGCATTCAAGGACCCATGACCCGTTAGAATATACCCTAAGCTAAGACCAAAACTTAGCTCAGGATTAGCGCCCATAAAACAAACATCTCTAATAAATCTGTAAGTTACTCTTCCGCTTTCAGATGCGTCCCATCTAGATTGCCATCTAGACATGACACAATCTCTTAGAAGAGCCTTACACCCATTGGACGACAATCCCTCAAGATCCCTATGAGAAAACCAGTCAACACCACTAACCTGTATGCCCTTTTTGATATTGAAAGACATACCCCGACGTATGACTTCCAAATCAAGAGGCGGTACACCAAGTAATACCTGCATGGCTTCGGTGGAAGCCGTGCGGCACACTGGCAAACACCCCATAATCGCCCTTCTCTGGCATTTCAAAATCTGATTACGGCCCGCTACAGTCATAACTGTTTCGTACCACACCGACGCCCCAAAAGTTGCACAAGCAACAAATAAGCCGTCATATATGACACGAACAGCACGCCTGCTCAGCCCCCAATCAGACCTTAAAACGCGCCTAACCTGACCAACCACACTACACATACGCTCATTCATACGTATCAAATGAGGCATGAACCTCATTCGCTCACTCATGGTAATTCCCAGATACTTGACTTCTGTCACATACCTGAGACTTACCCCATTCATACGCACCGTAGGAGGCCGTCTGACCGATAAACTACCTTTAAGTAGCATCATGACAGACTTTTCCTCGGACACAGACACACCGACAGATTCACCCCATTCATGCACTATTGGCATCATCAGCTCAGCCTTTCTTTCAAGTTCAGCACGAGACTGACCTGGAAGAAGAATGAGCAGATCATCTGCGTAATCGCAACACATGCAGTGCGTGTTTAGTTGCTGTAACAGAGGATCCATCATTAGGTTCCATATAAATGGACCGCAGATAGATCCCTGTGGACAGCCACGCACTACATCAACACACACACTTTCACACACACCAACAACCCTAGCTTTTCTGTCAGAGAAATAACTTTTCCACAAGTTAATTTCTTGACAGCCAACTTCCCGCAATCTACCTATAACCCTATCCCAGCTCAAGTAATCGAAAGCACCAATCAATAAAAAATCAATAAAGATACCCAAGATATACTTGGAGCTGCTTTCTCTAACACAATTTCTAACAAAAGCCCACGCGTCTTCTACACCTTTTCCCTTTCTAAAACCAAACTGAACCGGTGACATTGGAACAGTCATATCACCCAAAAGCCTCTCCACCATTATCCTTTCCAGCACTTTTCCAAGCACCGGAAGTAAACAGATTCCACGATAAGAGCGAGGATTAGTCCTCACCTTATCGGGAGGTTTCAGAAGGACCATAACTCGGGCCTCCTTCCATCCATGGGGGAAATAGCTTTGCCTCACGCAGCTTCGATACAAGGAAACCAAGTATTCAGGATTAACCTTCCAGATGGTTTTCACCATCTCTCCAGTTATTCCATCAAAACCCGGTGACCTTTTGGATCGAATGAGCGATACAGCCTGCTCCAACTCACTTCTTGTGACATCGGACGGAACGGACGAAACGTGAATATCATCTGCCGTGAAGGCCCTATGAGTCGATACTCTAGGAAAGAATTCGTTAAGCAAAGCGCCTATACAATCTTTCCAGCTGTAAACGACACTATCTCCTACAAGTAAACTACTGATTTCAGTCCTATTAGAATTCCTACAAATCCTATAAGCTTGGCCCCATGGATCATCCCTATTGCTTGAAACGAACCTTTTCCAATCATTCTCCTTAACTTGCAGAATCATCCTCTTGTATTCTGCTAAGCAATGTCTGAATTCAGTGACGGTTTGAGCCAAATTATCAGCGTTAGACACGCGAGCGCGTTGGAATTTCTTCCTCAGTTTTCGCAATGTCCGTCGCTTCAATGTTAGCTCGCGCGTCCACCAATTCACTCTTTTTCGATTCACCTTGCGGCTTCTCTCAAAGAGATCATCGTTTACGCGCCACACACACTCATTCAAAAACTCGATTTGCTGATCGACATTCAAGAGCTCAAATTCATGCAGCGACATGGAAGTGAGCGCTGCACTTATGTGAGCACCATAAATATTCCAATCAGCTCTTCGAGTGCACCATCGCTTAACATCTATACTTTCCCTAGCAACAAATTTCCTAGAGATATCAATCTGAATGAAATTATGGTCACTAACCCCTTCAGTGACCATCCAACTACAACTAAATTCCCTAAACGCCACCTGATTTGCAAGAGTGACATCAATATCACTCCTGCCCCGCCCCACCGCATCAAGCGTATACACTTCGCTTGGCTCATTTAAGGCGTGAACGCTGTTAGCGATCACCCAATCGCTAAGCAGTTCACCCCGCTGTCGGCTTCGATTCTCAGACGTACGTCCGGTCATCTTGCTGAACCACAAGGGTGATACTGCATTCGCGTCAATGCCAAGGAATAGAGGGCTGTTGCCAGCAAGCAACAGCACCCTATCCATGTATACTATGAAGGGCTCAAGCTCTTCGCTGTACTTGCAGTACAAGCTAGCAAGGAAAACCTTGCCGAAAACCCCCTCAACACATACGCATACACCATAAGAGCCTGAATCTACTTGCATACACTCTAAGCTAACATCATTAACTATAATTGCAGCATTGCTTCTTGAATCCAGGAAGGCCCGCATACCAGCGGGCAAACCCCTCACATGGCCAGACGAAACGTATGGCTCCTGGATGAGGGCAATGCGGCAGCCCAAACTAGTTAATTTCGCACCAAGATCAACCATAACGGCATAAGAACCCTGACAATTTTGTTGAGAAATCCTAACCATTTTAATTCCTAACTGACGCCCTAGCTACAGCCGCAGAATAAATAGGACACTCATGTGACATCATATGATGTCCAGAGTTTTTGCCTTTACGCGCACAATTCCTGCAGTTAGCCGGATTTGTACACTTATTGGCACGATGGCCTTCCTGGCCACATTTCCTACAGACTTCATTTTCGAGTTTGCACTCGCTAACCCTATGGTTCAAACCCAAGCACCTAAAACAGCCCAAAATTTGTTTATATTCCCTAACACGAAAGGATTGCCATCCGATATAACAACGTCCTGCCTTAAGGAGAGCATCTAAGGCAGCTTCATTCCCTTCTAGAACAATATTTGCCGCCTTTTTAGTATCACCTTTTAATGTGTTGCTAACAACTTTAACTTCCTTTTTAAACTTTTCAAGGGTTATGCTCTCCTTAAGGTTAAGACTGAACAAATCGTCCATGAACTTATCTAACCCGACACTAGAATCTACCCCTTGTACCACAATCCTTTTCCCTGGCTTCTTACTTATGGCCACCTCAAGCCCAACTTCTTCAAATTTACCACAGCAAGCTATTTTCCCTTGCTCTGGGACGGAAAGCGTTCTAATAATAACGCCTCCACTCTGAAGAGGTTTCATTTCCCTCACCCTAACTCCTAGAGAAGGTGTCACATGATCTATTATCTTTTTAACTACCTTCTCCGAAGAAGTTTTTGATTCTTTATTCCTAACGATTAAAGACCACGTAGGAGTTGGCCCATTGACACAAACCTGCGGTTTCGCTACAGTCTGAGGAATAGCAGCACCGGCAGCTACATCAGAAAAACTTAAGGGGTTCGCTGCAGCCTGCTTTTCCACCTGATATTTCGCACTTTTGCCACCCAAAGGAAAATTATCTATCTGACATGAAGAATAACTCCCAATCTTAGCCTTTTCTAGAGTTTCCAGCCGGCCTTTCAGTCTCTCATTTTCAGCAACTAGTTTGAAGATAATCTTCTCGTAGTCGCCAGTAGAGACCATTACTTTCCTAGCTAACTCAGGATCAACTACCCCTTTTTCAAAAATTATACTTAGCAAATCTGTTGCTAAGCTTTTCAGGTTTTTGACAAGTGATGAAATATCAGGCTTGTCAATTACATCAATTGTTTTGCCACTTACCCCTGTTTTTGTGACTGCAACATTTTCGTCCTGTGAGGCATCCCGCTTAGATGAGTCCACACGTTCAGCTTTTCTTGCCTTCTTTTTCTTCTTTTTAGCAAGCCGCAAGTCCACATCGGAATCCATGTCTACAATGTCCATCATGTCTTCAGAGATATGGCTAGTTTTCTGCGTTTTCGCTGCCGGTTTTTCACGGTCGGAAAGCGAATCCTCTCGTTCTTCTGGGTCAGCAGGTTTCTCAGCAACGCCGGCCATCTTCCTCCTTCATGGCATAGCTGTTAATTTAAGCAAATGCTCCTTTAAATAATTTCCACTTGGGGTGGAAAGATTCGCGAAGGAAAATTCGCGCCTACGCGATCGCGATATTGCCTTCGACCGCTCAGAAGCCAGCTTAATTGGCCTCAATCAAGCAAATTGCTATCCGAGCAATCAAAAACCAATTCCGCGAATCGGGCACCAATTAAAGCTCACTTTGTTGTCTATTGAAATGCTCGCAATAGCACTGAAAAGTGCTTGTAAATCCCTAATTACGGGGAAAAAACCAACACATCCGGCGCGCACTGGTAATTAAGCCGTAGCTTGGGACGACCGATAAAGCGAACACACGCACAAAAAGGAACCGACGATAACGCTAAAGAGCGCAAAAGAGAATCACCGATAAAGGTCGCGTAAAGCAGAATCGACGAAACACGCACAAAACGGAAACGACGATAAAGATATGCACAAAGTAAAAATCACAAAACACAAGGAAAAATCGCTTCAATATTTAGCAGACACCGAAAACTATAATTTACCGGAGCAAACACAACCGTTCGATACCACTGTCAAAAAGCAACTGAGTAGATAGGGACAGATTTCTGCCTTGTGCTTTACGTGTACGCCTACCATGATTGGTTTAAGTACACGGCGGGCCATCCCGCACGGGGTTGCGAGTACGAACTCTGTGAACGTACCTTTTTTTGCATATAGCGACAACCGACGCCCATTTCGCTTACGGTAGCCAACCGTAGCTTTGTCATGTACCTGTGGAAGCCTGTGTGTGGCAGGACATTCCTCGCGGGTAGCTATTTCGGCACTATCTAAGGCCTTGTGCCGGTGGGGACACTCACCGGCACTTGAGTTGACGGAGGCGGCCTCCTCGCGCAACTCTCGCGGAGACTCGAGGTCTCTACCCGCGTTACTTTGGGTGGTAACCACAGCCACCACGAAGCTCCCACTAGGGGGCCTACCCACGATGCGCTATCTGCGTGGGCTTTATATTAGCGGGGTCATTAGAAGACCCTTCTACATCGCGCATCACCCGTGGTACCGCTTTTAAGCCTTCGGTGAGGCCTCGGAACCAGGGTGCATAGTTCATGGCTAGTGAACCAGCTTGCACTCTGGTCACTGCCATTTTGTTGCCCACACCGCAACGGGACTGGCACCCGAAGTAGATAGGGACAGATTTCTGCCTTGTGCTTAACGTGTACGCCTACCATGATTGGTTTAAGTACACGGCGGGCCATCCCGCACGGGGTTGCGAGTACGAACTCTGTGAACGTACCTTTTTTTGCATATAGCGACAACCGACGCCCACTTCGCTTACGGTAGCCAACCGTAGCTTTGTCATGTACCTGTGGAAGCCTGTGTGTGGCAGGACATTCCTCGCAGGTATCTATTTCGGCACTATCTAAGGCCTTGTGCCGGTGGGGACCTCACCGGCACTTGAGTTGACGGAGGCGGCCTCCTCGCGCAACTCTCGCGGAGACTCAAGGTCTCTACCCGCGTTTCTTTGGGTGGTAACCACAGCCACCACGAAGCTCCCACTAGGGGGCCTACCCACGATGCACTATATGCGTGGGCTTTAAATTAGCGGGGTTGGAAAGACCCCTATACAACGTGCATCACCCGTGGTACCGCTTTTAAGCCTTCGGTGAGGCCTCGGAACCAGGGTGCATAGTTCATGGCTAGTGAACCAGCTTGCACTCTGGTCACTGCCATTTTGTTGCCCACACCGCAACGGGACTGGCACCCGATGTAGATAGGGACAGATTTCTGCCATGTGCTTTACGTGGACGCCTGCCATGATTGGCTTAAGTCCACGGTGGGCCCACCCACATTCGGGGTTGCTAGGTAGACACTATGAATACCTTTATATCGGCAATCAACGACCACGGCTGCAACTTTGCCCTGTTGCACCATATATGTACCTATGGAAGCCTGAAGCGGAGCAGGACTTCCTCGCAGATAAGCGATCGAGGCACTATCTAAAGCCTCTTCCGGTATGTGGCTACCGGCAGCCGAGTTGGGGGAGGCGGCCTCCTCCACACGCAACTCTACGCGGAGACACTTTGGTCTCTACCCGCGTATCTTTGGGTGGCAACCACAGCCACCACGAAGCTCTCACAAGTGAGAAGCCTACCCACGATGCGCTATATTTGTGGGCTTTATATTAGCGGGGTAGGAAGGACCCCTATACGATGCGCATCACCCGTGGCACCATTTTATAGCCTTTGGTAAGGCCTCGGAACTAGTCTGCGTTAGTTCATTGGCAGTGAACTAGTGCAGGCAAGACTAGTCAGTGCCATTTTGTGCCTCCACTGCAACGGGACTGGCACCCGAGTAGAGTTTAGAGTAGGTTTAAGTACACGGCGGGCCATCTCGCACGGGGTTGCAAGTACAGACTTTGTGAATGTACCTTTTTTACTTTATAGCGGCAACCGACGCCCAGTGCCTCCGGGTTATCAAGACGGGGCGTTTGTACCTTTGGAAGCCATGTGCATGGGATGGACATTCCACTAAGGTATATTCGAGGCCTATCTAAAACCTCTGCCGGTCTATGGGGCCCGGCACCCGGTAATGTTTTAGTGCATTACCACACCCGAGCTGACTAGACTCGTACCCGCGTGACTTTGGGTATTAACCACAGCCACCACGAAGCTCCCGAAGGGCCTACCCAATGACAAGCATGTGGGGCTTGGAATATAATACCAGATGGTGTAGCTGTTAGCATACGCTATCAGTACACATACTGGCTGTTTGACCCAGATGGTGTAACTATCAGCCTAAGCTTTTAGCACACATACTGGGGATGAATCTCGTTTGCTTGTCTCCCGTGGTACCAATTTAAAGCCATATGGTAGGCTCCGGAACCCGGTAGTACCACCATCGTGGTAAGTGACTGTTTCATACACCCAGGTCACTGCCATTTTGGGCCCATGCACCCGGGACTGGCACCCTAGTAGATAGGGACAGATGCCGCTTGGTGCTTAACGTGAGTACCTGCCTTGATAGGCTTAAACTCACGGTGGGCCTACCCACACTCGGGATTGCTGGGTAGACTTTGTGAATACCCTATATCTCGGCAATCATCGACCACGGCAGCAACTTAGCCCTATTGCGCCATTTGTGTACCTGTGGAAGCCTGGGACGTGCAGGACATTCCTCGCAGGTTGACGATCGAGGCCTATCTAAAACCTCTTTATGCCGGTGGGGACACTCACCGGCATATTTGAGTTGTCGGAGGTCTGCCTCCTCACGCAACTCCACGCGAAGACTCTATGGTCTCTCCCCGCGTAATTTTGGGTAGTACCACAGCCACCACGAAGCTCCCACAAGGGGGCCTACCCACTGGTGTGCTGTGTACGTGGGAATTTATTTTAGCGGGGTCAGATTAAGACCCAAAATGAGCCGCACACCACCCGTGGCACCATTTTTACATCTTTGGTAAGATGTCGGAACTAGCCTGCATAGTTCCTGGCAAGTGAACTATGTGCAAGCACGACTAGTCACTGCCATTTTGTCGCCTTATGTCCACGACGGGCCTGGCACCCGAAGTAGATACGGACAGATTTCTGCCTTGAGTTTTACGAGGACACCTGCCGTGTTGGCCTTATTCCTCGGCGGGCCATCCCGCATGGGGTTGCAAGTGCGAACTTTGTGAACGCACCTTTTTACTATGTGACGACAACCAACGCCCACTGCCTCCGGGTTACCAAGCCGTGGCATATTGTACCTTTGGAGGTCATATGCATGGTATGGACACTCCACTTAAGGTATCGTCGAGGCCGATCTGAAACCTCTGCCGGTCTATGGGGCCCGGCACCCGGTAATGTTTTAGTGCATTACCACACTCGAGCTGACTAGACTCGTACCCGCGTGACTTTGGGTGTTAACCACAGCCACCACGAAGCTCCCGAAGGGCCTACCCAATGACAAGCATGTGGGGCTTGGAATATAATACCAGATGGTGTAGCTGTTAGCATACGCTATCAGTACACATACTGGCTGTTTAACCCAGATGGTGTAACTATCAGCCTAAGCTGTTAGCACACATACTGGGGATGAATCTCGTTAGCTTGTCTCCCGTGGTACCAATTTAACGCCATATGGTAGGCTCCGGAACCCGGGAGTACCACAATCGTGGTAAGTGACCGTTTCATACACCCAGGTCACTGCCATTTTGGGCCCATGCACCCGGGTCTGGCACCCTAAGTAGATAGGGACAGAGTGAATCTCGTTAATCCATTCATGCGCGTCACTAATTAGATGACGAGGCATTTGGCTATTTTTTTTTGGGGCAAGATCTGGAAACTGCATTTCTGCACTTAGCTCACCATTTTCCCCGAATATCATTCAAAATGGGCCATTGTGTGGGACTCCCGCAAACAGACTACCCACTAAAAACCAGTCCTATATTATGCTTGTTTTCGGCAAGCAGAACCTCTTCAATCTTGGGGCCAGGGCCACAACCCCTAACCCACTCCTCGTCGGTGTAGCAAACTTGTACTCTTCATGAATATGTGGAAGGCATTCAGCCCCCCAACCAGGACTCGGGTGCAAACTATCTTCAACTCAGGTCTACGCAGTATTCCTTCGTTGATTAGGAAGTGTGCTGAATCAGCACACCATATCCCTCTGGTGTTTAAAGTGATTGATGCAATTTTGACCTGGCGCACTTGGCGGTTGTTCATTATCGGGTCTCTAAGGTTTTCGTAGTATGCTACTTTCCGCAGGTGAGCTTCCCTCAAATCCACTGAATCTCCAACGACTTGAGCGTCAATCAGCACTGCAGAGTCACCTTTGATAGCAAGGAGGTCGGGCTTCCTGACACCATCCCTCGTTTGGAACCGTGGTTCCTCTTCGACAGTGTCATACTTGTGTTCTAATGCCCTTTTTACATAAGCCACGACTGCGTTGTGACGCTTTATGCGTGCACCATGCGTACGATGGCATCGCTGGACCACATGACCAAGCGTTTCCTCCTCACCACAACCGGCTCTACAGGACCGATCGGCGACTCGTCCTCTGGACGTTCGTGACTTTGTAGGAAGTGCACCAATGCGGAATTTGTTCGTCATGAGGAAGTCTTTACCCGAGAGCAAGCGACTACCCTCAATCAACCACGAATTCTGCCCTTTAACCTTAGACGACTCCCTCAAGGCCTTGCCATCGACCGATGAGTGGAGCAATCTAGACCATCTGCCTTCCACCATATCCTTAGTAGCATAATCAATACCATTCTCAGTCAGACGCCTTTGCGTCAGTTGTAACTCTGTTCTGAGATACACGCATTGCGTGTTTTTCGCGATGCAAGATTCCAACCGTCCCCTCCTTAAGACTGGCATTAACCACCTCAAAGACGGAATAGAAAGACCCCCATCACCAGCGGACGCGTGTATGTAGGCATTGACTACATCACCAGGCAGGTTCAACCACTTCCTGACAGCATCCCTAACAACGGCATCCATACGTTTAAGTTTACTGAGCGTGACCTGCCCCAGGGAAAGCACATGGTACAATCTCGGAAGCAGGACCACTCTCAACGCAAAGAGCCGCTGTTGCGGTTTCAGGGGTGCTTTCGTAAGCTTTTCTAATAGGTGCTTTAGCTTACGTTCTTCGTCGCCGCATGCACGGCCTTCAGGAGTGTACGGGATGCCCAAGTATTTCCACTCATCAGTACTACGCAGCGATGGCAAAATGCGGCCAGAGCACTCGAACTTCACTCCCCTGTCGATGTAAGACTTTTTCACATGAGGGACGTTTCTAACAGCCAAGGTAAACGACTTCTGGGTGTTAATATTTAGCCCGCATGACTGAAAATAGGAGGCTGCCTCATTGAGCATCAATTGCAAGCCTTCAATTGATGACGCCACGAGAACAATGTCATCAGCAAAAGCCAACGCATTGAAGTGCCTTCCTCCTATATGCACACCCACCTCCTGTGGTAAACTTTTCAGCAAACCATTCATAACAATGTTAAACAGTATCGGTGACAAAGGGTCACCCTGTTTAACTCCACAGGTAGGGTGTACTGGGCTCGAAGTCTTACCCCGACATGCTAGCCGCGTCACACTCACTTCGTACAGACCAGATATGTACTCCACCATCGGTCGCGGTACCCCAACACCCCTAAGGGCATCAAGAATAGCCGCATGTGTGACCGAATCGAATGCTTTGGCTACATCCAGTGAAGCAACATACACCGGTCTGAACATCTGTCGGTGGAAACGAAGGATGAGATCGAGGTCAAAGATGTTTTCGGCGCAACCATCAACTGGAACGAACGCTTTTTGTCGTTGATCAAGCTCCAAATTCCGAATCAAGCGGTCCGCCAACACCTTATTAAATGTTCGAGCAATCACCGAGGACACCGTGATTGGACGGAAATCACCAGGATCCACAGCATTGTCTTTTTTGGGTATTAGAACTGTCCTGGATTCGCTCAGGCGTTTTGGCAGTGTACCACAGAACAGAACTATATTAAATACCCTATGCAAGACAGCCAACGGAATTTTCTTCAGCTGCCTTGCAGACACACCATCAGGACCTGGCGCTGTTGATGGCTTTGGGAAAGCTCTACTAATTTCTTCCGGTGTTATTGGGCACCATAATTCGTTCAATGGAGTAGATACTACGTCGACTCCAGGCGAGTTGGTACCACCTTTCGTCATTACGGCAGTCCAGAATGAAAACAGAGTATCTGTATCAATATGTTCGGGATGCTCCACTCTATCAAAGAGCATCCGGAGGCACTTACTGGGGATCCTCTTGTACTCACTCTGAACCCTCCAGTAGTCCCTCCTCCTCTGCTTTCTTCTGGACAAGACCGGTTCTGACACCATCTCTTGAACCCTCTCTCTGCACCTCTTGGGCGGTAAAACCTCAAGGAGGGAAATATCGAGCGCTTGAGCCACCCTCTCCTTCGGCCAGACAGAAATATTCCGAATGATATCATTCAATAGAGAGGTATTAGGTTCATTATTATTGACAATACCCAAATGGCGAATGTAGTCAACAATCTCTGCTCCAGTATCAGGCGAACCTGAACCTTCACTCGATTGAAGACCTTCACCACGGACGTAAGAGGGCATATCTGCAGCCACGACCGCAGCGTCATCAGACGCCGCCTCCTGCGTATACCTCTCTACCAAACGCTTATATTCTTCCCTTTTCCGCTGGCTTTTAATCGCCTCGACAGTCCGCCTAGTAAAGATCTTCGCCAACTCCACGTTAATGAACCTGACATGTGAAGATCTTAACCGGGCTTCCTGCCGCGCAAGAAGAGAGCGCTCTTCCTCTGACCAGCATGCCTTGACATCCTGAACTTGTGCCAGTCTCTCATTGCACCAATCTTTGTGTGTTCTTCTCTCATGCACACCTCGTCCTATCTGAGAACTAAATGTCCTCCCACATAATGGTGCCCGACACTCAAAACGGTTGTTCACCTGAGCATCCGGGCCATTTGCTACAACCACAATTTGTGGGCCAGGTGCTGTGTCACCCGACCCTGTGTCAATTGGACTGAGAGAGTCTGAGGACCTCCCAGAGTTCAAATTGTTTATGTTTCCGAGGCTTTGCATTGAACTAGTACCAATTGTTCTTAGTCGAGAGGGCTGGTAACCCCCAGGACCGCATGCCCACCACCATTAGCCAGCATTATCTGTTTCCGGCGGGCACCGCTAGGAGGTTGGTGGTTTGGCAGTTCTATGACCTCTTACGGAATCAGTTCACCACACCAATTGGCATGGCTCCCCTTTCTAGACGGAAGAGAGTCATAGTTACTCCCGCGAGTCATAGTTAAGAGAGTCATAGTTACTCCCGCCGTTGACCCGCGCTTACTTGAATTTCTTCACGTTGACATTCAGAGCACTGGGCAAAAATCACATTGTGTCATCACCCGCTGGGGCCATCACAATGCTTTGTTTTAATTAGACAGTCGGATTCACCAAGTCCGTGCCAGTTCTGAATTGATTGTTTATTGATAATCGTTATAATTTAAAAGGAATACATCTTGCGATAGTTCCTTAAAAATTTTAGCAAGAAAGTTCCACAATTGGTTAAGTAAGCTACTATCCGGGGAACAAGATCCAAAGATCTTTATTTATCAAGAACGAGTACATAAACCATGTTATTGCTTCCCAATCAAGCCCGACTACCTCAATCTTCAGAGCCAATCCTTATCCCGAGGTTACGAATCTAATTTGCCGACTTCCCTTACCTACATTATTCTATCGACTAGAGACTCTTCACCTTGGAGACCAGCTGCGGATATCGGTACGGCCTGTTGAGAAGTTTGCGTGACCCCACCATAAATTTTCAAGGTCCGAGGAGAAAATATCGACACAACAGTAAATGTCATGCTCTTCTAGTCCATCTACCATATCCCTCTTCGAAAGACTTCCATGGTAGTACGACTATAAAACAGGAAAGAAAACTCTTCCGATACCTCTCGACGGCTTCTTTATGGTCGTTTCTGTTGCCAGGATGAGCATAAAGCCCATTTTTAATAACAAACGGATACTCAACAGGTTACGGAATTGGAACCGTATTCCCTTTCGTTCAAATATAATCAAGTGTTTAAATCTTAAATATATACATATATATATATATATATATATATATATATATATATATATATATATATATATATATATATATATATATATATATATATATATATATATATATATATATATATATATATATATATATATATATATATATATATATATATATATATATATATATATATATATATATATATATATATATATATATATATATATATATATATATATATATATATATATATATATATATATATATATATATATATATATATATATATATATATATATATATATATATATATATATATATATATATATATATATATATATATATATATATATATATATATATATATATATATATATATATATATATATATATATATATATATATATATATATAT
>CAWZZZ010000162.1:26428-46847 GCA_963966595.1 Physocephala rufipes
ACCTCCAATCGAATTTTATTATATTGAAAACGTTCAATTTGCAACTTATATCAATCATTATACCTTCACATGAAGATATTTGAAATCATGACTTTTGTCATAATTTCATGCTTATTGGTGTTCATTAATATCATTGGTAACATTGTTTTGCAACACCAATCGAATATTCGTACTTTGAATATTCTTCACTTCGCACCCAATTTTTCATTTAAACAACATGCTTTATTCTCTTATATAGGTTGTGACAAATACACGCCGAAAAAACCTTATGGGTCAAATTTGAACTGACACGCCGAAAAAACTTTTTATAGTCAAAATGTATAAAAAATGATAGAATAATTCTACATATAATTTAAAAAAACAAATCAACAATGAAACAAGATAACAAAGATCGATAATGAAATCGATCTATCTAGGCATCTTATTTCATCATAATTGTTTATTTAAATCATACGTAGAAAAATCCTATCATTTCTCTTCTACATACTATGAACGCAATAACAATTATAACTATATATTGCTTGCGTATATACTAGGATATCTCTTTGTTGAATATGAAACGATCAATTTCAAGAAATCAATCGAATCAGACAATTCATCATATGTTGTCAATTTATTAAAATTCAAAGATATTTTGAATTTAATATTATAAATGTAAATATGTACATTCAAGTAATATATACATTATATTATATGAACGCAATAGCAATTATAACCATATTTTGCTTGCGTATATGTTAAGATATTTCTTTGTTGAATATGAAACGATCAATTTAATGAAATCAATCGAATCAGAAAATTCATCATATGTTGTCAATTTATTAAAATTCAAAGATATTTTGAATTTCATATTATAAATGTAATATATATACATATATGTTATATATACATTATATTGTATTATATGAACGCAATAGCAATTATAACCATATTGCTTGCGTGTATATATATTAAGATATTTCTTTGTTGAATATGAAACGATCAATTTCAAGAAATCAATCGAATCAGAAAATTCAACTTATATACGATGATTCATATTAAAACGAATCATCAAGCAAAGGATGAGCTTCAGTGGATCGCAGTATGGCAGCTGCTCTACCACTTACAACACCTTGCCCGTTACAAAAGTCGTTTACAATTGATTCTAGGCATTGTCATTGTATTAAATAATGTTTTAATATGTAACTAGCGCGGCACCCAGGTGATAATTAATCCTCCCGGATTTGCTATGTTACAAATAACATTGGCATCATATATTCATTATCGTTTATAAATAAATATAAACTTTAAATGATTTAGAAGCCATACAATGCAATTGTCCCATTTTTATCATTGCATTCCAGCACGGATACGACCTTAGAGGCGTTCAGGCATAATCCAACGGACGTAGCGTCATACCACTGTTCGTTCGAACAAGTATTGTGCCATTGGTCCGTACCTGCGGTTCCTCTCGTACTACGCAGGAATGCTGTCGCAACAAATTTGTCATTAGTAGGATAAAACTAACCTGTCTCACGACGGTCTAAACCCAGCTCACGTTTCCTTGCATGGGTAAACAATCCAACGCTTGGTGAATTTTGCTTCACAATGATAGGAAGAGCCGACATCGAAGGATCAAAAAGCGACGTCGCTATGAACGCTTGGCCGCCACAAGACAGTTATCCCTATGGTAACTTTTCTGACACCTCTTGTTAAAAACTCTTTAAACCAAAAGGATCGATAGGCCGAGCTTTAGCTGTCTCTGTGTGTACTGAACACCGAGATCAAGTCAGCATTTGCCCTTTTGCTCTATGTGTGGTTTCTGTCCGCACTGAGCTGGCCTTGGGACACCTCCGTTATTATTTGAGAGATGTACCGCCCCAGTCAAACTCCCCACCTGGCAATGTCCTTGAATTGGATCATACCTGAGTGCTGGAGTTATACCAAATCTCAATTATAATTATAACATCGATAAGATGATATATTTTATTAAAATCTGTTTGCAATTATATAACAAACTCTTGATATTTTGATCAAGAAACTTGCATCAAGACCAAATACCATAAGATATATAAATATATCCGTATAACGGCTAGGAAATGATACATGCTCCATTTAATCAAGTAAGTAAGGAAACAATAAGAGTAGTGGTATTTCATGGGCGATATATGAATAAATTCATAAATCTCCCACTTATGCTACACCTCTTATGTCTCCTTACACTGCCAGACTAGAGTCAAGCTCAAAAGGGTCTTCTTTCCCCGCTAATTATTCCAAGCCCGTTCCCTTGGCTGTGGTTTCGCTAGATAGTAGATAGGGACATATGCCTCTCGGTGCTTAACGTGAGTGCCTGCATATATTAAGCCGTGAGCTTAAACTCACGGTGGGCCTACCCACACTCGGGATTACTAGGTAGACTCTGTGTATACCTTTTATACCGGCAATCATCGGCCACGGCAGCAACTTTGCCCTATTGCACCTTTTGTGTACCTTTGGAATGCCTGGGACGCGCAGACATTCCTCGCAGGTATGGCGATCGAGGTCTATCTAATACCTCTGCCGGTGTTTGGCCACCGGCTGCCGAGCTGACGGAGGCGGCCTCCTCACGCAACTCTACGCGGAGACTCTTTGGTCTCTACCCGCGTATTTTTGGGTCGTACCACAGCCACCACGAAGCTCCCACAAGGGGGCCTACCCACCGATGCGCTGTGTACGTGGGCTTTGGATTAGCGGGGTCGGATTAAGACCCGAATTGAGATGCGCACCACCCGTGGCACCATTTTTACGCCTTTGGTATGGCGGCGGAACTAGCCTGCATAGTTCCTGGCAAGTGAACTACGTGCAAGCACGACTAGTCACTGCCATTCTGTCGCCATTCATCCACGACGGGCCTGGCACCCGAAGTAGATAGGGACAGATTTCTGCCTTGAGTTTAACGAGGATACCTGCAGTGTTGGCCTAATTCCTCGGCGGGCCATCCCGCATGGGGTTGCAAGTGCGAACTTTGTGAACGCACCTTTTCACTATATGGCGACAACCAACGCCCAATGCCTCCGAGTTACCAAGTCGTGGCGTTTGTACCTTTGGAGGCCATATGCATGGTATGGACACTCCACTTAAGGTATCGTCGAGGCCGATCTAAAACCTCTTCCGGACTGTGGGGTCCGGCACCCGGTAATGATTTAGTGCATTACCACACCCGGTCTCATCCAAACTCGTACCCGCGTAATTTTGGGTACAACCACAGCCACCACGAAGCTCCCGAAGGGCCTACCCAATGACAAGCATGTGGGGCTTGGAATATAAAAACCAGATCGTGTGACTATTGGCCGAAGCCATTAGCACACAATCTGGGTATGAATCTCATTTGCTTGTCTCCCGTGGCACCAATTTAGAGCCATATGGTAGGCTTCGGAACCCGGGAGTACCACAGTCGTGGTAAGTGACCGCATTATACGCCTAGGTCACTGCCATTTTGGGCCCATGCACCCGGGACTGGCACCCAAAGTAGATAGGGACAGATTTCTGCCTTGAGCTTAACGAGGACACCTGCCGTGTTGGCCTAATTCCTCGGCGGGCCATCCCGCATGGGGTTGCAAGTGCGAACTTTGTGAACGCACCTTTTCACTATATGGCGACAACCAACGCCCAATGCCTCCGAGTTACCAAGTCGTGGCGTTTGTACCTTTGGAGGACATATGCATGGTATGGATACTCCACTTAAGGTATCGTCGAGGCCGATCTAAAACCTCTTCCGGACTGTGGGGTCCGGCACCCGGTAATGATTTAGTGCATTACCACACCCGAGCTCATCCAAACTCGTACCCGCGTAATTTTGGGTACAACCACAGCCACCACGAAGCTCCCGAAGGGCCTACCCAATGACAAGCATGTGGGGCTTGGAATATAAAAACCAGATGGTGTACCTATTAGCCGAAGCTATTAGCACACCATCTGGGTATGAATCTCAATTGCTTGTCTCCCGTGGTACCAATTTAGATCCATATGGTAGGCTTCGGAACCCGGGAGTACCACAGTCGTGGTTAGTGACCGCATTATACGCCTAGGTCACTGCGATTTTGGGCCCATGCACCCGGGACTGGCACCCGATAGTAGATAGGGACAGATTTCTGCCTTGAGTTTAACGAGGACACCTGCCGTGTTGGCCTAATTCCTCGGCGGGCCATCCCGCATGGTGTTGCAAGTGCGAACTTTGTGAACGCACCTTTTCACTATAAGGCGACAACCAACGCCCAATGCCTCCGAGTTACCAAGTCGTGGCGTTTGTACCTTTGGAGGCCATATGCATGGTATGGACACTCCACTTAAGGTATCGTCGAGGCCGATCTAAAACCTCTTCCGGACTGTGGGGTCCGGCACCCGATAATGATTTAGTGCATTACCACACCCGAGCTCATCCAAACTCGTACCCGCGTAATTTAGGGTACAACCGCAGCCACCACGAAGCTCCCGAAGGGCCTACCCAATGACAAGCATGTGGGGCTTGGAATATAAAAACCAGATGGTGTAACTATTAGCCGAAGCTATTAGCACACAATCTGGGTATGAATCTCAATTGCTTGTCTCCCGTGGTACCAATTTAGAGCCATATGGTAGGCTTCGGAACCGGGGAGTACCACAGTCGTGGTAAGTGACCGCATTATACGCCTAGGTCACTGCCATTTTGGGCCCATGCGCCCGGGACTGGCACCCGAAGTAGATAGGGACAGATTGCTGTCTGGTGTTTTACTTGGACACCTGCCATGATAGGCTTAAGTCCAAGGCGGGCCATCCCGCACGGGGTTGCGAGTACGAACTCTGTGAACGTACCTTTTTTTGCATATAGCGACAACCGACGCCCATTTCGCTTACGGTAGCCAACCGTAGCTTTATCATGCACCTGTGGAAGCCTGTGTGTGGGCAGGACATTCCTCGCAGGTAACTATTTCGGCACTATCTAAGGCCTTGTGCCGGTGGGGACACTCACCGGCACTTGAGTTGACGGAGGCGGCCTCCTCGCGCAACTCTCGCGGAGACTCGAGGTCTCTACCCGCGTTTCTTTGGGTGGTAACCACAGCCACCACGAAGCTCCCACTAGGGGGCCTACCCACGATGCGCTATCTGCGTGGGCTTTATATTAGCGGGGTCATTAGAAGACCCTTCTACATCGCGCATCACCCATGGTACCGCTTTTAAGCCTTCGGTGAGGCCTCGGAACCAGGGTGCATAGTTCATGGCTAGTGAACCAGCTTGCACTCTGGTCACTGCCATTTTGTTGCCCACACCGCAACGGGACTGGCACCCGAAGTAGATAGGGACAGATTTCTGCCTTGAGTTTAACGAGGACACCTGCCGTGTTGGCCTAATTCCTCGGCGGGCCATCCCGCATGGGGTTGCAAGTGCGAACTTTGTGAACGCACCTTTTCACTATATGGCGACAACCAACGCCCAATGACTCCGAGTTACCAAGTCGTGGCGTTTGTACCTTTGGAGGCCATATGCATGGTATGAACACTCCACTTAAGGTATCGTCGAGGCCGATCTAAAACCTCTTCCGGACTGTGGGGTCCGGCACCCCGGTAATGATTTAGTGCATTACCACACCCGAGCTCATCCAAACTCGTACCCGCGTAATTTTGGGTACAACCACAGCCACCACGAAGCTCCCGAAGGGCCTACCCAATGACAAGCATGTGGGGCTTGGAATATAAAAACCAGATGGTGTAACTATTGGCCGAAGCCATTAGCACACAATCTGGGTATGAATCTCATAGCTTGTCTCCCGTGGTACCAATTTAGAACCATATGGTAGGCTTCGGAACCCGGGAGTACCACAGTCGTGGTAAGTGACCGCATTATACGCCTAGGTCACTGCCATTTTGGGCCCATGCACCCGGGACTGGCACCCAAAGTAGATAGGGACAGATGCCTCTCGGTGTTTAACGTGAGTGCCTGCCGTGTTGGCTTAAACTCACGGTGGGCCTACCCACACTCGGGATTACTAGGTAGACATTATGAACTACCTTAAATACCGGCAATCATCGGCCACGGCTGCAACTTTGCCCTATTGCACCTTATGTGTACCTATGGAATGCCTGGGACACAGCAGACATTCCTCGCAGGTTAGCGATCGAGGCCTATCTAAAACCTCTGCCGGTGTTTGGCCACCGGCTGCCGAGTTGTCGGAGGCTGCCTCCTCACGCAACTCTACGCGGAGACTCTTTGGTCTCTACCCGCGTAATTTTGGGTGGCACCAACAACCACCACGAAGCTCTCAACTTGTGAGAAGCCTACCCACTGATGCACTATATATGTGGGCTTTGGATTAGCGGGGGTCGAAGACCCTATACCTTGTGCACCACCCGTGGTACCATTTTCGAGCCTTTGGTAAGGCCTCGGAACTAGTCTGCGTAATTCATTGGCAGTGAACTAGTGCAGGCCAGACTAGTCACTGCCATTTTGTCGCCTGAATCCACGACGGGACTGGCACCCGTTAGTAGATAGGGACAGATGCCACTCGGTGTTTAACATGAGTGCCTGCGGTGTTGGCTTAAACTCACGGTGGGCCTACCCACACTCGGGATTACTAGGTAGACTTTGTGAATACCTTATATACTGGCAATCATCAGCCACGGCATCAACTTTGCCCTATTGCGCCATTTGTGTACCTATGGAAGCCTGGGACTGCAGGACATTCCTCGCAGGTTGGCGATCGAGGCCTATCTAAAACCTCTTTAATGCCGCTGTGCTACTCACCGCCATTTTGAGTTGTCGGAGGCTGCCTCCTCACGCAACTCCACGCGGAGACCCTTCGGTCTCTACCCGCGTATCTTTGGGTTGTACCACAGCCACCACGAAGCTCCCACAAGGGGGCCTACCCACCGATGCGCTGTGTACGTGGGTCTTTGTATTAGCGGGGTCGGATTAAGACCCGAATTGAGATGCGCACCACCCGTGGCACCATTTGTACGCCTTTGGTGAGGCGGCGGAACTAGCCTGCATAGTTCCTGGCAAGTGAACTACGTGCAAGCTCGGCTAGTCACTGCCATTTTGTCGCCTTACATCCACGACGGGCCTGGCACCCAAATAGTAGATAGGGACAGATGTCACTCGGTGTTTTACGTGAGTGCCTGCCGTGTTGGCTTAAACTCACGGTGGGCCTACCCACACTCGGGATTACTAGGTAGACTTTGTGAATACCTTATATACTGGCAATCATCAGCCACGGCATCAACTTAGCCCTATTGCGCCATTTGTGTACCTATGGAAGCCTGGGACGTGCAGGACATTCCTCGCAGGTTGACGATCGAGGCCTATCTAAAACCTCTTTAATGCCGGTGTGCTACTCACCGGCATTCTGAGTTGTCGGAGGTCTGCCTCCTCACGCAACTCCACGCGGAGACTCTATGGTCTCTCCCCGCGTATTTTTGGGTAGTACCACAGCCACCACGAAGCTCCCACAAGGGGGCCTACCCACCGATGCGCTGTGTACGTGGGCTTTGGATTAGCGGGGTCGGATTAAGACCCCAATTGAGATGCGCACCACCCGTGGCACCATTTTTACGCCTTTGGTAAGGCGGCGGAACTAGCCTGCATAGTTCCTGGCAAGAAAACTACGTGCAAGCACGACTAGTCACTGCCATTTTGTCGCCATTCATCCACGACGGGCCTGGCACCCGAAGTAGATAGGGACAGATTCCTGTCGGTGCTTTACGTGAACACCTGCCGTGAAGGCTTAAGTTCACGGTGGGCCATCCCACACGGGGTCAGTTTAAGCGTCGACCGGCGCCCATCGGATGAGCACGAAGTGCCATCTCCAGTACCAGATCTAAAGCCATGCGTAAGGACATGAGCTTACTCCTTGGTAGGGAGTCGAGGCCTATCTACACCTCTTGAGTTGAAAATACAACCCTATGTCTCCCGCGAATTTGGGAACAACCACAGCCACCGCGATGCTCCCACTAGGGGGCCTACCTCAATAGACAGGAGTGGCTGGATAGCATGAAAGCTATTCCAACCACTGGGCACCCTGTCTCCCGCAGTACCAGAATATAGCTTCTGGTGAAGCTTTGGCAACCGTGAAGGTCACTTCCAGTTGGGTTCCATACAACCCCGGACTGGCGGCCTAAGAATGAGGGAAGAGGGGAGGGGGGAGGAAATAGGAATTGGGAGGGGTGGAGCTGAAACGAAGAAGAGGGGGACAAAAATAGTGGTGGAGCGTTTCAGCTCATGAACTCAAACCTTTCGAAATCTTAACTTCAAAACTCAAGGATTCAAAATCTTAGAATTTGGAGATTCCAAAATTTTAAAACCGAAATTCAAAGCTCAAACTCCGAAAACCTTGAATTCATCCAAAACCTACCTAATACTCCTACATATTTCTACGCCTATCAAAAACCTTCTTTGTGAAACTACTCAAGCTGTGAACGTTTGAGATAGAGGAAAATACCCCGCTCACGTCACAGCCGTCATCACCAAAGACAATACCCATCGATTCTAAATCCCTAAACTCTGAATAAGATGGGCACACGCACAGAACATGCACCCAATCTTCTAACGGCGAACCACAATGGCAACTTTCAACCTGGCTCAGGCCTCTCTTATGCAAAAATGCATTGAAAGACCCATGCCCAGTCAAAAGGAATCCTAAACTGAGACCAAAACTCAGCTCAGGATTCAAGCCCATGAAGGAGACATCCTTCAGAAAGCTGTAAGTGACTCTGCCCTTATCAGATGCATCCCATCTAGATTGCCATCTAGACATGACACATCCTTTAAGCAGAGCCTTACGCTCACTGTTAGACAGCCCTTCTATATCCCTAGGAGCGAACCAATCAGTGCTACTATCAATCAAACCTCTTTTGATCCTGAAGGCCATACCCCGACGTATGACTTCTAAATCAAGAGGGGGTACACCAAGTAATACCTGCATGGCTTCAGTAGAAACCGTGCGGCACACCGGTAAACACCCCAAAATCGCCCTCCTCTGGCATTTCAAAATCTGATTGCGACCTGTAACAGTCATAACTGTTTCGTACCACACTGACGCCCCAAATGTTGCACAAGCAACAAATAAGCCGTCATATATGATACGAACAGCACGCCTGCTCAGCCCCCAATCAGATCTTAAGACGCGCCTAACCTGACCAACCACACTACACATACGCTCATTCATACGTAACAAATGAGGCATGAACCTCATTCGCTCACTCATAGTAATTCCCAGATGCTTGACATATCTGAGACTTACCCCATTCATACGCACCGTAGGAGGCCGTCTGACTGATAAACTACCTTTAAGTAGCATCATGACAGACTTTTCCTCGGACACAGACACACCGACAGATTCACCCCATTCATGCACTATTGTCATCACCAGCTCAGCCTTTCTTTCAAGTTCAGCACGAGACTGACCTGGAAGAAGAATGAGCAGATCATCTGCGTAAGCGCAACACATGCAATGCGTGTTTAGTTGCTGTAACAGTAGATCCATCATTAGGTTCCATATAAATGGACCGCAGATAGATCCCTGTGGACAGCCATGCATTACATCAACACACACACTTTCACACACACCAACTACCCTAGCTTTTCTGTCAGAGAAATAACTTTTCCACAAGTTAGTTTCTTGACAGCCAACTTCCCGCAATCTACCTATAACCCTATCCCAGCTCAAGTAATCGAAGGCACCTTTAAAATCAATAAAGATACCCAAGATATACTTGGAGCTGCTTTCCCTAACGCAATTCCTAACGAAAGTCCACGCGTCTTCTACACCTTTTCCCTTTTTAAAGCCAAACTGAACCGGTGACATTGGAACAGTCATATCACTCAAAAGCCTCTCCACCATTATCCTTTCCAGTACTTTTCCAAGCACCGGAAGTAAACAGATTCCTCGATAAGAGCGGGGATTAGTCCTCACCTTATCGGGAGATTTCAGAAGGACCATAACTCTGGCCTCCTTCCATCCATGGGGGAAATAGCTTCGCCTCACACAGCTTCGATACAAGGAAAGCAGGTATTCAGGATTAACCTTCCAGATGGTTTTCACCATCTCTCCAGTTATTCCATCAAAACCCGGTGACCTTTTGGATCGAATGAGCGATACGGCCTGTTCCAATTCGCTTCTTGTAACCTCAGACGGAACGGACAAACTTTGGGTATCATCAGCCGTGAAGGCCCTATCATCCGATTCTCTCGGAAAGAATTCGTTTAACAAAGCTCCTATGCAATCCTTTCAAGTATTAATGAACCTATCACCCAAACGTAAACTGCTGAATTCACTCCTATTTGAACTCCTACAAATCCTATAAACTTGCCCCCATGGATCATCCCTATTGCTTGAAACAAACCTTTTCCAATCCTTCTCCTTAACTCGCAGAATCATTTTCTTGTATTCTGCTAAGCAATGTCTGAACTCAGTGACAGTTTGAGCCAAATTTTCAGCGTTAGACACGCGAGCGCGTTGGAATTTCTTCCTCAGCTTTCTCAATGTCCGTCGCTTCAAAGTTAGCTCGCGCGTCCACCAATTCACTCTTTTCCGATTTACCTTGCGGCTCCTCTCAAAGAGATCATCGTTAACGCGCCACACACACTCATTCAGAAACTCGATTTGCTGATCGGCATTCAAGAGCTTGTATTCATGCAGCAACATGGAAGTGAGCGCTGCACTCGTATGAGCACCATAAATATTCCAATTAGCTCTTCGAGTGCACCATCGCTTAACATCTATACTTTCCCTAGCGACAGTTTCCCTATTGACCATAACCTGTATCATATTATGGTCACTTACCCCCTCTAATACCTCCCAACTACAACTAAGTGAGGAAATAGCTGCGGTATTGGCAAGAGTGACATCAATGTCACTTCTACCTCTACCAACCACTTCATAGGTATACATTTCGCTAGGCTCATTTATGGCTTTAACGCAATTTGCGATCATCCATTCGCTTAGCAGTTCTCCTCTTCGTCGTTTTTCATGCTCGGACGTAGATCCGGTCATTTTACTAAACCACGCAGGGGAGACGGCATTAGCGTCTAAGCCAAGGAACAGCGGACTGCTGCCAGCAAGCATCAGTACGCTATTCATGTACTCTATAAAAGGCTCAATTCCCTCACTAAACTTACAATAAATGCTGGCAAAAAGAAATTTGCCAAACGTTCCCTCAACACTTACACATACACCACACTCATTGGAAAACACATTCATACACACCACATTCACGTCGTTAACTATAACAGCAGCATTGCATCTGGCATCGAGAAACACCCGCATATCGGCGGGCAACCCTCTTACACATCCCCCTGATGTGTAAGGTTCCTGAACCAATGCAATGCTGCTGCCAGATTCACGCAATTCTTTACCTAGTTCGACCATTACACTATATGCGCCCTGACAATTTTGTTGGAGAAACCTAATCATCCTAATGCCTAGAATTTACCCTAGCGACAACTGCTGCATAAATCGGGCAAGCTGATGACATCATCAGATGCTCCGATGACTTCCCTCTGAATGCACAATCACGGCAGTTCAATGCATTAACGCATTGACGTGCCCTGTGCCCTGCTTTACCACATCTCCTGCAAATATCTTCCTTCAACCTACACTCAGATACCCTATGATCCAAGCCTAAACATCTGAAACAGCTGTTTACGACTTGGAATTCACGGACACGGAAAGATAAATGCTTTATATAGCATCGCTCTCTATCTAAAAGACACTGCATAGCCTTATGGCTTCCCTCTAAAACTACACTTAACGTACCCTCAGTCACCGTCCATGGCTTACTCACTAGCCTAACCTCCTTTTCAAAAGTCTCCTTTGTCATATTCTCGGCAAAATTGAGTTCAAACAGATCTCTCATGAATTCTTCATGTGAGATCCTTGACTCAACCTTTTGTATGACAACTCTAGGGCCCAACCTTTCGTTTAACCTAACTGATAGACCTAATTCGTTGAATTTCTTGTTTGCCAAGATTTTATCCCTTTCACCCGTAGTAGGAGTACGGATGACTACTCCCCCTCCCTTTATTGGTTTGACCTCATGTACTCTTACGCCAAGAGTAGGTCCGACCGAATCTACTACTTTGCGGGCAATATCATTTGCCGACACATTTGGCTTAGCGCTTTTCACCACCACCGACCACGTATCTACCGGTTTTTTAACCGGTGACGCAGCCGTTGGTGTTGTCGCCAAGCCAGATGCAACAACCGGACGAGTAGCAGCTGGTAAAACTCCACATGAACCACGTACCGCCTCATGCACCTCTAACCGCCCTCTTAATCTTTCATTTTCTCCCTGAAGTTTATAGATTACCCCTTCTAATTCTCCTACTATTCCTAAAATTTCTCGCCCGATAGATGGTTCAATTTTTCCCCCAGCAATTACACTATCTAATATCCTATCTTTTAAGCCCATTACCGTCCGTATCGTCCAGTCCGAGCTAATATCCACCTCCCCGCCCTCATACCTTTTATTTGCATCGGCAACAACATCAGATTCTGTGGAAGGAATTGAATCCCTCGCAGCAGTCCTGTTTTCCGTCTCCTTCATCGCCTGTTGTAGATCCAGCTCCTTCTTTCTCCTTCTTTCCGCCTTCTTCCTCTTTTTCGCCTCCTTGGCCGATGATGGACTAGCCGGAGCGTCCTCCTCCATAATCTTCCTCTTAGAGGCAGGCATGACCGATTCTTCTGAAACAGAAGATATATCGGATGCATCATCCATCTTTTCTACCCTTTTTGATCGCTTCATAATAAAGCGATCAGCGGCAACAACAAACACGAACAACAACAAACACGAACAAAAACTATTACGGCTTATATTGCGATCAATAAACCGTACCGACGAAAAGGACACAGTCAAGATTTCCGCACCGAAAATGTTAATCACCACTTAGTTTTTTTCCGCTTTTGCACTGAAAAGTGCACGTTTGACACTAATTACGGGAAAAACCCAACACACAAAACAGCGCGCGAGTAATTATACCGTATATTGGGTATACCGATATTGGGTATATTGGGTAAACCGAAAAAGCGAAAAAGCGCACAAAGCAGAACACGCGATAGCGCTACGAATGAGCGCAAAGCACAACACCGATAAATATCGCGCAAAACAAAGATCGACGAATACGCACAAAACGAAAACGCCGACGAAGGTTCGCACAAGATAAACACTGTAAAAATCGCTTCAATAGTTGTAGAACACCAACAAATATAAAATTTACCGGAGCAACACGAGTGTTCACTGCGACTGTCACAATTAGACTGAGTAGACAGGGACAGATTTCTGCCTTGCGTTTAACGTGTACGCCTACCATGATTGGTTTAAGTACACGGCGGGCCATCCCGCACGGGATTGCGAGTACAGACTTTGTGAATGTACCTTTTTGCTTTATAGCGGCAACCGACGCCCAGTGCCTCCGGGTTACCAAGAGGGGGCGTTTGTACCTTTGGAAGCCATGTGCATGGGATGGACATTCCACTAAGGTATATTCGAGGCCTATCTAAAACCTCTGCCGGTCTATGGGGCCCGGCACCCGGTAATGTTTTAGTGCATTACCACACCCGAGCTGACTAGACTCGTACCCGCGTGACTTTGGGTATTAACCACAGCCACCACGACGCTCCCGAAGGGCCTACCCAATGACAAGCATGTGGGGCTTGGAATATAATACCAGATGGTGTAGCTGTTAGCATACGCTATCAGTACACATACTGGCTGTTTAACCCAGATGGTGTAACTATCAGCCTAAGCTGTTAGCACACATACTGGGGCTGAATCTCATCGCTTGTCTCCCGTGGTACCAATTTAAAGCCATATGGTAGGCTCCGGAACGCGGGAGTACCACAATCGTGGTAAGTGACCGTTTCATACACCCAGGTCACTGCCATTTTGGGCCCATGCACCCGGGACTGGCACCCGAAGTAGATAGGGACAGATTTCTGCCTTGAGTTTTACGAGGACACCTGCCGTGTTGGCCTTATTCCTCGGCGGGCCATCCCGCATGGGGTTGCAAGTGCGAACTTTGTGAACGCACCTTTTTACTATGTGACGACAACCAACGCCCACTGCCTCCGGGTTACCAAGCCGTGGCATATTGTACCTTTGGAGGCCATATGCATGGTATGGAGACTCCACTTAAGGTATCGTCGAGGCCGATCTAAAACCTCTTCCGGACTGTGGGGTCCGGCACCCGGTAATGATACCCGCGTAATTTTGGGTACAACCACAGCCACCACGAAGCTCCCGAAGGGCCTACCCAATGACAAGCATGTGGGGCTTGGAATATAAAACCAGATGGTGTAACTATTAGCCGAAGCTATTAGCACACCATCTGGGTATGAATCTCATTTGCTTGTCTCCCGTGGTACCAATTTAGAGCCATATGGTAGGCTTCGGAACCCGGGAGTACCACAGTCGTGGTAAGTGACCGTCTCATACGCCTAGGTCACTGCCATTTTGGGCCCATGCACCCGGGACTGGCACCCGTGTAGATAGGACAGAGTGAATCTCGTTAATCCATTCATGCGCGTCACTAATTAGATGACGACGCATTTGGCTATTTTTTTTTTTAAATACGGACGTTGGAGCAGCGCACTGCTCATCAAGTGGCCCGTACGACTTGTGCCTGATATGCCGCAGGCAGCACGGCGATTTTACTAAAGGATTATATCCTTTCTATAAATTGATGGTGTCCTATCCGACCCCGGTCCGAACCCCAAATGTTCTGAAAGACCAGCACGTACCAATCAAGACTCTGGTTGAAACCAAGGCGGCATCGCTCTTCCTGAGTACGCCAAAACTCACCAGATCATTAAAGGACTCCTTACTCCAAATTCCGCGCCAATTAAGAGTTGCTGTCATTACTCTTATACTCTCGGTGGGATTAGCATTACATAGACCTGTTTTAAAGATGTCATTATCATAATATGCCTTCTTGTTAGCATGGGCAATATCTAGATTCATAGAATCCGTGACTATTTGGACATCAATGACGACTGCATTCCTGTCTCCAATCGAGGCCACCAAATCCGGAATCTTAATACCAGAGGCAGTCGGGATTCTGGGCTCGCATCTAACCGTGTAACCTCTATTTGACAGTTCCTTTTTTAGGAATGTAGTGACACTATTATGTCGTTGTATTTTCGTGTCTCGAGTTGTATAGCACCTTTGGACAATATGATCCAAAGTCTCAGGTACACCACAGCCCGCTCTACATTCTCTGTCGATGCTATTCCTACCTCTTGTTGTTCGGGATTTGGTCGGTAATGCATTAATCCTTGTCTTAATACAATTAAGAAAGTCACGACCAAGGAGCAGCGATTTCGGTTCGTGTACCCAGCGGTGAGCCTGTTTACAACCAGCGGCCTCTCTAAGACCATGCCCATCCACTGAAGCACAGAGCTTTTGAAACCAGAAACCAGCGATTTGATCCGAAGTATTAAGAGTTACACCATTAGCCTGGAGCCTTACTTCAGTATTCCAGATCTCAGAAGCCAGAAATGTGTCTACTATATTCGCGTTGTTGACGCTGGGAAAGGTTAATGCCAAGAGACGTTGTCTTCGTAAATATGGGGCGTACCAGCGCACTGATGGTATACCTAGGCCTCCCTGCTGTACAGGAGTATGGAAAAACGCTGTAGGAATATCATTCGGGAGGTCTAACCACTTTCTAGCCGCTCTCCTGGTAAGTATATCAACCTTTCTGAGAGCGCCAATCTTGCCTAACCTTGCCTAACGAAAGGCAGTGAAAATATTGCGGTAACAAAATAGTTCTTAAAGCATGTAGACGTTGCTGTGGTTTCAATGGGGCCTGCGATAACCTATTTAGCTTTGATTCTAAATCAACGGCAGGAGTTATCTTTGTTCGACCTTCAGGTGTAAAATTTATACCGAGGTATTTGCATTCGTCTGTTCGACTAAGGCAAGGTACACTTCGATTATTAACTTTGAATCTTTCTTGGGTAATGATGGTACGCTTCTGCTTAGGGTGTCCTTGTATAGCTATTGTAAAGCATTTTGAAGGGTTGGGAGACATCCCACACGACAGCATAAATTTAACGGTTGTATTTATAATATTCTGTAAACCAATCGCTGTTGTGGCACATAACACCAGATCATCCGCGTAAGCCAAGGCGTTGATATTCTTGCTGCCGATTCTAACTCCCACCTCCTTCTGGAGCATGTCGAACAGCCTATCCATAACGATATTAAAAAGTATTGGGGATAACGGATCGCCTTGTCTAACCCCTCTTCCTGGGAGTATTGTATCGGATGACCAGCTATCACAGCAAAATCGTGTAGTTGCCGAAGTATAGAATTTTTTTAAATAATCAATAAGAGCATGTGGAACACCGATCGAATGCAGAGCGGAGAAGATGGCGTCTTGTGAAACTGTGTCGAAAGCTTTTCTGATGTCGATGAAAGCTAAATAACAAGACTTATATTGTGCGTGGCTAGATCGTATAATAAGATCGATTAGAGTAGTATTTTCCGCACAGCCATCTTTCCTACAGAACCCACTTTGCCTCATATCATTTGGTACAAAATTTAAAAATCTGTTGGCAATTATCTTGTGGAACTGCCGAACCACCACCGAAGGTATAGTTATGGGACGGAAGTCCCCAGGCAAGGTGGCCGAGTTAACTTTCGCAATGAAAATAGTTCTAGCTTCTTTAAGCGGCTCAGGAATTTGCCCGCACCACATTATTAGGTTAAATATTCTCATCCGAATATCTGCCGGAATCTTTCTCCAGGCTTTCGCCGAGAGGCCATCGGGGCCCGGGGTGGTGGATGGTTTAATATTAGCGCCAGAAATGTCCTCTAAGGTTATTGGAGACCATAGAGCCCCGTATCGCTGTGAAGCATTTTTAAAAGTAGGCGAAGCTGAGGATCTAGTTTCGATTATGTTTCTCCAATAAGGCTCCATTGAATGTCGTGGGGGCATTGTACCAGTTAAAGGGCCACTTATTATATCTCTAATGCATCTACTCTGATGCTGACGCCAGTGTCTTTGGGTGTTAGCGTATTCCATACGCCTCCTTTGTCTATTAGACCGTGGGAGACGTCCGTTATTACTGGATGGTAATCTGACCACTTGTCGTGGTAAAATATTTTCTAAATAATTTGCTAAGTGAACCATTGTACGAGCTTCACCCCACTCTAGGGTATTATCAATAATCTGTTGAAGCTGGCGGTAGCAAAAGCCACTAACAGTTCTTGGCGGTAAAGATCTCAAGAAATTGATTATTGAGTTATCTGAGATATTCGGTTGTGGTTCATCTTGAGAAGTCTCCACGTTATTACCCAAGTCATTCATAAAATTTTGCACAAATTCTTTATAATTTGCTCTACGCCGAACTTTCTTTATACCCTCAATCGATCTATTGGGAAAGTGCTTATGGAGTTCCTGGTTTATGAAACGAACATTTTGAATAATTAGTTCAGCTTCCTTTCTAGCTAACATCATCAACTCTTCGGACCATCTAGCTTTTATGTCAGTGCGGGTGTTGAGAACATCAAATTGTCTCGGGTGAGCACGCCTGATATGGAGTCCACATCCGTTTTTGGTGCTGAAATCTCTATCACAGTGAGGACATCGAAACGGAAGCGAAGAAGACACCATCATATTAGATTGTTGGGTTGAAGAAGCTGAGGCATCTTCGTAGTTTATCCGAGGCTGATTGTTTCTATTTGGGCCAACAAAATACTGTCAAAGGGGCTGGCAACCCCAGTGACCAAGCAAAGCCTTTAACCACTCGGCCGTTCCAAACGTGAATCCAAGTTCAATATGCCGACATCCTATAATAAACAATAGGAGCCACATAAAACTCTCTCGGATTCCAGCATGTAACGTTGCCTGGCGAGAACCACGAAGAGGTGGGTAATAGGCATATTTATGATCTCTTACGGAATCAGTTTGTCATACGAGAATAAAACGCCCCAGAATAACCACCAAGGCGCTCCCCGCATGGCTCCCCTTTCTAAACCGAAGAGAGTCATAGTTACTCCCGCCGTTGACCCGCGCTTACTTGAATTTCTTCACGTTGACATTCAGAGCACTGGGCAGAAATCACATTGTGTCATCACCCGCTGGGGCCATCACAATGCTTTGTTTTAATTAGACAGTCGGATTCACCAAGTCCGTGCCAGTTCTGAATTGATTGTTAATTGATAATCGTTATAATTTAAAAGGAATACATCTTGCGATAGTTCCTTAAAAATTTTAGCAAGAAAGTTCCACAATTGGTTAAGTAAGCTACTATCCGGGGAACAAGATCCAAAGATCTTTATTTATTCAGAACGAGTACATAAACCATGTTATTGCTTCCCAATCAAGCCCGACTATCTCAATCTCCAGAGCCAATCCTTATCCCGAAGTTACGGATCTAATTTGCCGACTTCCCTTACCTACATTATTCTATCGACTGGAGACTCTTCACCTTGGAGACTGGTGAAGAGTCTCTAGTGCGGATATCGGTACGGCCTGTTGAGAAGTTTGCGTGACCCCACCATAAATTTTCAAGGTCCGAGGAGAAAATATCGACACAACAGTAAATGTCATGCTCTTCTAGTCCATCTACCATGTCTCTCTTCGAAAGACATCCATGGTAGTACGACTATAAAACAGAAAAGAAAACTCTTCCGATACCTCCCGACGGCTTCTTTATGGTCGTTTCTGTTGCCAGGATGAGCATAAAGCCCATTTTTAATAACAAACGGATACTCAACAGGTTACGGAATTGGAACCGTATTCCCTTTCGTTCAAATATAATCAAGTGTTTAAATCTTAAATATATACATATATATATATATATATATATATATATATATATATATATATATATATATATATATATATATATATATATATATATATATATATATATATATATATATATATATATATATATATATATATATATATATATATATATATATATATATATATATATATATATATATATATATATATATATATATATATATATATATATATATATATATATATATATATATATATATATATATATATATATATATATATATATATATATATATATATATATATATATATATATATATATATATATATATATATATATATATATATATATATATATATATATATATATATATATATATATATATATATATATATATATATATATATATATATATATATATATATATATATATATATATATATATATATATATATATATATATATATATATATATATATATATATATATATATATATATATATATATATATATATATATATATATATATATATATATATATATATATATATATATATATATATATATATATATATATATATATATATATATATATATATATATATATATATATATATATATATATATATATATATATATATATATATATATATATATATATATATATATATATATATATATATATATATATATATATATATATATATATATATATATATATATATATATATATATATATATATATATATATATATATATATATATATATATATATATATATATATATATATATATATATATATATATATATATATATATATATATATATATATATATATATATATATATATATATATATATATATATATATATATATATATATATATATATATATATATATATATATATATATATATATATATATATATATATATATATATATATATATATATATATATATATATATATATATATATATATATATATATATATATATATATATATATATATATATATATATATATATATATATATATATATATATATATATATATATATATATATATATATATATATATATATATATATATATATATATATATATATATATATATATATATATATATATATATATATATATATAATATATATATATATATATATATATATATATATATATATATATATATATATATATATATATATATATATATATATATATATATATATATATATATATATATATATATATATATATATATATATATATATATATATATATATATATATATATATATATATATATATATATATATATATATATATATAATATATATATATATATATATATATATATATATATATATATATATATATATATATATATATATATATATATATATATATATATATATATATATATATATATATATATATATATATATATATATATATATATATATATATATATATATATATATATATATATATATATATATATATATATATATATATATATATATATATATATATATATATATATATATATATATATATATATATATATATATATATATATATATATATATATATATATATATATATATATATATATATATATATATATATATATATATATATATATATATATATATATATATATAATATATATAT
>CAWZZZ010000163.1:5000-27691 GCA_963966595.1 Physocephala rufipes
TTGATAAATTGGTTTGATTCCTACCTTACTCATCGCACACAATTGGTATTATATAAGAATTCTACTTCTAGAGAATTTAGCGTTACATCTGGAGTTCCACAAGGTACCCACTTAGGACCTCTGTTATTCTTGATTTATATCAATGATTTGCCCACAGTAATTAATAACTCATACATACTGATGTTTGCGGATGACGTTAAGCTATTTTTATCATATAAAGATGAGAATGCTGCAATGCTTTTACAAAACGATCTTATCTCATTGCTTGAGTGGTGTAGCGTGAATTGTATGAAGCTGAATTTGGAAAAGTGCAAACAGATGACATTTGCGCGCTCTACTGCAGTAATTTTTAATTATAGTATTGGTGATTACATACTCGATCAACTGAACTTTGCTGATGACCTGGGTGTGGTCTTCGATCGCAAACTTCATTTTCACACTCATTTAAACCGAGTATCTTGTAGAGCCGCCAGTATACCTGGCTTTACTAAGCGCTGGTCCAAGGAATTTGATGATCCTTATATATCTAAGATATTATTTACTTCATTGGTTCGTCCTATCTTGGAATATGCCTCTCCGGTCTGGAATCCAAGTTTCAGATGCCACATTTCGAAAATTGAATCCGTACAAAAACAATTTCTTCTTTTTTGTCTACGACGACTACACTGGGATCCCACATTACGATTGACATCGTACGCTTCTCGTCTTATGTTGATAAATCTACCATCTCTTGAAAATCGCAGAATTATGCTCAACGCTATATTTATCCTAAACCTGCTGTATGGCACCGTTGACTCGTCATATTTATTGTCCAAGATCTATATAAATGTACCCCGTCTTACATCCAGGTACCGTGATTTTCTCCATCTAACTTTCTGCCGGTCTACGTTCCTTCAGTACGAATCATTAAGGAGGGCGTGTGCTGATTTCAATTACGTCTTTACGTGTATCACTTTATCAGATTCAGTTGCCTTAACTAAACAGAAAATTTTAGCATTCTTATCAAATTAATTATTTCGTTCATTCTACAAAACTATAAAGCCATAATTAGCTTAGTTTTTTTCACTTATGTTTAATGTTAAGTTATGACTAAATGTTAAATATTCTTAGTGAATAAATAAATAAATAAATAAATAAATAAATATAATATATATATATATATATATATATATATATATATATATATATATATATATATATATATATATATATATATATATATATATATATATATATATATATATATATATATATATATATATATATATATATATATATATATATATATATATATATATATATATATATATATATATATATATATATATATATATATATATATATATATATATATATATATATATATATATATATATATATATATATATATATATATATATATATATATATATATATATATATATATATATATATATATATATATATATATATATATATATATATATATATATATATATATATATATATATATATATATATATATATATATATATATATATTCTGAGAGTTCAGAATTCGGCTTCACCGTGGTAGGTCGTGTTATTTTCGCTTCTTAATTTTATTGAATAAATTCGCTATGTTTTGCTCTGCTTGTGCTGTGCTAGTTGGTGATCGCGAGAATAATATCGCAATTGCTTTAAATAACTTAACTAGCGAAATAGCTGAACTTAAAAATATAATTCTTAATCGATTTAAAATTGAATTAGAAACTTCACCTGAACCTGGTGTCGAAAATGATACAGGAGCGGCTGCCATTAATTCAGCAACGGATGATTCATCTGCTCCTGCTGTTCATCATGGTTGGTCAACGGTGAAAAGGAATAATCTAAGGAAGCGCAAAGCCATTGTCGGTAATAATGTGAATAGCGGTTTAGAAGTTATAGCAAACAAAAAATGGTTTCACTTGGCTTATTTTAAAACTTCTGTCACGACGGATAATATTTTGGACTACGTCAGGGATACTTTTAAAATTGATAAGACTTATTTGGTTTGCTACAAACTGGTCAAGAAGGACGCCAATCTCTCTGATTTAAATAAGATCAGTTTCAAGTTGGGCGTTGATGAAGCCTTTTACAAGGTTTTAAATAATCCATCTTTGTGGCAAGCGAATATAAAGTTGCGTCCATTTCGTTTTTTTCAAAAACCCAGTGAATTTGGGATCTGCGGTAACAAAATGTTCGAGGAATTAACACGAAGTTGCGTGATTTATTTATGCTAAGCTATGGCTTAGATTACCATGTCGTAGTTTTCACTGAAACATGGCTTAAGCCTGAGATTCATAATTTGGAATTTTTTTCAGATAATTATAATATATATAGACATGATAGAAACTACAGTTTGTCAAATTTAACGCGTGGAGGTGGTGTACTTATTGCCGTAAAGTCTTCGTGCTTTTCTACTGAAGTTGCATTGAGAAATGAAGCGGATATCAAGTTCTGCTGTGTCTTTGTTAAAATTGGTTCGTTATCATTATATTTAACCTGCTCTTATATTCCACCAAATTCAAATGAAGCTATTTACTCAGCCCATGCTAAAAGTATAGCTTCAGTGGCTGAAAGGATGGGTCCTAACGGTAGGTTGATTTTTATGGGCGATTTTAATTTATCACGAGTGTCTTGGAATAAATACGAATATGATAACAGATTAGTTCTGGTTCCATTATCTGAAGCTCAAACAGACTCATGTTTCTTAAATGAAGTGTCTTCTTGTGGCCTTTCTCAAATAAACTTTGTACGCAACTTCAATAATCGTACTTTGGATCTTATCTTCGTTGACGATATGGACTCATTCGTTGTATCTCGTTGCGCGCCTCTGACAATGCCTGAGGATAAACATCACCCTTGTTTACAAATCGATATAACAAATATGCCGATCATAACTTCTTCACATTACATTGGAAGTACTAAGAAAATTAGATTTAGCTTCAAACACACAAATTATGAGCTTCTAAATAACACTATTAGCTCTGTTGATTGGAGTTCTATCCTACGTCTGAATGAACCTACAGTATGTTTGGATTTTGCTGTAACTACTTTTAACAACATCTTAATTAAATCTTTTAATTCTTCTGTACCCTTGCAATCATCTACTTACTGTTCTGGCCCTAACTGGTTCTCTAAAGATCTACGTGCGTTAAGGGGCGTAAAATCTAAATTTTACAAAGCTTATTGTAAAACACCGACCATGGCTAACCTGTGTAATTATTTATCTACAAGACGCCAATACCAACTTTTATGCAAGCAGTCCTATAATATTTACTTAGAAAAAGTTAAATCGAATTTACGAGTAGACCCTAAATCTTTTTGGAATTTCATAAACTCCAAACGCAAAACTGAAATATTTCCAACTCATTTGAAATTCAATGAAATCGAATCAAGTGACATCAACACGATCTGTAATCTCTTCGCAGACTATTTTAAATCAACATAATAACTTAATAATAACATAATAACAACTAACATAAAACTTCCAAAACTACTTGAGAGAATAATTACCCGCCAAATTTCAAGAAGTGTTAATGTGCTGATATTTCCATACCAACATGGCTTCCGGACTGGTAAATCTACAACTACAAATTTGCTTGAATTCACGTCGATAGTTATTAAAAATTTCAAAATGGCTAAACAAACAGATGTTGTCTACACTGATTTAAGTAAAGCGTTCGATTAAGTGAATCATAGGCCACTCATTATAAAACTGAAATTGTTTGGTTTTTCGGATATATTGATAAATTGGTTTGATTCCTACCTTACTCATCGCACACAATTGGTATTATATAAGAATTCTACTTCTAGAGAATTTAGCGTTACATCTGGAGTTCCACAAGGTACCCACTTAGGACCTCTGTTATTCTTGATTTATATCAATGATTTGCCCACAGTAATTAATAACTCATACATACTGATGTTTGCGGATGACGTTAAGCTATTTTTATCATATAAAGATGAGAATGCTGCAATGCTTTTACAAAACGATCTTATCTCATTGCTTGAGTGGTGTAGCGTGAATTGTATGAAGCTGAATTTGGAAAAGTGCAAACAGATGACATTTGCGCGCTCTACTGCAGTAATTTTTAATTATAGTATTGGTGATTACATACTCGATCAACTGAACTTTGCTGATGACCTGGGTGTGGTCTTCGATCGCAAACTTCATTTTCACACTCATTTAAACCGAGTATCTTGTAGAGCCGCCAGTATACCTGGCTTTACTAAGCGCTGGTCCAAGGAATTTGATGATCCTTATATATCTAAGATATTATTTACTTCATTGGTTCGTCCTATCTTGGAATATGCCTCTCCGGTCTGGAATCCAAGTTTCAGATGCCACATTTCGAAAATTGAATCCGTACAAAAACAATTTCTTCTTTTTTGTCTACGACGACTACACTGGGATCCCACATTACGATTGACATCGTACGCTTCTCGTCTTATGTTGATAAATCTACCATCTCTTGAAAATCGCAGAATTATGCTCAACGCTATATTTATCCTAAACCTGCTGTATGGCACCGTTGACTCGTCATATTTATTGTCCAAGATCTATATAAATGTACCCCGTCTTACATCCAGGTACCGTGATTTTCTCCATCTAACTTTCTGCCGGTCTACGTTCCTTCAGTACGAATCATTAAGGAGGGCGTGTGCTGATTTCAATTACGTCTTTACGTGTATCACTTTATCAGATTCAGTTGCCTTAACTAAACAGAAAATTTTAGCATTCCTATCAAATTAATTATTTCGTTCATTCTACAAAACTATAAAGCCATAATTAGCTTAGTTTTTTTCACTTATGTTTAATGTTAAGTTATGACTAAATGTTAAATATTCTTAGTGAATAAATAAATAAATAAATATATATATATATATATATATATATATATATATATATATATATATATATATATATATATATATATATATATATATATATATATATATATATATATATATATATATATATATATATATATATATATATATATATATATATATATATATATATATATATATATATATATATATATATATATATATATATATATATATATATATATATATATATATATATATATATATATATATATATATATATATATATATATATATATATATATATATATATATATATATATATATATATATATATATATATATATATATATATATATATATATATATATATATATATATATATATATATATATATATATATATATATATATATATATATATATATATATATTATATATATATATATATATATATATATATATATATATATATATATATATATATATATATATATATATATATATATATATATATATATATATATATATATATATATATATATATATATATATATATATATATATATATATATATATATATATATATATATATATATATATATATATATATATATATATATATATATATATATATATATATATATATATATATATATATATATATATATATATATATATATATATATATATATATATATATATATATATATATATATATATATATATATATATATATATATATATATATATATATATATATATATATATATATATATATATATATATATATATATATATATATATATATATATATATATATATATATATATATATATATATATATATATATATATATATATATATATATATATATATATATATATATATATATATATATATATATATATATATATATATATATATATATATATATATATATATATATATATATATATATATATATATATATATATATATTTACATGTATTTGTTGCTTTACATGTATTTGTTGCTTTTGTATACATATATGTATATATATTTAGAGCCTTAAAAAAGACGACAAAATTTTATTTAGAGCCTTAAAAAAGACTTGACGACAAAATTAAATAAACCGGCTCATATCGTCTTAATGAACGGCGAGGAACACTAAGATGAATGTTTGATAACAAATAGGAAGAATCTGTGGTGCCAGATAAGCAGCTTAAGATGAACATGGCATTTAACATTTTCCTGTGATCAAAGAGTATTGGCAAGTTGATGAATTTCAGCTGGGACTTACAAGAAGGTAAATTAACTGAATCATCCCATCGAAGGTTGCGAACACAAAAAAGCGAAAACTGCTTCTAAATTGATTCGATTTGGGAGATATATCAGCTGTGGTGAGGACTCCAAACTGTCAAAGCATATTCCAGCGTCTATATCACCAGAGAGACGTACAATAATTTCGTTATCCCCTATCGTTTAATAAAATCTAATATACTGTTAGCTCTGCAAAAAATGCCACTTATATGATTTTGAAAGCGCAGTTTCCGAACCGAAATAACTCCGAAATTTTCTACGGAATCAACTACTTCCAATTTAAATGGTCCAATAGAGTAATTCAGCAATAGAGGATTCAAAACACGGGCAAATGTAATTTGTTTACACCTCCCAAATTTAATTTCATGCAGTTTAAGCTACACCAATCGGACAAGGAATCCAAATTGGCCTGCAGGCCCGTTCTTAATCTGCAGACATGAGAACATTTCCATTAATGATTGAAGTCGGAAGATCATTAATGAACATTAGAAACAACAATGATCCTAAATGGCTCCCTTGTGGGACTCCCGTTAAACACAACAACAACGTGGGACGTTGTTAAACACAACTATTTGAGAGAGCGATCGCTGAGGTAAGACTGATAGCTGAGGTAAGGAGTTTGTGATTAACTACATCAAATGCTTTTCTGAGCTCCGTATAAATATCGTCCGTCCTTATAGAATACTTAAAATAGTTTATCGTATGAGACACAAATTTCAATAGATTTGTTATGGTAGATTTCCCTAGACGAAAACCATGCTGAATAGGTGAAATTGAAGAACGCTCAGAATACGTTATTTGATCCGTAATTTTCTTCTCGAAAAGTTTTGGAAGTGCACTGAGCTTAGCAATGGCACGATAGTTATTTATAAGTTGCCTATTTCCGGACTTATGCAGAGGAATCTTAAAATATTATTTCCGGCAGCGCGGAAAATATCCGAAACGTAGTGAATAATTAAATAGCCTTGCAACAGGGGCCACTAACTCATCACGCTGTATTTAAGAATACACGGTGGAATATTATCTGGGCCAGGATTATAAGTACATTTGATGTCATTCAAAGCGTTAAGAATAACAGATATATCCACAATTGGCTGGACAATAGAACTCGATAACACATTATTAGGGTAAGTGTCAAAAGCATTGCTGGAGGTAGAAAGTAAGATTTAAAATAATCGGCGGAAAGATCACAGTTCGTTACAGCATCATTCTTCTCAGCATCTCTAAGCTTCATAAAAGTTATCTCTAAGCTTCAAAAAAACACCACTCTTTCTTTTGGTATTAATGAAGTTCCAAAGGGATTTAGGATCGCGCCGTAAATTATATTTAACTTTTAAAATATAACGTTGGTATTCATGTTTACATAAACGGCGGTATCTACTCCTTTTAGATGAATAATTTAATAGATTTAACGTCGAACGTGATCTGTAAAACAATTTATAGCACTTAGTTTTCATGTTCCTCAATACACGTAGCTCATTAGAAAACCAGGAAGGAGTCGGAGATGGTCGAACAGTCCGCAAGCGAACCGATTATTTAAAAGCTTGCAATAATACATTATTATAAGTTCCCACTGCCAAATCAAAACAAGCAGATGGGAAAGTATCCAGACCCAGAAGAGAGCAACAATCAATGAAACATTGCTCATTCTTTAATCAGGAATAATCCATAAATTTAAAGCAAAACTTTTTTGCCAATCTCATTTTAGATTTCAGGAGCCGAGGCGTTTGCAAGGCCTCGTCAAATCAATTTTCAATATTAAGTGGTGCTTATCCTCAGGCAGCAGAAAAGACGCACAGCGAGATAATTCAAAAATATCCTTATCATCAATAAAAATTAGATCCAACAAGCGACTATTTTAAATACGTATTCAATTAATTTGAAAGAGGTCTCTCGAAAGTATCTCATCGAAGAAACTAAAGATAAAATCACATTCGGACGACGGTAACAAAAACGTCGCATCATCAGCACAGGTAACCCAGTTTATATATGGCAAATTGAAATTACCCGGAGCTATAAATCTGTCGCTCGGAATTAACCTTTTCATAACTCTCCCGATACATCTAACATGAGAAGCACAGACATTGTCTCCGGCATTTGGCGGGATGTACGAACCGCTGATATAGATGCAGAAACTTGGATATTTGACATAACCACAGCAGAGCTTAATTTCCAAAGCTTCATCAAGAAAAATATCAGCAACAAACAACCACCACCTTTAGTCAGGTTAGTTAAAAGTCGGTTTCGATCCTTCCGGTGGACAACATAATTATTTGAAAAATTTCGGAATCCATAATATCATGTCTGAGCCATGTTTCCGTAAAAGCTATGATGTTGTAATCAGCAATTATATTACTTAGTAGAAAATCGGTTAATTAGTATTAATTCCTTCAATATTTTGATAAGGAATAACAGAGGACAAAGCATTTAGTTTTTTTGCCGCAACACGTCTGAATAAATAATTATTATGCTGGTTTTCAATTAGTCTAAAAGCAAATTTACGAAATATTGCGTCCTGCGGCCAAAATTCAGGTTTTAAAACTCGTTCCAATAAATGCTGAGTTAAATTTATTTTAAATGAAGAGTACGATCTTGGCGACATAAATTTATATTTAAAAATGCAAATATTTAAGTCCCTTAATCCCACTTGGGAGCAAATGTGACCATGTACATCGTCAACAGAAGTATCCGGAGCATTTACAGGAACCAAGTGTGACTTACGAAATTCTCCTGGGCCATCTCAGGAACAGGAGTCAATAGATTTATAAGTTGCGGATGGTCAATCGAAGTTTATGGGCCAACGATTGTAGATTGTTCGAGCATATTGTAGATTGTAGAGCAATTGTAGATTGTTAGAGCAATTGTAGATTGTTCGAGCAATAACCCGAAACCTTCGGGGTATTCCCAGAACTATGAAGATTCTTTTTATTATGTTCGATTTTATATACAGAAAGAACTGAACACTCGGTACCCTCAAGACATTTCAGTGACTCGAACTGAATCCTATATTTGGCGAATATATTGTTAATAGATGCCATATCTTTAGAAATTGCCACAAAGCGATCACGCACCGATTTTAACAATTTGTTAATCTCCAAATCGTATCCTTTTTTTGCACCTAGGGTATCATAAGTGCGCATACCTAGACCAACACATTTTATATGGAATGATAGATCGCATAACAGCAACCTGCAGGTTCGATATCACAGTTATGTTTGCATCCTTTAAGATTACAAATTAATAATTGTAATTATAGTAAAAAAGTTTTTAGTAGTAGTAGCAGAATCCAAAAGCAGTAGGAATATTTAAAAACACTGTCGTAGGAGATATGCAGGCAATTGTTAAAAATCAAGGATACAAATTGCAAAAATGTCTTTCATATAACGCAATTTACTGTTTAAAGTTTAAAACTTTGAAACAATGAAACGATCGCGACCAAAATAAGTACGGTTGACTGTGTCGCAACGAAAATTGAAACAAAGCGCAAAAGAATACATTACAGAAATCGTGATAGATATAGAAAAATATATACATACATTCTCAGGCTAATTCAGTAGATTTAGCCGTCTCTTTCTAGAAATCACAGTTACATGAAATTTGGCATGAATATTTTTTGCCATTGTAGGCTGTTTAGAATAGAAAGATATCTAAATTGTGTCATATGACATAGTGCCATATAATTAGGTAGTACGTACTTTACAATAAAATTGTAAAACCTCATTTTCAGTCTATTTTAAAATTTTCAAACCATATATTTATTAGCGAAGTGAAAATGATAGATATTAAAAATTTACAGAAAATGGGTGTGCCACGCTTATTATTATATTATACCATGTGTGGACCTTTTTGAGAAATTGTGTTGAAGATAAGTTGATAGTTCTAAATTAACAAATAAAAGAGAAATTTAGTACTAAAAAGGCGTCTCTCGCCACTGGTTACTAGATTTGAACCATATATATAACGCGTGTAGAGTTTATGAGTTACGGACAGTGCGAAGTTAGCGTTCTCACTTGTTTAGTTTTTCATTCCTCCCTTCTGGATTCTTTTAAATTTCAGTAAATTGTAAAATTACTTTTAAATGGAATTTCTTTAAAAATAGATAAATACGCAGAGAATGATTAACGAACACGCACTTAATGACGCGTGCGTTCCATAATATGGTCTCTCATTTGCATTTATCCATGAAGAGACTAAATATTAAGGTGCCACCAGTGGCTGACGGGTCGCATAGAATTTGGAACGGAAAACTTTTATGTCCTCATAAGATTAAATCGCTCAGCCAGCCTAAAATTTGTTTAACATATTGTGCATTATAATAATAAGCAAAACGAGCAACCCGACAACAGTTTAGAATATTAATTGAAGATAGTCTTGAAGATGATTGCAATCTACAATAAATAAAGCAGATTGTCTACTTTACAATAAATCTACAATAAATAATTACTTCTTCCGGTTCGCTTTAAGGAGCCCTAGAGACCATCCTCGATATTGACATGACCTACACTACAAATTACTTAGATACAACCATTAAAACCATTAAATATTAAACGCCTAATCACAAGCGTGCTTAGAGCAGAATTTGCTGCAAGATGAAAAGCGTTTATTATCTTAAGTAATTTAGAAGAACATCACGTTTGTTAAATGAGGGTACATGTTCCTTCAGCTATTTTGCTATAAAACAAAGGAATAACAAATTAGACTATTATACAAGTGAACAAGGGACACCAATAACAACACGAACAATGACAAAATCATTAACAATAAAAATCCACAAGGAAAAAACTAGCTTGGAATCTTGCTGACAAAAATGCTAATTATGGTGTACTCTATCACGATTTCCGCCTTATTGCATATATGCATCAATGATTTCCATGCGACTTGATTTTGTCAATTATTCAGGATTGTCGGAAAGGTGAAAATACACTTATTGTACCTCGTACTCATTGCTTTTTGATTTCCATTAAGATACAATTGAAATTGCGTACCATTAAAACGCACTGTAGATCACTAACTACGATATTTGAGTAATCAAGCTGCCTCATTTTTTATTTGTTTGTTAATAGCTTATACTTTCTTTTACGATTATTGAAAATTTAAACGCCAGCTTTCCGCAATTATTTGATTCAATATCAATATATATATATATATATATATATATATATATATATATATATATATATATATATATATATATATATATATATATATATATATATATATATATATATATATATATATATATATATATATATATATATATATATATATATATATATATATATATATATATATATATATATATATATATATATATATATATATATATATATATATATATATATATATATATATATATATATATATATATATATATATATATATATATATATATATATATATATATATATATATATATATATATATATATATATATATATATATATATATATATATATATATATATATATATATATATATATATATATATATATATATATATATATATATATATATATATATATATATATATATATATATATATATATATATATATATATATATATATATATATATATATATATATATATATATATATATATATATATATATATATATATATATATATATATATATATATATATATATATATATATATATATATATATATATATATATATATATATATATATATATATATATATATATATATATATATATATATATATATATATATATATATATATATATATATATATATATATATATATATATATATATATATATATATATATATATATATATATATATATATATATATATATATATATATATATATATATATATATATATATATATATATATATATATATATATATATATATATATATATATATATATATATATATATATATATATATATATATATATATATATATATATATATATATATATATATATATATATATATATATATATATATATATATATATATATATATATATATATATATATATATATATATATATATATATATATATATATATATATATATATATATATATATATATATATATATATATATATATATATATATATATATATATATATATATATATATATATATATATATATATATATATATATATATATATATATATATATATATATATATATATATATATATATATATATATATATATATATATATATATATATATATATATATATATATATATATATATATATATATATATATATATATACATATACGTCCCCAAGGTAGAACCTATCCTTTTTACAAGGAAACATAGAATCCCCAAGGTAGAACCTATAGTGATAGGAACCGCGGGGCTAGAGTTGTGACGCCAAAAGTAATTTTGACGACACAAATTCTACATATGTATTTACACATATTCTTTAGATTTAAGATTTCATATATTAATACACAATTTCTTTAGATTTAAGATTACATAAATTTATTAGATTTAAGATTTTACTACGCATATTCTAATAATTATAGAAATAGATATAAGTTTCATGTTTTTATATTATCAATTATCAAGAAAGAAATACTGCGCAGTAATCTTCGTAGAAATAAATATAATAATACGCATTTATATAATAATAAAAAAGGGGACTGCACATTAATGTAAATTCCCCAATCATGAATATATTGCGCATTAGAATTTAAGAACACCCTTTCAAATAATTGCGCATTAGAATTTAGGCAGTTTGTAGATTAAGCATATTAGCATGTAAGAAACATACGGCACAAGCAACCATGAAGACAGAGACAGGACATTAAATTGATAAGACACCAGAGCTTGGAATTTGTTGTTGCATTTCAGCAACACAAATGACTATAAATAGGCGTACGCAACGATTCACAGGAGGGACAGACAGAGAGATTCCGGAGCAGCCGAGCTCGCACAAATCTAATAATACTCTCCGATCCGAGTAATTTTAGTATTCCTTAATCCTCATTCCCTCAACCCCCCTCTGCTTAGTGTAAAACTTGTGTCGAAGTAAGGGCTGCACCAGACCTGTCGACACAAGCCTAGTTGAAGTAAGGGCTGCACCAGACTTGGCAACTAGGACCTAACAGAGATCCTCTTCCTTCCTTATCCTATTGCTCAGTGTAAAACTTGTGGCGAAGTAAGGGCTGCACCAGACCTGTCGCCACAAGCCTAGTTGAAGTAAGGGCTGCACCAGACCTGGCAACTAGGACCTAGCAATATCCCCAAAGTATGTGCTAAAGCCCTCAGATTGGTCGAGAGTCGCGATCGCGTTAAAATAGACTATACACAGAGTAGATATTAGTACTTAGATCGCGAGTAACACGTATACGCAACAATCGTGAGGCAGCAGAATTCCCATAGGCCGACGCCGCAATATCTACAACGAGAGATGCACACATACAAACACACCGGGGAAACAAATAGGACTACAAAGGAAAGGACAAGGGAAAAACAGAACGTCAATTGGTTGCAGTGTTACTAATAATAATTGATGTACCAATAGCAATAAGGCAACGATTCAAACAATAAAGATCATAAATTAATAACACCATCGTCTTGAATTTATGTCCCAAATTATAAATTCTCTGTGACTGAACCTGGACATGCCCTGAGTCATACCTCAGCCTACGAAAGATACGTTACAGATGGCGCCCGAGCAGAGACTATAAATTCATGAGAAATAGGATTATAAATTCTGTGCATAATCAAAAAAGGTAAGTACATTGCAACAATATGACGAGAACAACTTGGATATACAATTTAAACAAGGAGCAATTACAAGAGACAGCAAAAGAATTCCGATTGGATGAAACTGGTACAAGAGATGAACTAAGAAAGCGTCTTTCTACTTTCTTCTACCGAAGAGCGCATTAACGAACTACAACTTATGTACTGTAAGAGTCAAACATTACCGTCTCTTTCTCTCGACATAGCAATGCCAGCTACGAGCCCAACTCCAGAATACTCCGAATTACAGGAAACGACAGGAAAATAATGGAAAGCTCATCGACGACAGAGGATTACGTAGCAGTAATAGACGAAGTGAGAAAATGGTCCATAAAATTTGATGGGGGCCATGACGCACTCGCTTTCATTGAGAGAACTGAAGAGCTGGCAGACGTATATAATGTAAATATAAATTGTATTCCTCGTACAATGCCAGAGCTTCTAAAGGATAAGGCGCTTATTTGGTATCGTAACAACAACCGTCAGTGGGTGGAATGGCGTGCATTCAAACTCTATTTTCTAAAATTCTTCCTTCCCGCCCGATATTTTGAGAAGCTTGGTGATGAAATTAGAAAGCGACGACAACAAGCAAACGAGTCATTCAAGACCTATATGATTGCACTCCAAGACCTTATGCGACATGCAAACTGCAGCGAATCAGAGAAACTAGAACGCATTTTCCGAAACTGCAAAACAGAATATCAGTACTACATTAAACGAAAAGACTTCAGCAGTCTGAGCGAACTAATGGATTTGGCGGAGGATATAGAGTGCTTGAAACTGGAAGAAAGGAGTTCTTGCTCAACTGCTCTGCCTAGGGAAGTTAAACATCGAGAAACAAGAGTAGTACCAACATATAGGAATCCCAAGATTGTTTGCCATCGCTGTGGCCAAGAAGGACACATTAAACGAGGCTGCAGAAATCCATCAATACTATTTTGTTGGATATGTGGAAAAGATGGTGTGAAAACGTATGAGTGTTGCAAAAAGGGAAACGCCAAGGGGGTCGGTCTTGTAGGAGGCAGAGAAAGATCCCCAAGAAATGTGCCTCCGCATTAACGACTATCAAATTGAATCAGAGTAGTGATCGTGTGAATGCAAGAGTTATAATAAGAGGAAATGAGATTGACGGTGTCATCGATACTGGAGCATCACACAGCTTTATCAGTGAAAAACTTGTACAACAATTAAGAGCAGAGCATGTTACAAAAACAGCAATTGTGAACGTACGATTGGCAGACGTACATACCACAAAGATCAGCAAAGCAGCATATATGATAGTACACTTAGGCAACCAAAAGCACAAAATGTTGTTTCTGGTTCTTCCTGAAGCAATTGATACTTTAATACTAGGATTAGATTTTCTTTCGAGAATGAATACGAAGTTAACTATTGGTGGAAAGACGATTTACATAAGAGATATTTCCGAAAATATACCATCAGTTACATGCCCAATAATAAGAAAAAGTGAAAAACTAGAAGACAATGATATCAATGAATTTTTAAGAAATGAATTAAGCAAATTCGAAGCCGTGAAAGGGTCAAGTAATATAACTACACACAAAATAATTATGAAAGATGATCGGCCAATAAAACAGTGATATTTTCCCAGAAATCCGGCTATGCAGTCTATAATAGAAGAACAAGTCGAAGAATTGTTGAAATCAGGATGCATCGAACCTTCAAACAGTCCGCACAGTGCTCCAATCGTGTTGGTGAAAAAGAAAAACGGTAAATGGCTGTTGTGTGTGGACTATAGACAACTAAACGCAAGATCAGTTCCTGACGCATATCCTCTTCCAAGAATTCAACATATTCTTGATCGGCTACGCAACGCTAAAGTAATAAGTACATTGGATCATAAGAATGGATACTGGCAGATCCCGATGGACGTGGAAAGTCGACAATATACAGCTTTCACAGTACCTGTTCGCGGATTATTCCAGTGGCGCGTCATGCCATTAGGATTACATTCAGCACCAGCCACCTTTCAACGATCTCTAGACAAAATAATAGGGCCAGAACTGGAGCCATGGGCCTTTGCTTATCTAGACGATATCATCGTTACAGGAGAGTCAATAGAAAATCACATGGTAAATCTAGGCAAAGTATTCCAGAGGTTGAGAGAAGCCAACTTTAAGATCAACGCCGATAAATGTGAATTCTTTAAAACGGAAATAAGATATCTTTGACATATCGTTACTTCTGAAGGAATTCGTACAGATCCAGAAAAGATAGCTGCAATTCAAGCACTTCGCCCTCCAATGAATATACGTGAGTTACGTCGATGTCTAGGAATCGCGTCATGGCACCGCCGCTTCGTGCCTGAATTTTCTGAAGTAGTTCAGCCAATGACATCGTTGCTAAAGAAAGGAAAGCGGTGGAAATGGGAAGAAGCCCAACAAAAAGCATTCGAAGAATTGAAGACACGTCTTACACAAGCACCGGTATTAACCTGCCCTGACTTTTCAAAAAGATTCATTTTGCAAACAGATGCTAGCGATTACGGTCTGGGTGTGGTACTAACGCAAAAATTTGGCGATCAAGAAAAGGTAATTGCATACGCAAGTAGACGTCTAACAAAAGCCGAAGCAAATTACTCCGCTACTGAAAAAGAATGCCTTGCTGTAGTTTGGGGAGTTAGAAAAATGCGCCAATAACTTGAAGGCTATGGATTCACCATTCTCACCGATCATTTAGCTCTAAAATGGTTAAATTCGATTGAAAGTCCATCTGGTCGCATTGCACGCTGGGCTCTCGAACTGCAACAATTTCGGTACGACGTACAGTATAGAAAGGGTAAATATAATGTCATTGCTGACGCCCTTTCGCGTGAACCTCAAGAGAACATTTCATGCAACCAACTGAGAATTGATATCAGAGCAATAGAAAACATAACTGATGTATCTTGTCCATTGATTGCTAAAATGAAAGATGAAATAATCCAGAATCGAGAGAAATTTCCTGAGTACCACATAGAAGGCGACTATTTATATAGGCATATTCCAAAGAGAGTAGGAGATGAAGATTTTTCTCCTTGGAAATTATGTGTGCCAAAACCACTTCGTATTGAGAGAAAATCATGATGATCCAACAGCCGGCCACTTGGGTATCAGAAAGACTACAATGCGAATAATGAAGAACTATTATTGGCCCGGCATGCTAGGAGAAATCACACGATATGTTCGGCAATGCAAATCCTGTCAATTGTACAAACCACAACAAATTAAACCTGCAGGGCAAATGTTGACCCAAATTGCAGAACACCCATGGGCAATTGTGTGCGCAGATTTTGTGGGACCGCTGCCTCGATCGATCCATGGAAACACTGCAATGCTGATTTTCGTAGACAAATTCTCCAAATGGACGGAAATAGTTCCATTGCGCAAGGCTACAGTAGGATCACTTAAGAAAGCATTTCGAGAAAGAATTCTCTCGCGCTTCGGAATTCCTAAGATATTTGTCAGCGACAACGGAGTTCAGTTTACTGCAAAAGCATTTCAAAAATACATGACAGAATTAGGCGTAAAACAACAATACACCGCGCCCTACACACCACAAGAAAATGCCACGGAAAGAACGAACAGAACAATTAAAACAATGATAGCTCAAATTGCGGGCGACGATCAAAAACAATGGGATGAATGGTTACCAGAAATATCTTTGGCAATAAACACGAGCGTATCTGAAACAACCGGATTTAGTCCTGCATATCTCACACAGGGACGAGAACCACGATTACCCGGATCACTTTTCGAGGAAGCTACATTCGGCACAGTAGTGCTAGTAGTGTAGTGAAGTAACCCAGTCACCGGAGGAGAAAGCCAACAGACTTAAAGAAGTATTTCAGATTGTGCAAAGAAACTTATAAAGAGCGTCAAAGGATCAAGCACGATACTATAATCTTAGACGGCGACAATGGCAACCGAATATAGGAGACGCTGTCTTGATTAAAACGCACCACATATACATATTGTAAAACTTCAGAGAAAAGGTGATAAGCATATTCGGATTGCTCATTTGAAGGAGCTCAAGAAATACGAAGAAGAATCCACAGCCGAATCGATAAAGTCTTATAGTGATGCGAAAGGAGATAAGAACTAGACCCGATATTAATAACACCCAAGAATCCACAGCCGAATCGATAAAGTCTTATAGTGATGCGAAAGGAGATAAGAACTAGACCCGATATTAATAACACCCGTCATCCTGATCATATTGGACAACCGCCGTTACAATCAAAGCGCCAGCATTTCATAATAAGCAGGTCAGCGTTCGAATAAGCAGGTCCGGAAATGTTAGCGTATTCTTAATGTCGGCGAAGTAAGGAGGGAATGTGACGCCAAAAGTAATTTTGACGACACAAATTCTACATATGTATTTACACATATTCTTTAGATTTCAGATTTCATATATTAATACACAATTTCTTTAGATTTAGGATTACATAAATTTATTAGATTTAAGATTTTACTACGCATATTCTAATAATTATAGAAATAGATATAAGTTTCATGTTTTTATATTATCAATTATCAAGAAAGAAATACTGCGCAGTAATCTTCGTAGAAATAAATATAATAATACGCATTTATATAATAATAAAAAAGGGGACTGCACATTAATGTAAATTCCCCAATCATGAATATATTGCGCATTAGAATTTAAGAACACCCTTTCAAATAATTGCGCATTAGAATTTAGGCAGTTTGTAGATTAAGCATATTAGCATGTAAGAAACATACGGCACAAGCAACCATGAAGACAGAGACAGGACATTAAATTGATAAGACACCAGAGCTTGGAATTTGTTGTTGCATTTCAGCAACACAAATGACTATAAATAGGCGTACGCAACGATTCACAGGAGGGACAGACAGAGAGATTCCGGAGCAGCCGAGCTCGCACAAATCTAATAATACTCTCCGATCCGAGTAATTTTAGTATTCCTTAATCCTCATTCCCTCAACCCCCCTCTGCTTAGTGTAAAACTTGTGTCGAAGTAAGGGCTGCACCAGACCTGTCGACACAAGCCTAGTTGAAGTAAGGGCTGCACCAGACCTGGCAACTAGGACCTAACAGAGATCCTCTTCCTTCCTTATCCTATTGCTCAGTGTAAAACTTGTGGCGAAGTAAGGGCTGCACCAGACCTGTCGCCACAAGCCTAGTTGAAGTAAGGGCTGCACCAGACCTGGCAACTAGGACCTAGCAATATCCCCAAAGTATGTGCTAAAGCCCTCAGATTGGTCGAGAGTCGCGATCGCGTTAAAATAGACTACACACAGAGTAGATATTAGTACTTAGATCGCGAGTAACACGTATACGCAACAATCGTGAGGAAGCAGAATTCCCATAGGCCGACGTCGCAATATCTACAACGAGAGATGCACACATACAAACACACCGGGGAAACAAATAGGACTACAAAGGAAAGGACAAGGGAAAAACAGAACGTCAATTGGTTGCAGTGTTACTAATAATAATTGATGTACCAATAGCAATAAGGCAACGATTCAAACAATAAAGATCATAAATTAATAACACCATCGTCTTGAATTTATGTCCCAAATTATAAATTCTCTGTGACTGAACCTGGACATGCCCTGAGTCATACCTCAGCCTACGAAAGATACGTTACAGAGTTTCAGGAAAAGGCGAAGTTTCTTGGTCTGATAATTGACAGGAAGCTGAACTGGAAGCTGAACATTTTGGAAAGAGTGAAGAAAGCCATGGTAGCGCTTTACTCATGCAGGAAAGCTGTGGGTAAGAAATGGGGGTTATCTCCAAAGATCACCCACTGGCTCTATGTGGCAGTAGTCAGGCCCATTCTAATGTACGGGGTGGTGGTCTGGTGGCCCTGCCTGGAGAAGGCTACCGATTGTAGACTATTAGAAAAGGTTCAAAGGTCAGCTTGCCTGTGTATAGGAGGAGCACTGAAGTCAACGCCGACAGCAGCCCTAGAGACACTAATGTATCTATTCCCAGTTGATTTAATGGGAAAGTACTTAGCTAGGTGTTCGGCAGTAAGGCTGAAAGCTTGTAGCAGGTGGAACGACAGGAATACCGGCCACCAGAAAATAGTGGAGGGTCTTCCATTCTCTGTGGATAACCTCGATTACACCACTCCAATATTTCTTCCGGAGCGTAGGTTTGGGACTGAAGTCCCGGACAGGGAAGCCTGGAAGATTGGGAAAATGCCGGATAGGATGGGGATCCAGTTGTACACTGATGGCTCCAAGCTGGAGGGCAGAGTGGGTGGAGGAGTCTATTCTGGAAGATTGGAGATATTATTGGAGTTAGATTGGAGATAGATTGGAGATAGATTGGAGTCTATTCTGGAAGCCTGGAAGATTGGGAAAATGCCGGATAGGACGGGGATCCAGTTGTACACTGATGGCTCCAAGCTGGAGGGCAGAGTGGGTGGAGGAGTCTATTCTGGAGATTGCGGCGTAGCAATTAAATTTAGTCTTCCTGACTACTGCAGTGTGTTCCATGCTGAGATAACAGGCATCACAGAGGCACTATCCTGGCTAAAGGTGAGTGAGGTATCTGGGAAGGATATCTGCATATACGCTGACAGTCAGGCTGCGATAAGATCCCTGGAAGCAATCTACACCACGTCCATGGTGGTAAGAATCTGCCACCAATCTCTAAACGAGATGGTAGAGCAGCTCGCCATAAAACTGTGCTGGGTTCCTGGGCACAGAGATATTCCGGGAAATCGTCAAGCTGATGAGCTTGCCTGCTTGGGCACTAAAGTAGGCGTTTTGCCTAGGAAGGCAAAAGTGGGAATGCCACTGGCCTCGGCAAAACTTATGCTATCGCAAATGGCTGCGAAGCAGGCGAATACGAGATGGATTGATGGGCCTACGTGTCACATCACAAGACAGATATGGCCGCGGCTTCATCCTAAAAACTCAAAATACTCCTATCACTAAGCAGGGGTGACATTCAACGGATGATAGGAGTTATTACGGGGCATTGCCTTATTGGTACCCACGCTAAACGTTTGGGTCATTGGGCAAATGACTTCTGCAGAAGCTGCAGGGACGAGGAGGAGAAGGAATCGGTTCCTCACCTGCTGCGAAACTGTCCAGCGTTGGCAAAGGAACGGTACACTTTTTTGGGGGTACCCTTCTTTAATGATTTTGCAGAGATAGCATCGGTAGAGATAGGCCGCCTTCTTCGCTTCATTAACAGCTCATCGTGGTTCAACTGATAAGGAGATGAGATCCATGTGGTATCACAGTGGACCCATAAGTGGTCTAAGTGCGTTCCTAGGAGCAGCCACAAATACCTACCTACCTATATATATATATATATATATATATATATATATATATATATATATATATATATATATATATATATATATATATATATATATATATATATATATATATATATATATATATATATATATATATATATATATATATATATATATATATATATATATATATATATATATATATATATATATATATATATATATATATATATATATATATATATATATATATATATATATATATATATATATATATATATATATATATATATATATATATATATATATATATATATATATATATATATATATATATATATATATATATATATATATATATATATATATATATATATATATATATATATATATATATATATATATATATATATATATATATATATATATATATATATATATATATATATATATATATATATATATATATATATATATATATATATATATATATATATATATATATATATATATATATATATATATATATATATATATATATATATATATATATATATATATATATATATATATATATATATATATATATATATATATATATATATATATATATATATATATATATATATATATATATATATATATATATATATATATATATATATATATATATATATATATATATATATATATATATATATATATATATATATATATATATATATATATATATATATATATATATATATATATATATATATATATATATATATATATATATATATATATATATATATATATATATATATATATATATATATATATATATATATATATATATATATATATATATATATATATATATATATATATATATATATATATATATATATATATATATATATATATATATATATATATATATATATATATATATATATATATATATATATATATATATATATATATATATATATATATATATATATATATATATATATATATATATATATATATATATATATATATATATATATTATATATATATATATATATATATATATATATATATATATATAATATATATATATATATATATATATATATATATATATATATATATATATATATATATATATATATATATATATATATATATATATATATATATATATATATATATATATATATATATATATATATATATATATATATATATATATATATATATATATATATATATATATATATATATATATATATATATATATATATATATATATATATATATATATATATATATATATATATATATATATATATATATATATATATATATATATATATATATATATATATATATATATATATATATATATATATATATATATATATATATATATATATATATATATATATATATATATATATATATATATATATATATATATATATATATATATATATATATATATATATATATATATATATATATATATATATATATATATATATATATATATATATATATATATATATATAT
>CAWZZZ010000164.1:0-53541 GCA_963966595.1 Physocephala rufipes
TATATATATATATATATATATATATATATATATATATATATATATATATATTAGAAATTTTATAAAACACTCAATTTCTCGATGCCTTATTATAAACGTTTGCTTTTATCTATGCAAACTACCCTGAATTCTTGAGAAATAATTTATTGTAGTGAATACCGTTTTTTTCTTATAGTAACAAATGGCCACAATAGATGGGAGACCCGCGCAATATGGGATTTCTCTTAAGCAATTGCGTGAACTTATGGACCATCGGGGACAGGAGGGTGTGGCAAAGATTAATGATTTGGGTGGCATTCAGGAAATATGCAAAAAGCTACACACTTCTCCAAATGAAGGTTTACATACATCTGAGTTTATTATAGAGTGTTTTGCCTCACTTTTCATATGACCGCAGGGGTGGGTGGTTCAAGGTATGATGTTGATCATCGCCGGGAAACATTCGGCTCCAATGTTATCCCACCGAAACCACCAAAAACATTTCTAACGTTAGTATGGGAAGCACTTCAGGATGCTACGCTCATTATTTTAGAAGTTGCTGCTTTAGTGTCACTTGGTCTCTCGTTTTATAGGCCTGCTGATGAAGATGCCCGTGAGTTTAAAAATTAAAGATAATATTCCATAAATAAAATTGTATTCCGTTTATAATGTAATCAACAAAAGCTGTCCTTGAAGAAGAAGACGATCACTATGGTTGGATAGAGGGCTTAGCGATACTTATATCAGTTATAGTAGTTGTTTTTGTAACAGCCTTTAATGATTATTCAAAAGAGCAGCAATTTCGAGGCCTGCAAAGTCGTATTGAAGGTGAGCATAAATTCTCGGTTATTCGCGGCGGTGAGGTCTGCCAAATATCTGTTGGAGATATTGTTGTTGGCGATATTGCTCAAGTAAAATATGGCGATCTGTTACCTGCTGACGGCTGCTTAATACAGAGTAATGACTTAAAGGTAGGAATCATCGACACTCATGTTTTCTGCCAATTTCCTCAAAACAATTATGAATTCCTTCCAGGTGGATGAGTCGTCATTAACGGGAGAGTCCGACCATGTCAAAAAAGGAGTGGATACAGACCCAATGGTGCTATCTGGTACACATATTATGGAGGGCAGTGGGAAAATGGTTGTGACTGCGGTGGGCGTTAACTCACAAGCGGGCATAATTTTCACACTACTTGGTGCCGCAGTTGACGAACAGGAATTTAAAATTCGAAAAATGAAGAAAGGTATATCTGTGGTGTTAGTGCTGAACAAAATATGTGGGCATGAACGTAAATATATGTTGAAATGTGCACCTGCGTCTATTAGAAAAACGTTCATTATTTCCGACTCACCTTTCGATTTAATTTTCAACACTGTTAAATGAATTTATAAACGATATATTCCAATTATTCGAATTTCTATTCTTATAGTGTTTAGTTTAAGAAAGAAACATACAATTTAAATATTACATCAAATTCTAACTGTAGACGATTTTGGTGAAAAACAATTTCAACAGAAAAATAATATTTCGATAAAAGTATGACTTTTAGTGTTAATATAATGACATATATTCTATAGCATTTTCGTATAATTATAGAGTATATACTGATTACTTGTTATAATATTGGTCAAGGTTATGTATTGCTTAAATTATAACTCAAAGTTTTCATATTAGTGAACTGGAACAGAAAGTTAACATATTGGATCAGATCTATATGAAATTTCAAAAAAATATTTATTCGACGTAATTTTCAACCTACCTATATACAAAGTTTCATCGAAAACATTCAGTTCGGAAATTCGAACCATACAGCCAAAAATATATGTAATGTATTTTACTTGAGAGTGGAGCCACGGGATTAATAACCTGGATAAATTGCCTTACTCTCCCATCTGAGTCGATTTCTTTTTGCATTGATTATATGATATAATGATTATTGAATACTTTTCATTACATTCAAACTGACGTTTCTGAAATAGCCACTTACTATTTGATTATGAGACTAAATGCATTTTATTGTTATTTCAATCCCTAAGTATTAATTAATGACATAAAGTATATAATTATTACCAAATGCAAATATGTTGATGTATTCATTACTAATTGTAATCCGTAATTATTTCCGTCTGCTTATATCTCTACTTGATTTTGGATGTTAAGACGAAATTATTAGACCACAATTAGGTGGCGGTAGACATCCTTCTATCAGTAATAGTCATATTCCATTTACAGTTGAACCAGTTATATCCGAATCCATTAGTAATCACATAGAGCCTGCACTATCTGCTGCGGAAGTAGTCCATAAGAAAGAAAAGTCGGTCCTTCAAGCAAAACTGACAAAGCTGGCCATACAAATTGGTTATGCTGGATCAACAATTGCTGTTCTTACGGTTATCATACTTATCATGCAGTTTTGTGTTAAAACATTTGTATTGGGACAGATGCCCTGGAAGAACACTTATGCTAACTATTTTGTGAAACATTTAATTATCGGCGTCACAGTGCTAGTTGTTGCTGTGCCAGAGGGATTACCTTTAGCAGTTACGCTGTCGCTAGCTTATTCTGTTAAGGTGAAACAAGATATATTTTTTCTGTAGCTGTTAATGTAATATAGCTCGTCCCCTTTTTTTACAGAAAATGATGAAAGATAATAATTTAGTGAGACATTTAGACGCTTGTGAAACTATGGGTAATGCCACAGCCATCTGCTCCGACAAAACCGGTACTTTAACAACAAACCGCATGACGGTTGTTCAATCATATATCTGTGAGAAATTATGTAAGGTGCTGCCAGACCTAAATGATATACCACGACACGTAGGGAGTCTAATAACGGAGGGAATTTCGGTAAATACAGCCTACACGTCGAATATTTTGGTAAGAATGTCTGCTATCCAATTATTTGAAGCCCCCATTTAATTAACAGCTTCCTGATTATATAGCCAGCAAAAAATTCTGAGGACTTGCCGTTTCACGTTGGCAACAAAACTGAATGCGCTTTATTGGGATTTGTTCAAGGCTTGGGAATTAAGTACCAAACAATTCGAGATGTGATTCCAGAAGATAAATTTACTCGAGTGTACACTTTCAACTCTGTGCGAAAAAGTATGGGTACCGTCATACCACTGCCCACCGGTGGCTACAGAATGTACTCGAAGGGAGCTTCAGAAATTATACTTAAAAAGTGTGAAAAAAAGTAAAATTGTGATTTGGTCAACAATAATTATACTGCAATTTCTGCTAAAGGTGTTCCTTCATTTATGGACACGACGGTGTTTTAGAACACTTCACGCATGACATGCAGGAGCGTCTTATTCAAGAAGTTATTGAACCAATGGCCTGTGATGGTCTACGCACCATTTCCCTAGCTTATCGTGATTTTATCCCCGGAAAAACTGCAATTAATGAAGTGCATATCGATAGCGAGCCAAATTGGGACGATGAGGAAAACATCGTTAACAATTTAACGTGTTTGTGTGTTGTCGGGATTGAAGATCCTGTTCGACCGGAAGTTCCTGAAGCAATACGCAAATGTCAACGTGCTGGTATAACAGTTCGAATGGTTACTGGGGACAACATAAATACTGCAAGATCAATTGCTGGTAAATGTGGTATAATAAGACCTAACGAAGATTTCCTGATATTGGAGGGCAAGGAATTTAATCATAGAATTCGCGACAATAATGGAGAAGTATTTACATATCGTTTACATTCATCTAGAAATTCGTGTTTTAATTTGTTTTCTGATATTAGATTCAACAACATCTCATTGATAAAGTCTGGCCTAGTTTGCGCGTACTAGCGCGCTCATCACCAACGGACAAGTACACTCTGGTTAAAGGTGAAAAATTATTCAGTATTCCATATAAGCCCTCTATGTCTTACTATTGAATTGTTTTTTCTTTTCAAGGTATTATTGATAGTACGATCAGGGATAATCGTGAAGTTGTGGCTGTTACAGGTGATGGCACAAATGATGGCCCTGCTCTTAAGAAAGCAGATGTTGGCTTCGCTATGGGAATTGCAGGAACGGATGTAGCGAAAGAAGCTTCTGATATAATTTTGACGGATGACAACTTCAGCAGTATAGTCAAGGCAGTCATGTGGGGGCGCAACGTTTACGATTCAATCGCTAAATTTCTTCAATTTCAATTGACAGTAAACGTTGTTGCTGTCATCGTTGCATTTATTGGTGCATGTGCTGTGCAGGATTCACCCCTTAAAGTAAATTCGAGGATCAATTTTGTTTGTGCAGGTTTTTATCATTTTACGTTCTTCATATAAAATGTTTGTAGGCTGTTCAAATGCTTTGGGTCAACCTCATCATGGATACACTTGCGTCTTTGGCATTAGCTACTGAGCTTCCAACACCTGATCTCTTATTACGTAAGCCATATGGTCGAACTAAACCCTTGATTTCGCGTACAATGATGAAAAACATTTTGGGGCAAGCAATTTATCAACTATTTATTATTTTTGGACTGTTATTTATAGGTACGCGCTGTTGTTAATTATCGAAATGCTCTAAATAACTTGGGAGATTTTTCTTTTTGATACCGCAGGAGACTGGATTCTTAATATTGAGTCTGGGCGTGGTCGCGATATTAAAACTGGTCCAACCCAGCATTTTACAATAATATTTAACACATTTGTGATGATGACTTTATTTAATGAGATTAATGCTCGAAAAATTCACGGCCAGCGGAATGTCGTCGAGGGACTGTTCACTAACCCGATTTTCTATACCATTTGGATATTCACAATGATAGCACAAGTGAGTAAATCATATAATATATTCTCATTCATCTTAGATTCTTTGAATGCTGTTTCTTTGAATCAAATGCTGTTTGATTTAGATCGTTATTATTCAATACGGTAAGATGGCGTTTTCGACAAAAGCTCTTTCCCTCGAACAATGGCTTTGGTGCATATTTCTTGGCGTTGGAACTTTACTATGGGGACAAATTGTCACTTCAGTGCCTACAAGAAAATTACCTAAAATACTATCGTATGTATACTAAACATGATTATTAAATTCAAAATAAATATTTTTCAAGTTCGGTATAAATAACATTCGTTTAAATCAGATGGGGTCGCGGCCATCCTGAAACATATGCCGATGCAATGAACCTTGGCCAAGAGCGATTCGATTCCATTGACTCTGACAAGAAACCGCGAGCAGGTCAAATCCTATGGATACGAGGCTTAACACGGTTGCAAACTCAGGTAAGTACTTACTATAGTAGGACTTGTTTTTCAAACAAAATCCCAACTTTTTCAGCCAACATTTCTTGGTAAATATTTTTGGTTTGGTCCAAAATTGGAGAAAACTCATTTCTTATGTATGGTAGAGAACTAATGTTTGATGTATTGTGCCATGAAGTTTTTGTTCGTTAAAATACAAAACTCCTCAGTTTTACTGTATTTGCATCCATTCTCTGCCTTGGTATATATGCATTGATATAAATTAGGTGATAGATTCTGCCATGTAACTAAATTTTCTTAATGGCGCAGTCGCTCCCATAGCTCAAGCACGTAGTGAAGAGAATCTGTATACATACCCAACTTATGAAGCAATATTGCGAATTTTCTTTTTGTTTAGATAAGCTACCGTGAGCTTAAGCCTTCACGGCAGGTGTTCACGTAAAGCACCGACAGGAATCTGTTTAGATAAGCTGGGGTGCCAGTCCCGTGGTGTAAGGGTCCAAAATGGCAGTGACCAGTGCGTATAAGACGGTCACTTACCATGATTGTGGTACCCACAAGCCTACCAAAGGCTCTAAACTGGTACCACGGGTGGCAAGCAAATGAAATGTAATAACATAGACCAAATTTCCAAGCCACAGTGGTGGCTGTGGTTGAGCAAAAAGTTACGCGGGTACGAGTTTGGATGAGCTCGGGTGTGGTAATGCACTAAATCATTACCGGGTACCCATAGACCGGCAGAGGTTGGATAGGCCTCGACTACACCTTAAGTGGAATGTCCATCCCTTACATATGGCTTCCAAAGGTACAATCGCCACGGCTTGGTAACCCGTAGGCACTGGACGCCGGTTGTCGTCATATAAGAGAAAAGGTACGTTCACAGAGTACGTACTTGCAACCCTGTGCGGGATGGCCCGCCATGAGATTAAGCAAATACGGCAGGTGCTCATGTAAAGCCGATAGAGGAATCTGTTTAGATAAGCTAAAATTAACCAAATTCTTGCAATGCTCCTATTTTTTTAACACAAAGTAAGAATATATAAATTATAACAAGAATAATAATAATGAGCCTTAGAGAAATGCTAAAGGAAATGTAGTGTATTAACCGTATCCTATCTCGACATAGTAGGTTGATATTGTTTACGCATTTATATAAAATACTATTCCTTATTTAACACGTTCATGGAGGGTAACCGTTTCATCAAGATGCAAAATCTGAGATTTTAGTTTTAGTATACTTTAGGTTAATAGCAGTATCTTCCAGCAGCAACTCAAAAACAAATATATAAAAAAGACAAAGAAGAACAAACGAAGCCTTGATGCTGTTGGAGAATTAGCTGAACAGCGGCAAGCAATTTCGGACAAAATGAAAGTCAAACTTTTTCTCGATCCCCATAACTGCTTCCCAATCTTTGCATAATGCTCAGTCCTCAAAACTGAATGTTATAGCATTCAACCCAATTTTACGCAATGTGCTTGCCTGAACACATTTGTAAATACACACAGAAAGAACAAGACAACACGAAATATCTAACTAGTTGGTTATTACCTTGGAAGGTATAATAATTACCAATGCAACGTTACATAAAATTGAATCTAAAATTATTGTGTTTAAAATTTAAATGCCACAGCATGTAATTTTGTAGCATAATGAAACTGGATGCTATAGCACATCTGAATTTTTCTACGGCCTTGTTATTCTGCACCCGAAGAGTTGGGGTATATTCACGTACTTTTTTCGTTTGTTACGTAGAAAACGAAGTGTGACGGGCATCGAAAAGTATATACATTCCTGCCCAAAAGGACCTCAATGTCGGTTCGTCTAAAAAGAAAAAGAAAAGATAAATAGTAATATAGAAATTGGCGTTCACCGCCCACTGATTATTAGGATTAGACCATCAAATATTACAGTTGCAGCTTATATAAGTTTCCGCCGGGCAGAATTTAGCGTTCTTACCTGAATTCTTACGGTGTTATTTTTTATAACCTACGCACGAAGAGTTTAGGGTATATTAAGCTTATGCCTCCATTTGTAACAAATTAAAGGAGGTGGGTGGTATAGGAAAGTATATGTATCCTAGCTCAAAACAATCTCCTGAACAGGAGAACCCTGTCTGTCCGTCTGCCTGCCTACCTGTCTGCTTGTTGAAATCACGGTTACGAATGAAGGAAAAGAGATCTGGTCATTAAATTTTGGACAAATATTGTGCTATAGTAAGCAGGTTTGTATTGAACATTCTGGGCAAAAACGGATGAGAACCACGCCAGAATACGCTTCAGAAATATCCAAGTAGACCTCAATTGAGTTTCAAATTTGTAAATTGTACTTCAGAATATTTATATGAAAATATAGAAAAGTTAACATATATTTCATATGCTCCCAATTTAATTTTAGAAATTTTCAATATGACCGGAATATTCAGTCAGATTTTAGCGTTTTATAATTGGCTTTTAGAACAATCCACAAGTTCAAATTTTTATGGTCCTATATCAGTTCAAACATACTTCAGATTTTCGCAATTTAATTTCAGAAATTTGCATCTGGACCTCAGAATATCGATATGGCCTTCAGAAAAGTGCAAATATATTTCAGAACTTTTTAATTAATTTCAGAATTGTTCCATTGAATATCAGAATTCATCAACTGGACTTCAAATCTTTACAAGTCACGCCTCAAGCAGTCTTATATAAAATACGCAACACAATGTAATAATAAATTAATTTATTCTTACTTCGTATTGATTATGTACATATACTCTCATTTATTTTGTTTTTCTCATTATATTGGTGCAAAGATTGAAAGTAGGTATTATTTCAGTACTTTTTGGAATAAAAATCATCTTAAAACTTTTAAAATAAAAGGTTTAGGTTAATAGCTGACTTATAGTCTATTTTAAAAGCTATAAATTGGCAGAACTTTTACCAATCAATACGCTTTTCAGGCCTTGGACAATTTTAAATTTTTTAAATCTGCGATAAAAGTCATTGATTGGAATATATTTTTATCGTTAAATGAAAGTTCTTTAATTACTGCTTTTTTGAAAATTCGTGGAATAAAATTCTTCGGTTGAGATTTAGTATAAGAAGTCGAAAAAGGATTTTAAATTACCTTTATTCTGAAAAGTCATCGATAAGAATTCAATAAAGGTCTTAAGTAAAACTCTTTAAGTTATACGATGTGTTTGAAAAGGACATGGCAAGTAAGGTAAGGTCTGGTGAAAATCATTAAATTGATGTACCGCGTACTACCTATGTTGTTATGTCGTATAAAAATAATTTGATCAAATGGGCGTTCAGTATTGGAGTTTAATGAGTTTTTTCCTCTTAAATTTTTGTCAATAGTCTTGACTGTTTAAATTTTCTACGGCCTAAATATTCGTTTTAGCAATTTGTGGAAACCGACATTCCATTTCTTTCTGTGATTTATCGTTCTCAGAATTTTTGTCACTTTAAGCAGCTTGAGGTTCGGCATACCATGGTGAAGAGGTTAATCATTTCTCTGAGATTTCTCAATATTTTTCTTTTGTAGGAAGTTGTTAGTATTGTAGTGTTTAGTATTTATGTTTTCTTTCGATATTCTTTAGCTTAAGCTTATAGAATTTCGGGCCATCAGTTCGCTATTATTCTTTTTAGGTCGGCGATCCTTAGCAAGTTGAGAGTGATTACAGTGATTCGTATGTAATACCCACAATTTATTATTTAACGAAATGAGATATTTTACTTTTAATATCTCGGGTGAAACTTCACGTTAAGGACGTTAACAAAAATGCAAAACAGTATCTTCCAGCAAGATAAAAACTCAAAAACAAATATATTAAAAAGACAAAGAAGAACAAAAGCAGCCTCGATGCTGTTGGAGAATTAGCTGAACAGCGGGAAGCAATTTCGGACAAAATGAAAGTCAAACTTTCTCTCGATCCCCGTAACTGCTTCCCAATCTCTGCATAATGCTCAGTCATTAAAACTGAATTAAAGCTGAACTGAGCATTCAACCCATTTGCACGCAATGTGCTTGCCTAAATACATTTGTAAATACACATAGAAAGAATAAGACCACACGAAATATCTAATTAGTTGGTTATTACCTTGGAAGGTATAATAATTACCAATACAACGTTACATACAATACAATCCAAAATTATTGCGTTTACAATGCAACGTTACAATAAAATTAAATCCAAAATTATTGCGTTTAAAATTTAAATGCCACAGCATGTAATTTTGTAACATAATGAAAGTGGATGCTATAGCACATCTGAATTTTTCTTCTGCCTTGTTATCCTGCACCCGAAGTGTTGGGGTATATTCACATATTTCTTTTGTTTGTTACGTTGAATATGAAGTGTGACGGGCATTGAAAAGTATATACATTCCTGCCCAGAAGGACCTCCATGTCCGTCCGTCTAAAAGGAAAAAGAAAAGAAATTATAATAAAGAAAGGGGCGTTCACCGCCCACTTGTTATTAGGATTAGACTCAATTTATATTACAGTTGCAGCTTATATAAATCTCTGCCAGGCAGAAGTTAGCATTCTTACGGTGTTATTTTTTATAGCCTATACCTTATGGGTTAGGGTATATTAAGCTTGTGAAAGTATATGTATTCTGGCTCAAAACAATCTCCTGAGCCGGTGTAACCTGTCTGTCCATCTGCCTGTCTATCTGTCTGCTTGTTGAAATCACGGTTACGAATGAAGGAAAATATCAGGTCATTAAATTTTGGACAAGTATTCTGTTATTGTAAGCAAGTTTGTATTGAAAATTTTGAGCGAAAACGGATGAGAACCATGCTTACTTTTAGAAAACTATTATGCATATATTTGATACGAAGCTCAGTTTCACCGTCTGTAGAGCGTATTTGAAGATAAAATTTTATCTTTGAACAGAACCACAAATACAAAATTATTTTGTAACAATTGGGCGTGATCCTCATTCTTAAGGTACAAGTAGTCAACCCGTAACGTAGCCAGACGTGCTGTAGAAGTCAACCTATCTTATGGAGAACAGCGCATACGGTTATAGAAATCATGACGGAGCGTAGAGACCTATTTAAATTTGTATCTCCTCCGTCGAGTTACGAAAGCATTTCATACACCTAGCCATCCTCTTTATGCTTCCTATGCGCAATATATGGGGTAGAGCGAGACAGCATTTTAGTTTTCTCGTCCGTATTTTACAACAAATAAATGACAGATAGCAAATCTAAAGACGATATTCAAATTCGAATTTTGAATTATTGAATTATGTGAATAAATTTATTCATAAATGGATGACGAGAAACTAATCTCACTGATAGAGGCAAATGAATGCCTATATAACAAGTGGAACAAACACAACAAACTTGTAGATGTAAAAAGACGGGTATGGATGAAAATCGCTACAGAGATGGGTGCCACTGGTAAGCTAATGTGCAGATTCATCGTACCTATTTATCCAAATATTCAAAATGCTCTAGATGAGCAATGCATTAAGCGTTGGTCGGCACTGAGAGACCGATATTCAAGAGAATGCCGAAAACAGAGTGCACCATCAGGCAGCAGTTTATGCTACAATGGCCTGTCACACACGAGAACAATTCTGCATGCATCAAACTGTCGTTCTTAGGCGAGAGGGACGAAAAGCATGGTAAACCGTGCATTAAAAATTCTTCATCCTCGGACCTGCATGAACTGTGCACAAAACCAATACATACACATATTACTTCGCGAAGGTTCGGGAACTTTTTCTGTTTACAGCTTAATTAATCGTTGAGTAGCCATCAAGCAAGAAATATGGAGCAAAATAATGAAAAGAAGAGTGAATGTGATACTTGGTCGCGAGATCAAACTATAATGTTAATAAATGAATTTAAAAAATATGAACTTTTATACAAAGTGACCCATCCAGATTACATAAAAACTAATAAAAAAATGAGGCATATGCGCAAATATGTGAAGCTCTCAAACCATACAAACAAAATATAAATGTAAAAGAGGTTAAAAAAAAATTAGAATTTTATACCAGCAAATCTCCCAAGAGAAAAAGAAGATTAGTGCAAATTTTAGAAGCGGTATGTCCTCTTTAGATAAATATCATCCCACGCTGTGGTGTTTTCAGGAGTTAGCATTTTTGCTCAATGCCTCCGACGACGTTCCTGGGACGTCTAATCTAGACACTTCAATTCAGGTTGGATATGATTTTTAAAAAAAATTATATTTTCACTAATTTATTTATTTATGTTATTAGATTTTGGACAATTCTTTTTGTGGCAGCCAGCCTGACGAGTCCACGAAAAAAAATTTCGGTCGAATAAAAATTTAATTCATGACTTGAATGAATCAACGCAAAAATCGCTGCAAATGATGTCTCATTTTATAACGGAGTCAAACAAAAATGATTCCAAAGCGGAAACATTTTGCAAAATGATTTGCTCCGAGTTAAGTGATCTGAAACTTGAAGAAACGTATGATGAAGTTACGAGCGCAATATTTTCAATAGTGAAAAATGCAAAAAAGGCTGAAAGAAGGAAAGTTGAATATCGGCGAGAACCGTCAACATCAACTTTGGATTCTTGCTCGCCAATTAGTCCAATTATAACGACGGAGCCGTCAGCATTTTTCCCTACAGAATTGCAGGATGAAAATTCTTACGAAAATGCTTGCACATATTTTCCGGAGCGTGTGGAAATTCAATCGGTGGTGACAATACCAAATACAGCTAAGACAATGGACATATTAGAAGAACCACTTCAAGGGATATTGATGTTTCAAATCAAAATATTCAATACACAACATTCTATAAAAATAAAACACAATATTTAATAACAAAATTGTTCATTGTATTTTATTTTTATTTCAGATTTTTCCTTCACTGCAGAAGTATGTTTTGTAACCATTTCTTACACTTTCATAATTTCCGGTAGATATTATTTCACTCATTTTCGAAAACATTTTCTTCATCCTCGATATCTGTTTCATTTTCTGCATACCAAGCACTTTTTTGCAGTAAATAGTTGTGTAGAACACAACACGCCTTGACTATTGTGGATGTTTTTACTCTGTTCAGTTGAATTGTGGTTTGAAATATTCTAAATTTTGTAGACAAAATACCGAATGCCCTCTCAATATTTTGTCTAGCGCGGCTTAGCCTGTAATTGAATATCTTCTTATCTTCAGACAGGTTTACACCTTTGAATGGAGTAAGTATATTATTGGTGTTTGGAAATGCGTTATCTGCTACAATCACATATGGAAGCCTTCTATTATTTCCAATAATATTAGGCCCTGGGAAAAAATGCTCACTTTCTAAAACGTGCATTAAGTCAGCTTGCCTTAAGACGCCACCGTCACTAACTCTTCCATTGCAGCCTACATATATATATAAAAACTTCCCATTTGCATCAGCCAAAGCCAGCAATACAATACTATGGAATCCTTTGTAATTATAAAATAAATTTGCTTTGTCCTTAGATGGCTTAAATGCTATGTGTTTCCCATCTAGAGCTCCTAGGCAAAGGGGGAATTGCCAACATCTTTCGAATTCATTTGCAATTCGGACCCACTTCTCTTTTGAATCTGGAAACTAAATTAACATCTGATACGTTTACAATATTTGATACATTTTTTGGTACCTTCAAATATTTGCCGCTCATATTTTTGTAAATCGCTTCACAAACTTCTATTACCGCAGAATTTAAATAAGAAGCAGATAATTTGCATCGTCTCTCCTGTTCCTAAAAATCGCAATGTTGCAGCTAACATTTCCTGAGCAGGAATACACTTCCTCATTTGGGTGTCGCATCTTTCTATGTCGCCCTTAACATAGCTCAACACTTCCGAAAAACAATCTTCATCCATCAGTATATATGATTTAAAAGATTTGGAGTCACCACATAAATTATACTCCATCAACAAATGGCGAATATCGCCGCTAGTGTTGCGTGTTTCTCTCCATGGCTGAACCCAGCAGGATCTGCGTTTCTTTTTTCGTTTATCCTCCAAATAATGAGCTACTGCTGCCAAATTGCATCCAATTATTCCTGCTCCCAATCCAGCAATTAAATTTTTGTATTTTTTATCACTCATTCTTTTTATGCGCGTAATTAAAACAACTGTCAGTAAAAACGGCCAAACATCAAATGACGCAAAATTTACTAACACATACAAGCCGGTGTTCACGTATATATTTTCTACACAATTTTTGTTCATCTCGTGTGTGACGGCGAAAACAAAGATTCTGCATGCAGAATTGTTCTTGTGTGTGACAGGCCAATTATACATGGCCTCTCCTGGAACGAATGGGATGAATCCTGAAAAGTAAGCCCAAACTATGTTTAAATTGCATCAAATTTTGATGAATGCAGATTTAATATACGCATATTAAATGTAATAAATGTAAATAAGGAGAATAAAAATAATAACAAATAAGATTTATTTAAGTAATTTATTTAATTTATTTAAAAACGTATCACATGTTTATTATAAAATTCTGGAAAGGAACCGCACCTTCATTAAGAAAATACCTTGCAAATCGGTCTCTGAGCTGAGAAGCAATGACTGGCCCTCTGCGTGCAGAGCTTGCGACGGATCGAAGTGGCCCACCCAAAGGTCTCACTTCATTTCTCCATTCACCATTTTCATTATCACCGTCGACATATTGGTCATAGCAATACCAACGGTCAAAATCGTTCAATATGATGAAATTGTGAAGCGCGACACAGGCTAAGACTCTTCTTTCACAATTCTCCGGAGCCCATCCCAACGTTGAACGTAGTAATCTTCACCGGGCCGTTAATATCCCAAAAGCGTTTTCGATTACTCTGCGAGCTCTGGACAACCGGTAATTGAATGTCCTCTTTTCAATTGACAAAGCCGTGCCTGCGTGGGGTCGCATCAAATTCATACCTAACGGGAATACGGCGTCTGCAACAGAAAAATGGGGAAAGGATCCCTCTGTTGAATTGGGCAGGCGCTTATCCTCTGGTAAGGGCAATGATCCGGATATTAACTTTTCCCCAAACGAAGCAATTCTGAAGACTCCTAGAGTGCAAAATAGAGAATATTAATTTTTAATAGCTTCGAAATAAATTTCAATTTCACCTCCATCGCTCTGGCTACCGTAACCACCGACGCTGACTGCCGTGAACGTATAGTTGGCATCGCAAATTGCCATCAAAATAATACTAAAAAATTTCTTATAATTGAAAAAATTTGAGCCGGATTTTGGTGGACACTTCATTGCTATGTGCTTGCCGTCAACAGCACCGACACAATTCGGCATGTTCCACTTTTGTAGAAAGTCCGCAGCGATATTTTCATATTGTGATTGCGTCGGTTCGCTCACATATATGGGCGACAACACATCCCATATTACCTCGCATACTTCGTGTATTATGTCGCAAACTGTTTTTCCCCAATTTATAACTCCATGCGATATTCTGCGTGGATACAGCGTGCGCAAAGAACCTTAAATATAAATAGGTATAAAATTGTTTATGTTTATTGGTGAATATGTCCAACTTACATAATTGTAATGGAGAGCCGTTTTTCGGGACCGATTCTCCTCTTGGACTTTCTTAAATTGTTCTCCACTAGGCAAGCAACAATTCGTACACCGGACGTGTCATCCTGGTGTGGACAAAAAATTGCTCGGAGTCCTTGTTTTTAATTGCCAGGAAAACCTCATGATACTCATGAGCCATCAAATCCCTATTAATAGGTCGGATCCGCCACCTTCTGTACCGTCGGTTTCTGATATCCTTATACATTTTTAAAATACTTAAAAACATAAATGTGCTTTTTTTTCGATGCGCAGGACGATGGGAATCTTCTAAAGATTCTAGCTAGCCCGTACTAACTAGCATGCACGATTCACACCGCTCGTTGAGCTACCCTCCGTGGTAGCCACTCGCCCTCAGACTCACGAGACGATGCGCCTACGTACTAAACCCACCTCCCCCTATGTCACAGTCCTCGTTACCCCTGCGGCACCGCCGATCAGGCATTCCTTCGCAGGGGAGGATATTTTATTCTAAGAATAAGTGTATCGCATTATCTTCAGCATTGGCTTTCGCGTCGTTCATTCTCTCGGAGTCGCATCATCATGGAGCAGATAATGGCACTGCAACTTTCCCATACTTCCTTCGAAGCTACCATTTCACTGATTAAGGCCTCAGGTGTCAAGGATACCCTTAGTTGCCTTTGTAGGAGCCTTTTAAAGCTGGAGTAGTGAACACACTCCATCAGCACATGCTCAGGATTCTCATACTTCCCAGCGCAATATCTGCAAAAAGGGGTATCTACATGCTTAAACCTATGTAGATACTCTCTAAAGCAACCATGGCCCGTCAGGAGTTGAGTCATATGATAGTTCACTTCTCCATGCCCTCTTTCTATCCACGCCTCGATGTTAGGAATCAAACGGTGTGTCCACCTTCCTTTCGTTGACGAATCCCAGCGCTGCTGCCATATCCTGAGGCTATTTCTCTTCGTATCTATTCTGGAAATCTCATTAATTTCGCCCTGCGTCGAAATCAGGTTTGCCAAGATATCAACTGGCATACGCCCAGCGATTACATTAGCTGCATCATCAGACACTGTTCTAAAAGCACATATTACTCTCAGAGAGGCTAGTCTATATACAGCCTGCATACCACGCATATACGAACTTCTGCAAGTGGCTGCAGCCCATGCAGGAGCAGCATACATCATTACAGAGTTGGATACGTCCGCCAGTAACTTTCTCACTGACTGACGTGGGCCTCCGATGTTGGGCATTAAACGCGAGAGCAGCATCACACTTTTCGCAGCCTTTTCGCTCGCGTAATTTAGATGAGCCTTGAAACACAGCCTGTGGTCTAGCATGACACCTAAGTATTTTAACGTGGGCATTGAGGATATATTTACGCCGCCAACGCGTACTTCCAAACTTTCAACCCGCTTTCTGCTGCTCATTAGCACTGCTTCGGTTTTATGCTCAGCAAGCTCTAATTTAACTGAATGAAGCCATTCTTTTACTCTTTTTATAGTAACGTTGCAGTTCGTCGCCACGTCCTGCAGGGTTTTCGCGACAACGACAATCGCTATATCATCTGCATAACCAACAATTTCTGTTCCATCCGGTTTCCTCACCATGAAGATATCATTGTACATTGCGTTCCACAGCATTGGTCCCAGGACAGAGCCCTGTGGCACGCCACCTGTTATTTTATATTTTTTGGGCCCTTCTTCGGTATCATACAAGAGTACTCGGTCCTTGAAATAGCTTGCTATAATTTTCAGAAGATATGGTGCAACATTCATATTACTCAGCGCGTTAATTATCTCATTCCAATTAGCTGAGTTGAACGCATTTTTAATGTCCAGCGTTATGACGGCGCAATATTGCTTAGCACCCCCTTTCCACCTGGTACCAGACAGAGCCCTGCGCGCTATAGTACACACTGCTTCAATCGCTTTGATAGTGCTGCACTTCTTCCTGAAGCCAAACTGGTATGGCGAAAGTCCGTGTAAACTCTCCATATACGGATCCAATCGCTTGCATATTATGCGCTCCAGAATTTTTCCAGCCGTGTCGATCATGCACAACGGCCGGTAGGATGACGGTTCATCTGGGGGCTTATCTCCTTTAGGTAGCAGCACAAGTCTTTGCCGCTTCCACGTTTTTGGAAATATGCCTTCTTTAATACACCGGTCATACATTTCCACAAATACCAGCGGATTTTGTGTGAAAGCTATCTTTAGCACAGCGTTCGGGATACCATCTAGTCCTGGTGATTTGTGAGATTTCATACCACCAATTGCCTCTGACACCTCTCTGGTGGTAACAGCTGGAATGTTCATCCCTATTTGTTCTGGCTCTCTTAGAAGGTTTAAATTCAATGTTTCCTGTTGCGGAAATAAGCCGATTACAACTTTTCTCATTGTTTCAAGGCAAGCAGGTGTAGAAGCCGCGCTTTTGCTAAATCTTCTCATAACAATTTTGTATGCAGAACCCCAAGGATTATTCTGTATGTCGTCTCTTAGCAGTCTGAATGATTCGAATTTGCTTTTTGCAATGGCTTTCCGAAGTTCTTTTCGTTTATCCTTATATTCCCTTAGAAAGTGGAGGTAAAGCGCAGAGTTTCTCGAACGCTGTTGTCGTCGTCGTAATCTTAAACATTCAGCACGCATGCATGCTATTTCTTCAGGCCACCAGTAGACCGGCGGTCTTCCATTTCCTTTTCCTCGTCTCGGCATAGCTGAATCGCTTACGAACCTGAGAGCCTGCATCACATTCTCCGCCACTTCTTCTGCTTGTTCGCCAATGACGCTCATGCTGTTGAGCATGTAGTTCAGCATTTCGGTGTCAATTTTTTCAAATTTCCATCCCATTCGTTGCACCTTAACTGGGGTGACTTTTTGGCTCCTACGGCTAGTGCAGATATCAAATCTGATTGCCATGTGGTCGCTAAGCGTTAGTATATTTTCAGCAACCCTCCAGGTTATGTTTCTAGCTAGCCCCCGACTCGCAAAACTCACATCTATAAAGGAGCTGGCTCTTCCATTGTGAAAAGTTGGCACCACGCCCTGATTCAGCAGGCTGAGTTCCAAGCCCGTCATGGCCTCTAGCAAAGTTTTGCCGCGGGCAGTTGTTCTTTGGCTTCCCCATTCGACGGCCCAAGCATTAAAATCTCCAGCTATTATTAGCGGAGTTTTTCCTCTAGCCTCCACTACAAGGCTGTTGATCATGTCTTCAAACCAATCAATACTTTCACTTGGAGGTGCGTAACAACTAAATACATGCACGCCAGAAATCATAGCGTACACAAAGCCATCATGCTGACGGCTATTTTTCCTTTCAAGCGGTACACAACCACATGCCCATATTGCTGCTTTTCCAGCCTTATCAGTCACCCAGCCAGGATCACTGCTAGGTATTTTATAATGCTCACTTATCACTGCAACACTAATATTTCCTTCGACCACCGTCTTGGTCAGCAAGTCCTGCGCTGCCACGCAGTGGTTAAGGTTTAATTGTATAAATTTAAGCATTGCGTCCTTTCAATTTCTCTAATGCCTGCTTGTATATAGGGCAGTTGTAGGCTCCTGTGCGGTGGGAATTATTTCCAACCGGGCAAATCATGCATTTGGCCAGAATTTCACATTGTTTTGCTTTGTGACCCTTATTCCCACGATCTAAGCACAAATCTGATCTGTCATTCGGATTTTTACAAAATTTTGCCACATGGCCAAATTCAAAACATCGAAAACATCTTGTGGGTTGTATTCGCTCACGAAGTCTACATCTAACCCAGCCTACTTTCAAAGTACCAGCTGATAATAATGCTTTTGCATCCTTGGTCGGTAGCGATATCAAAGCTGTTTGCACTCCGAGGCGGTTGTTATTAACAAGCTTGACCGCGTCTGGCTTTACAGAGGTAATGGAACCAAAATTATTTGCTATGGCGGAGCATACATCCTCTATTGTTGTAACCTCATCAAAATCACGACACTCGATTATTGTTTGCTGAGAAAGCGCCTTAACCGACGCAACCTCACTTAGGACCTTTTCCAATTCTTGCTTGAAGGCAACCGTTTGGTCTGCTGAGCTCTTTTTTAGCTGCAGGATTAACTCGCCCTTAGCAGTGCGTCTTATTTTATCGACGTTTTCTCCAACTACTTTTAGCTCTGGTTTACCCTTAATACTTTTAAGCATGTCTGCATAGCTCACATTCCCTGTCTTCGATAGCACAATGGCATCAGATCGCGTTGTTCGTCTATTTCTCTCGCGATGTCTATTAACTAATGTCCATTCAGGTTGTTGCAATTGTTTTTCACGTGCGACGTCATTACCGATCAAACCCATATTCGCGCCAGTTGACGTACTATTACTCGCGAGCCGCATAAATTCGGATACCTGGTCTTCGCCTGATATATGTCCAGCATTTTCATCATTATGCTTAGCATTACGCGCATTTGCGACATCGAGAATATTCACGTTTGTGGGCAGCTTGCATTTCTTTGCTACCGGTTGCCTTTGAGTTACATCGTCTCTAACCCTCTTTGTATGTGAATTTACATTTTTCTTCAGTAATGGAGAAGTTTGCGTACCTTTCACTTTCGCTTTATATGTTTGAGCTGGCGCCCTTGTTTGCCTTACATCAGGCACTTGCCCATTTTTTAGCTCCTGCCCAAAGTGATAATATAGCCTAGCTATGCCCTCAATCAAATCTCTCATTGGCTGATGTATCGAGCGTCGACCAACGCCAATCATTTCTACCAGCTCACCAATCTTCCTACCCATCTTCTCAAATACAGTATTAAACATAAATGTGAGTTTTCTTGCGTGTGAGTTCATTTTTATTTGTGACAGTTAATATTTGCCGAAACTCAGTTTTTATTTTGACGTGTTCACTAATCACTACCACGTATTCTACAGCACGTCCCGCTACGTTACGGGTTGACTACTTGTACCTTTACTAGGATGACGGATATAACCTGTGGGTGTAGGATATTTAAGTTTCGTCAAGGCCTTGTTATATATTTGCTCCATCATTTTGGTTTATTCTTGTAGGTCAGTATAAGAGCTTGTGTGTAACGGCAGTTTGTGTTTGTTTCTTTGTTTGCAAATGCTATATTTACATATTTCCATGTTCCCGAGTATGTGTAGTTACCATGTTTCTGTTGTCACCTACCGGTTGCCCTTTTATGAGATGAATTATGCATTTGTTGTTGAACATATGGTTGTCGAAGTCACATTCCGTTGTCGGGCTGGATTATTGTATTTTTCTGGTGTAGTCACAGGTGTTCCTGAATTCTAGCTTTTATTTTGCTCGCTGTTTGTACAACATAGCTGTGTTGTGTTGGCATGTGAAAATCGGATTATATATTTCATGTTTACGTAATCGATCTTGTTTGTGTTTGTTGTTTTTTAATACGAGTATTACAGGCCGATTCCGGCACCATCACAAAATCGTAACAAATCACAACAGGGACAATCGTCACAATTGAGACGATTAGTTATTATGAACACCATAAAAAAGGTCTTTTCATCTCAATTGTGATGAAAGTTATGATGGTTGCGAGAGCAGGTCACAACAGTATACGAAAGTCAATTTTTTCCAACTTACGTTTCCGAATGGTCCTGTACGGGCCGTATGTGGACTTGTTACTCCTGGGTAGTCTTCTCATATTTTGTCCGCCCATAAAGCTCATATTCAATTAAAAATTTATTTTCAATAATAATAATATAACAACTATACTCGCTTGTTATTATTATGTTTCCGTGAGTAATCAGGGTTGAATTCTTGTCGGTATTAATAATATAAAAATCTTAAAATTCTGAAAAAGATACAACTTTTTTATGCACAAAGAAATGAAAACGAATTTTAAAAATGAGAACGAATTATATAATAAACTAGAAATAATGCATCCCTGCTAAACTCAACTTTGACATAAGAGCTTTTCGATCACGAGAGTTTTTCCAGTGAGGTTTGTGCTAGAATACCGAAAATCGCAATATTTGTCTCAATCTGTCATCCTCACAAATTTTTGTGACGATGCGCCAGAATCAGCCTCTTAGTCCTAGTTAGTTTGTTCGCCTTAAATGCTACTCTGATGTCTTTAGGGTTGTTTGGGTACTACGTGTTTGGTGGTGTTCCGCTGTACGATAATTTTATTTTTATTTTCTTATTATTGAGGTAATTTGTTCTAAGTGCGTGTATTGAGTTTAGTTCTATATTCAAAGCTTCTTTTTGTACATTCCGTATTCTAGTATATTGGTAATACTGTTAGTCAGAAATGTTGGGTGTAGACAATTTATTATATCTTTTTTACGGTTATGCTCTGACCGATATTTTCGTGTTCGATGTTTCGTGTAAACTGATCCCGTAATCGTTTTTTGTTGTTTCTAGGAATTACCACCCAAATGGCAATGGCAAAACGCAAATATTCTAATTTTTTTAATGCTTTCGGAAAATACTTAACTCGCATTGTCGTTGTTTATTTATTTCAATTTATTTTAGTTGCTGCTTTATTCATTTGTTAATATCCTATGTTTATTTGAAAACATATTTATCTTCTTTCGTTGTTTGCAAAAATTTGTTTCCTATTTGTAATTTTATTTTTCTGACATATAATTTTAGTCAATATTTATCTCCCTCTATCACACTAGAGGTAGAAAGAGACAAATATATATCATTCTTTTGTTCGAACTTCGAATCAGGGTTGTGAACTTATAAACTCAAGAATATTGTTGGATTTATCAAAAATTCACAACAACGATCACGGTCAGATTTGAGCTGACTTTCATTACGGTCAGCTTTTTTTAGTTTTGAGCTTTGAAATATGTTTTCTCCATTGATTTTGATAAAAAAAATATACGCAGATATCTGGGAAGCCTTTATTATTAATATTGAAAATTTTCTGGGGTTTAATTATACATTTTAGAAAGAAAAAATAATAAACACGGGAAAAAAGTTACTGAACAAGTAAATGTTTAATTTTCTTAAAAAATGCACGTTTTTCGAAAAAAAGTTTAATTACACAAATTACACAAAAGATATTATTATTACCTACCATTTGGGTGCTATATTATACAGTTACTGTGTTTAGTTTACGAGATACAACTTAAAGGATTTTCAACTTCAAGGACCTTTTCCTTGGAAATTAAGCGAGAGCGACAAAAAAGTTGTTGTTTTTGTTTTACAACAACAACAACAAAACGTTAAAATAAATTTCATATCATTTATGTGCATTATGTGCTCAAATTAAGTCGTCGTATGCAATACCTACTTCTTAACATGTAACACGTTCATGGATAGCAAATACTTCAGCAAGATGCCACGTCTATGGTATATTACTTTTAGTACCTTGAGGACCAGGAATTCAACCATAGAGTAAGAAATAACAAGAGTCCGAATCACTCAAAATCGCTTCACCGTCAACATATGAGCGGGCGGTCAGGACGGTGAAAGAAGGAAGCACCAGAGAAAACGAGATAGGAAACTCTTTTCCCGAAAAAAAACGTGTCAAAAAATGACAAAATTTTACACGACCGAAACTCACGTACAGGGGTTATGTATATGTATGCGTTATTCACCAAATTAAATGTCATGTATGACTTTTCATGAAAATATGTAAACAACAGTTCGTTCCGCGGCTTGATTTGAAAGCACGTTTTGTGCTCTATTTTGAAGTGAAAATAATAAGAAAAAAATCACGAACAAGAATTTAAATTCAATAAGTTCTATAGATAAAGTTTAAGTAAAAGAAAATATTATTATGTAAAAGTAGAACATAACACGGGCTTCAGCCAGAATTCGGATGGGCTAGCCGACACCACGTGTCTTATTTTCATGTCACCACAAATCCCAAAAACATCCCAAAATAGAATAAAGAGCTGATGAATATTTTGGAATCCCGTAGAAAGGAACAGCAAGAAAGAGTTGAGGTCGATGTTGACATTACTCCGGATGAACTCAATATTGCCATGAATAATGGCTGTAACTCGTCCTTCGGTGGTGGCAAACAGCAAAATCAAATACTATGCGCGGATATTTTTGAGACCGAAGATGTAGAAATCGAGCTGTTGCGAACGTTGTTTAGGAAACCTAGGAAGAAAACGCGTAAAGAATCAACTCATGCTAAAATATTGAACAAAAAATGAGTTTAGTAAAAAGCACCGGAAGTAAATAGCTGCGAAAAGAAATCCACGAAAACAGCAGAGAAACATTTTTGGGAGCGCTGGAAGGCAAAAAATTAATTTGCAATCAAGATACTATAAAGCAGCCCACACAGAATAGAAATAATCAAATGAAAGACTCGCCACTTAATTCGAAAAGGAAATTGAAACAGGCGCGATTAACAAATTATTCAATTCACAAGAACTCAGTCATGGAAATAAAATCAGACTCCATACTTTTTAAAATTTACGGTAATTCTATTAAATATTTCATTTTTGTCGTTTCGAATCGATTAATATATTCAATTCTTTCAGAATTTTCAGATATTCATTGATTTTAATGCGCGAATGAGCTAAACTTTCCTCTAGTTCTAACCAATTCAGAACGCCAAGCAATTTATAGTAACTCACCAAGCATTATAATAATGTCACCTCCCAAACCGGAAACAGTGTTCATAGAAGAAAGTTATCAAGATAGCACCTGCATGGAATCAATGCCTCTCCTGTATGAAGTCCTCAAGAATGGCAATGATACTTTAAATAATTTAAAACGTATAGAAAGCGCGAAGTAATACAAAAAATAAAAACAATATAATGGTCAAATTCTAATTAATTTTGAATATTTTCTGTTCTAGAATCAGACAACTGCAAAAATGAGCATTACCAGATACCAGAAATATGCCGGAATCCACCAATTCCATTTTTCATGGAAATTCTACTAGTGAGATAAAGGAGGGCAAAGAAGTGAAGAGAAAACAGAAAAAAAAGACAACGAAGGAAACAGTATTAAAAATGGAAGTAGCCGAAAGGAATTTATTTGATGAGACTAGTAGTATTGAAACGGAAGATTTTATGCCGCAACCAATTTTAGTTAAAAAAGAAAAGGGAGTTAGACGAGAAAGGTTAAAACCTCATGATGACAAAGGAAGTAATGCGGGCTTAAAGAGATTTATTTAATAAATCACCAGAATTTGATATACTTCCCCTCATAATATACTCCTGACGGCTTTTGGGATGCCCTCAAAAGATCTTTTGACTTGGCAAATTTTAATGAAGTATTGGTTTATATTGCAAAACTTGATCGCTTTGAAAATGTTTATATATTTGAAATTTGTAATTTTTGATAGTTAAATTGTTAATTTATTATAATTATATTAGTTAATATTTTAATCAAAACTGTGCTTATTTTTTATTTTACGTAAATACCATACAAATTATTCCTTTATTTCCTATAGTAAATAAATGGAAACATAAAATTTCCATCAGAGGGCTGTGTGCGCCTCCATGCCACCCAAGAGGTATGCACATTGGCGCGATACCGATTTTTTTTGGATGTCCGGTTCCCCAGTAGGCCTGTAACACCCATATACAAACATACAATGCACACTTATTTTATTAGATATACATAACAAATTGTTAGGAAATTAAAATTGTACAATGATATGTAAAACATTTCACAAACGTTAATATATATGAAATTTAAAATGAATGTTACATTTTATGAATGTTAAGGGATGTTGGTGATAATTTATGACATAATGTTGCAGAGTTAGAAGTTAAATAAATTTAGTTAAGCACAGTTAAATTTAGTTAAGCACAGTTAAAGAGTTAAAACGAAGCCAATATAAAAAGTGCATTCACAAATAATCCTAATACCTATACCTATTTGTACCCAGCATGTAGTGTATAACTCTGATTTAGAAATTTTTCAACAACTGATTTTTATTAATAAATTTTTATTAATTGAGCTATAACTTCTAAACAAATGCAGATCACAAATATTTTTACTCTCATTTGGATTAGAATGTTGGTTATTCAAATTAAAAATTTCCATATCAGAGCTATACATTATTACCTAAATCTAACATTGTAGGTTTTCCAATTGGAACAATTGGAAATTCCAATTGGAAAACACTTGCGGCCGCTTGACCAACATCTTACCGTGATCCATCGGTGGCAGCGTCCGGAAACCTGAAGAAGTGACCACCGCCTGCACATCCAACTTTACTGCATACTCACACACTTGGCATTTTTTAGCAAAATTAGAAATCCTTGGAATGTATAAAATTTTTTTAATTTTGCAATTTTAAAAATCGTGGTGGAAAAATATATAGCGCAAAAGGTCCACCGCTGCAAATTAAATTCAAAAAAGAAACTTGAAAAATACGAAACCAATGAAACGCATTGAAGCGTGTACATAAATTATGCGAGTATGTTTTACGTAACAATCTCAATAATTCAACACGTAAGTAAATGTTTGAACTGATGGCTATCAAAATTCCGTATATATATTATTGAATTCTTTGATATTACAAACAAATGTGACCCACATAATCTTGTTCAATACCAAAAATAATGAAATTTTCTAAATTGAAAAGTAGTTTCAAGCTCATTTAGCAAGCTATAATGGTTTAATATACTGGTTTATTGTTTCTTTATTTGATAATTAACGATAAAATTTAGTTTATACCAAATTACAAAATGCAGGCAACACTGTTTTCATACGAATGCTAAAAAATGTACTTAAAACACTACGAGCCGCATAAACAGGTAACACTAAAATGGTCAAATCTAGTTGTGAGGTCAAAAAATAATTAAGGAATGCCAACGCCAGTATTTATATGCATTTTCTTTTTTAAGTTTCTCATAAGGATGAATTCAGCACAATTATATTGAAAAACTAAGATCTGCGCAAGTAAACGCAAATAAACTAAACTATTCAGGATAGAAAACTAAACTGTTAAATTATTTATATTAATTCAAAATGAAGATAGAATATATAAAATAATTACATTAATTCACATTATTATTAATAATACATTATTAAATAAATTCTCTTAAATATTTGTTTAATTAATTTTACCATCACTTATATTGTAAAATTGACATGAATGCTTATTAAATGCTAATTAAAACGTTATACCACATTTAATTTCGTTTATATTCTCATAAAATATTAACAATATTTTAATTTAAGGTGAAGATTATTAAAACACATATACGGTAATTTAATTACTTCGGCGAGTGATTAGTAAACATGAAAATCAAACCAAAGCCTTTCACTTGGATTTAGGATAATGTTAATAAAGCAACATGCAGAATTTGTTTAAGTAAATTGTTTTAAATATTTGTTTAATTTATTTTACCCTCTTTGGAATTATTTGCCCATTAAATAAGTCACTCCATTTTTGCGAATCACTAAATTATTGCACGAAATTTCATTTCATTTATTTCCTCATGCCTACAAAAGCGCAATGTTTTTGCCGATAAATTATTAGATATATTATTGTCATCAAACAAAGTATGAACACAATGCATGTACACAGCTTAAAGCATAAAAGTGTACATGGAATAGAATTTAATTTTATAGATCAATATCTAAGTTGGAATATCTAAACAAAGGTGGTGGGAATTTTAGACCGAAATGTCATTGGGGTCAGAAACTCAAATATTATTTGGGTCCGTAACATGCAATTCCGCGAATTGTTTGGGTCTGTAACATCGATTTCCTGGAATTCCATTGTTTGTTTGGGCCTGAAAGTCACTAACACTACCTTAAATCAGAGTTGTAGTTAGAGAAGTTTCCTATTTCGTTATCTCTGGGAAGCACGGAGTGCAAATATGGCTGAGAAACGAGAGCACCCGAATGGTTATGGTTATTTTCTTAAGGGCGCTCTTCGCATTTCGCTACATGTTTCGCTTTATTATTTTCCCTTGCTTATTTCTTACTCCATGACTTATTGCTTGTGTGAATCTTCTCTATCTAAGGTGCAAGCGGTTGCATGTATATGAGCGTAATAAGGAAGGGAGACAAGAATAAAGCGTTGTTGTTGTCATATGCTATTGTTTACTTTTGGCGGTGGTGGATGGTTTGATAAGATTTTTGTCCATTCTGTGATTTTGGTATTTTTTGAACGTGCGTACACTTGTCGGAAAGCACAAATACCTGATTTTTTCAGTAGTATGATGTGCGCTGCATTGCCTCACATCGATGATCTCGTCGTTATAAAAGCAGTGAAATTCTTTAAATTTCCTACCATAGATCAATCAATGGGGCAAATTTGGAAGGAAAATGCGGGAATCCTTTGAAAATTATTTTTAGGTTAACAAAGGCGAATAAAACCACATAGTTTTACTTTTTCTACTGAATTCTTATCATTTATTAATTTTCTTAATATAAAGTTGTGAATGAAATGAATTTTAAAAAATATAAATTTAATTTTTTAAGTGCATCAAGTACTTTCTCACTTACGCAAATGATTTGTCATTCGCATTGTATACAAAAATATACAAACAGAAATGGCATCCAAAGCGGACAACGCATGCTCACACATCGTTGTCGAACCATTTTCGTTACAAAAACAAAACAATGGCAGCGCAAAACAAAGTCTACGAGAGTCAGTGTAAAATAGAAAAGAGCGGAAGAAAAGAGAAAACAACCAAAAACACTCAGGAATGAGTAAAAAGGGAGTCCATTGTTGGACCCTCCATAGAAAATTTTGCTTGTACCAGATTCGGACTCTTGTTGTTTCTTACTCTATGATTCAACCATAGAGTAAGAAACAACAAGAGTCCGAATCTGGTACAAGCACAATTTTCTATGGAGGGTCCAACAATGGACTCCCTTTTTACTCATTCTTGAGTGTTTTCGGTTGCTAGTTTCTTTTCATCCGCTCTTTTCTCTTTTTGCACTGACTCTCGCACACTTTATTTTGCGCTGCCGTTTTGTTTTTGTAACGAAAACGGTTCGACAACGATTTACGAGCATGCGTTGGCCGCTTTGGATGGTCATGTCTGTTTGTATTTTTTTGTATACAATGCGAATGAAATTTTGCTTACTTGAGTCGTTTGTCTGTACTATTGATGCTCAACGACATATGATTATTTGCATAAGTGGAAGAGTACTTGATGCACTTAATAAAATTAAATACATATTTTTTAAAATCTATTGTATTCACAACTCTATACTAAGAAAACTGATAAATGCTAAGAATTCGGCAGAAAAAGTAAAACTTTTTTAAAACTATATTAAAAATAATTTCCAAAAGATTCCCATATTTTCCCTCCAAATTTGGCCCATTCATTGGTCTATGGTAGGAAATTTAAAGAATTGCATTGATTTTGTAACGACGAGATCATCGATATGAGGCAATGCAGCGCATATCATACTTCTGAAAAAAATCATCTGTTTGTGTTTTCCGACAAGCGTACTCACTTTCAAAAAATAGCAAAAGCACAGAATAGACAAAAATATTATGAAACCATCCACCACCGCCAAAAGTAAACAATAGCATAGGACAACAACAACGCTTTATTCTTGTCTCTTTTCCTTATTACGCTCATATACATGCAACCGCTTCCACTACAAGTTGTGAAGATTCATACAAGCAATGTCGTGAGTAAGAAATAAGCAAGAAAAAAATAACAAAACGAAACATGTAGCGAAATGCGAAGAGCGCCCGAAGAAAATAACTATATCCATTCGGCTGCTATCGTTTCTCAACCATATTTTCACTCTATGCTTCCTTCGTTCACTGTCCTGACCGCCCGCTTCTAAGTTGACGGTAAAGCAATCTTGAGTGATTCGGACTCTTGTTGTTTCTTACTCTATGATTCAACCATAGAGTAAGAAATAACAAGAGTCCGAATCACTCAAAATCGCTTCACCGTCGACTTTGAAGCGGGCGGTCAGGACAGTGAACGAAGAAAGCATAGAGTGAAAATATGGTTGAGAAACGAGAGCAGCCGAATGACTATAGATATTTTCTTCGGGGCGCTCTTCGCATTTCGCTACATGTTTCGTTTTATTATTTTTTCTTGCTTATTTCTTACTCATGACATTGCTTGTATGAATCTTCACCACTTATAGTGGAAGCGATTGCATGCATATGAGCGTAAAGCGAGAGCGGGGAAAGAATAAAGCTTTGTTGTTGTCCTATGCTTTTGTTTACTTTCGGCGGTGGTGTATCGTTTCATAAGATTTTTGCCTATTCTGTGCTTTTGCTATTCTTTTTGAAAGTGCGTAATGTACACTTGTCGGAAAACAAAAATAATTGATTTATTTTAGAAGTATAATGTACGCTGCATTGCCTCATACCGATGATTTCGTCGTTATAAAAGCAATGCAGTACTTTAAATAGACGAATCAATTTGGGCAAATTTGGATGGAAAAATGGGCGAATCTTTTGAAAATTATTTTTAAGTTAATTAAGGCGAATAAAACCAACTAGTTTTACTTTTTCTGCCCAATTCTTAGCATTTATCAGTTTTCTTAGTATAGAGTTCTGAATACAGTAGATTTTAAAAAATATGTATTTCATTTTTTTAAGTGCATCAAGTACTCTCCCACTTATGCAAATAATAATTTGTCGTTGATCATCAATGGTACATACAAACGACTCAAGTAAGCAAAATTTCATTGGCATTGTATACAAAAATATACGAACATACATGACCATCCAAAGCGGCTAACGCATGCTCGCAAATCGTTGTCGAACCGTTTTCGTTACAAAAACAAAACAACGGCAGCGCAAAATAAAGTGTGCGAGAGTCAGTGCAAAAAGAGAAAAGAGCGGATGAAAAGAAACTAGCAAGCGAAAACACTCAAGAATGAGTAAAAAGGGAGTCCATTGTTGGACCCTCCATAGAAAATTTTGCTTGTACCAGATTCGGACTCTTGTTATTTCTTACTCTATGATTCAACGTAGCAGTGAGTGAATAAGGAAGCAGAGATAAAGAGATAAAAAGCTTCTGAAAATGTTTTTCTGAGTTTTTTTTGAAAAACTCAGATTTTGGTTTTTGTTAAGTAGTGTTAGTGAATTTCAAGCCCAAGCAATGAATGGAATTCCAGGAAATCGATGTTTCAGGTCCAAACAATTCACGGAATTGCATGTTACAGGCCCAAACCCTATTTGCAAGTTTAAACCCAAATTGCAAGTTTCAGACCCTAATGACACCGGTCTTATTCCAACTTAGATATTGATGTATACAAATTAAATAATATTTCATGTAACTTTCATGTATTAAGCTGTGTACATGCATTACGTGCAGATTTGGTTTGATGACCATAATATATCTATTATTTTATCGGTGGAAACCTGCGTTTTTGTAAGCATGAGAAAATAAATGAAATTGAATTTCGTGTAATATTTTAGTGATTCGCAAAATGGAGTGAATTATTTAATGGGGCAAAGAATTCCAAATTCCAAAAATATTTAAAACAAATTCTGCATGTTGCTTTTAACATTACCCTAAATCCAAGTGAAGGACTTTGTTTTGATCTCCATGTTTGCTAATCACTCGCCGAAGCAATTCAATTGTAGTACATGTGTTGTAATATACTGCATTAATTTAATTATATTATATTTTTATCTTCAACTTAATAAAATTAATTAAACAAATATTTAAAATAATTTTTTTATTAATGTAATTATTAATGATAATGTGAACAGATGTAATTACTTTATATTTTCTATCTTCACTTTGGAGTAATATAAATAATTTAACAGTTTATTTTTGTATCCTGAATTGATTAGTTCAATTCAATATATTCAGTACTCACATTGAAAATATATATTACCTTATTTATTTGCATTTACTTGCACACATCTTATTTCTTCAACATAATTTTGATGAATTCATCCTTAAGAGAAACTCTCAGAAAAGCAAATGCATATAAATACTATCCTTGGCGGACATTAATTATTTTTTGACCTCGCAGTTAGATTTCACCATTCTAGTATTACCTGGTTATGCGGCTCGTAGCGTTTTAAGGACATTCTGAAGCATTTGTATGAAAACAGTGTCGCCTGCATTTTGGAATGTGGTATAAACTAAATTTTATCGTTAATAATTAAAAAAAGAATCAATAAACCAATATATTATGAAATGAGTTAGAAACTATTTTTCGATTTAGAAAATTTCATTATATTTGGCATCGAAAAAGATTATGTAGGTAACCTTTGTGTGTAATAACAAGGATTTTGATTGTCGCAATTTTGATTGTCTTCAGTTTAAGCATTTACTTATGTACTGAATTATTGAGATTGCTATGTAAAACATACTCGTACAATTTATAAATACGCTTCAATGCGTTTCATCGGTTTCGTATTTTTTAAGATTCTTTCTTGAACTTAATATGCAGCGCTGTGCCTTTTTCGCTATATATTTTTCACCACGATTTTTAAATTTGCACAATTTAAACTTTTTTTAATGATTCCAAAAGATTTCTAATTTTATTAAAAAATGGAAAGTGTGCGGGTATGCAGTAAAGTTGGGTGTCCAGGCAATGGACACATTTTCAGGTCTCCGGACGCTGCCACTGATGGATCTCTGTAAGTTGTTGGTCAAGCGGCCGCAAGCGTTTTCCAATTGGAAGCTCCAGTTGTTCCAATTGGAAAACGCGCAATGTTAGATTTAGGTGATAGTGTAAGATGTATAGCTCTGATATGGACATTTTTAATTTCAATAGCCAACCTTCTAAATGTGGGAAAAATTATTTGTGATCTGGTTTTGTTTAGAAGTTATATCTCAATAAAATAAAAGAGCAATTAATAAAAATCAGTATCAAACTGTTGAACAATTTCTAAATCAGAGTTATACACTGCATGCTGGGTACAAATGGGTATCGGGTTGAAATTCATTTTGCTCGAATTAATATAAAAAAGTGAATACCTATATACAGTTATATGTAGCCAACATTTAGATACACCCTTCATACGTTGCTGCTGCACTTCCTGCACCTTTCCCCATTTTAATTTAAATAATTTCTTTTATGTCTTTTAAATAATTTCTTTTATGTCTTGTATATGCCATAAATAGAAGATTAGAATGGTGTGGACTTCTCGGCATAGAAGCTGATAGCAAAAGATGGCTATACGCATGTGGGAAACACTTACAAACGAATGTGTGGCGAAAAGAGCCATAGATTAAGACGGTATGTTGTCCCTGATTTAGATTTAAAATTGTTAACCTCAGCGATTAATGTAGGAGAATTTGCAAAAGAAAATTTGATATTCCCGGATTATACATTGTCATCTGAAGCCGGTGGATCATCCGAGATATGTAATACGCCTTCCTCCAGCAAGTATATTTTTCCATTACTCTTATATTATGGTCTCTTCCATTATCTTATATTGAGTCTGTTCCTGAAGGCTCACTCCCTTTGCTTGACCTCACAGTGGATCAATCAATCAAGCAGTTAGTTGCCAGGTTGAAACACATAACCATATTCCGAGCAGAACTCCCAGGAAACTTCATTTGCTCCATAAAGTAATTTTTTTAATTCTAAAATTCGTAAATTAAAAAGGGAGATAATTAAAAAATATCATCCCATAAAATTGAAAGACAAAGAAATTAGCAGAATCAAAATGGAAAAAGAGAAATCAAATAGGGATTTAAGTGGCGAAAGTGCAAACAATTTTGCTTTAATTAAACCAAAAATTATGCTTTAATTAAACCTCCCCGTAAATTCGTAATTTATGTCAACAATTTAGAATCTCGGTTTTTCAAAATTTTCGATTCAGTTTTTCATCGGAGAGGTGGTAGTAATTTTGTAATTTCTGGAATGCTAAATGCAGAATCATACGCGTGGTGCGAAAAAAGCCCGCGAATTCGAAGCCCTATTTGTCAGGACTAGAATATATTTTGTTTTAAAGTTTTTTAAAGGAGAGCTTAAGTCTCCAAATTTTAAGCAAAAATTCCTTTCTGTCGCGCATCTGTAGAAACAGTTCGGTAAAATAATTCAATGGCAATCTACGGCATTGATCGTTGGGGTACGAGTATGTATTCCAGTAAAATATATTTAGTGTACATTATTATATTTGTGAATGGACATTTTCTTTTTGCTTCTTTTTAACATTCTATTTAACTGTGCTTAACTAAACTTATTTAGCTTTTAACTTTTCATTTTGTCATTATATCATAATTAACATTCAATTAACATTCATAACATATAACAATCATTTTACCAAGTTTTACTTTAATCTTTTACATATTATTTTAAAATTTTATGAATTTTATAAATTTTTTTAATTTTATTCTAACAATGTATAATTTATAAAATAAGTGTGTCCTGTGTATTTGTATATGGGTGGTATAGGCCTACTGGGGAACCGCACATCCAAAAAAAGCGGTAACGCGCCAACGTGCATGCCTCTTGGGTGGCGTGGAAATGCATTCATCATTTCAATGGGAATTTTATATTCTTATCTGTCAATCATAGAAAATAAATAAAAATGTCATTGGTTTATAAATAAAATAATCTTATACAGAATTCGGTGCACTTATCTATCCGACCATTCTCAATTAAGGTGTGACGATTCATTGTACTAGGTAAATCAACAAGTAAACATTATATTCTCGAATATTACATGAACTCAACTGATTCAGTATAAAACACTTTCAATTCCGTAGTCTGTCATAACCAAAGAGATACTCCTCCCATTACCCTGTCTCTCCGTCTCAAGCGACTTTATTGTATATCACTACACGCAATTGTAGTGGGATGCATTTCATACCATGAAATGATTTTCCACGTTTAACCACGAACTCGTTTTCTATTTGTCACATGAAGGAAAATAGGTAGTAGTATAGAAGCGCCATCCATAAGATAGTGAGAAATCACTCCTGGAATTTACCTAATATTTATTAACGTCAGCATCCACATTTATTCCAATGGCTTTAAAAATTCATCTTACCTTTTAGATTTTATGGCTACTTCAATTCAGAATAATTGCTCATACCGCACGTGTATAAACAAATATGTTTAGAGAATATGAAATCTTTCTCTAGTTCGAAATATAGTGGGAAACCTCGTGGTCTGATTGAAAGACACACGTTCATACAAAACACCGTAACCTCAAACAGGATTCACAATATTCTCCAAAACCACTTCTACGGTTTTATATGCATTTACATTTGTACAACCTTCCTCCATTTTATCTTCTCCGACATTGCTATCGCCATATTGTAAGATCTGAAGAATTTAATTATTATCCATCCATGTCTTGGTATATATCCAGAATTTCACTTTCTTATCTTTCCATTATTATATGATCCATGCGTTTTCTCGTATTGTTTTCTTTAGTGTGAATCAGTTTCTCGACACATTCCTTCGTTGCTTGGAAAATAAATTTTGTATTAGTTGGCAGTAACATGGAAAACGTAATTTGTATCACAATTTGTAAAAACAAATATAGGATGAACAATCCATCATTGTTTATATAATATTCCCATGTAATGTCATACGTGATATAGCAATGGTGAACTACGCATACATATGCAAGAATCCTATGCATGAGGTTTCGTCGTGTAAAATTTTGGCATTGATTTGTCACCATTTTGTTGTGGGAAAAGAGTTTCCTATCTTATTATCTTTGTAAATAAATCAAGCGCACATCGACTTCGCACGATCAGTTTGCGGAGCGTGGCGATGAAAGCAGTTATTTTCGGTTAAATTTATGTGGGGCAATAAACTTGTAAATTAACAGAAAAACTAAGGTCCTTATTACAGAAAACGAGACTATGACGATACTTCGTTTCTCTTTTGTGTTTGCTATCATTTTTCTCTGCGTTGAGAGCTTATAGATAAGCAGTAGATAAAATTACGCTGTGCACTAATAAACAATGGATGTCGAAGCCGGGTGCCGGTTGAGTGTCAGTACAGAAACAGCTAGTGAAAAAATGCGAGCAAGAAATCTATCGCTTGGGTATGAGTGAAGTGGCGTGGTAAAAATGTATTCAGTAGCATTCGAGACGTCGTTTAGAATGGTTGTTTAGTTGCGCGTAAACAAACGGATTGCTAATGGAAAACAGACTTTATCTAAGGAAGCTGACGAAATTTGTGCATACTACAAAATTTTCGTGCGTCGTCTCAAAACCAGCGCCGCAATTTTCGCATTCGTTTCGGTTTCTGTAATAAGGCTCTAAGAACAACTAGAACTGTCAAAATTAGAACAGCAAAGATCAAAATTAGAAGAGTAACAGCGAATTCAGAAGCTTTAAATCAGAGATAAAGAAATAGGAAACTTCTTAAAGTGCAACTCTGATTTTGGTTTTTCTAAAGTAGTGTTAGTGACTTTCAGGCTCAAACAATCAATGGAATTCCATGAAATCGATGTTTCAGACCCAAACAATTCGCGGAATTGCATGTTACAGACCCAAATAATACTTGAGTTTCAGACCCTAATGACATTTCGGTCTAAAACTCCCACCACCTTTGTTTAGATATTCCAGCTTAGATATTGATTTATAAAATTAAATCCTATTTCTTGTACACTTTTATACTTTAAGCTGTGTACATGCATTGTGTGCATACTTTGTTTGATGACAATAATATATCTAATAATTTATCGGCGAAAATATTGCGCTTTTGTAAGGATGAGGAAATGAATGAAATTAAATTTCGTGTAATAATTTAGTGATTCGCAAAATGGAGTGACATTTAATTGGGCAAATAATTCCAAAGAGGGTAAAACAAATATTTAAAACAATTTACTTAAACAAATTCTGCATGTTGCTTTATTAACATTACCCTAAATCCAAGTGAAGGGCTTTGTTTTGATTTTCATGTTTGCTAATCACTCGCCGAAGCAATTAAAGTGCAGTATGTGTGTTTCAATAATCTTCACCTTAAATCAAAATATTGTTAATATTTTATGAGAATATAAACGAAATGAAATGTGGTATAACGTTTTAATGAGTTTTCGAAATGAAGAGTTTTACAAAATAAGCGATGGTAAAATCATTTTGTACATTTTGTAGCATTCGTATGAAAACAGTGTTGCCTGCATTTTGTAATTTGGTATAAATTAAATTTTATCGTAAATTATTAAAAAAAGAATAATTAAACCAATATATTAAACCATTATAGCATGCTAAATGAGCTTGAAACTACTTTTCGATTTAGAAAGTTTCGTTATTTTTGGTATTGAACAAATTATGTAGGTCACTTTAGTTTGTAATATCAAAGAACTCAATAATATCTATACGTAGTTTTGATAGTGTTCAGTTCAAGCATTTACTTACGTATTGAATTATTGAGCTTGCTACGTAAAACATACTCGTACAATTTATGTACACTCTTCAATGCGTTTCATCGGTTTCGTATTTTTTTAGTTTCTTTTTTGAACTAAATTTGCAGCGCTGTGCCTTTTTCGCTATATATTTTTCACCACGATTTTTAAATTTGCACAATTTAAACTTTTAATGATTCCAAAAGATTTCTAATTTTATTAAAAAATGGCAAGTGTGCGGGTATGCAGTAAAGTTGGGTGTCCAGGCAATGGACACATTTTCAGGTTTCCGGACGCTGCCACTGATGGATCTCGGTAAGTTGTTGGTTAAGCGGCCGCAAGCATTTTCCAATTGGAAGCTGCAGTTGTTCCAATTGGAAAACCCGCAATGTTAGATTTAGGTGATAGTGTAAGGTGTATAGCTCTGATATGGACATTTTTAATTTCAATAGCCAAGCTTCTAAATGTGGGTAAAATTATTTGTGATCTGGTTTTGTTTAGAAGTTATATCTCAATAAAATAAAAGAGCAATTAATAAAAATCAGTATCAAACTGTTGAACAATTTCTAAATCAGAGTTATACACTGCATGCTGGGTACAAATGGGTATCGGGTTGAAATTCATTTTGCTCGAATTAATATAAAAAAGTAAATACCTATATACAGTTATATGTAGCCAACATTTAGATACACCCTTCATACGTTGCTGCTGCACTTCCTGCACCTTTCCCCATTTTAATTTCCTTCTTTATTTCCTTTATGTCTTGTATATGCCATAAATAGAAGACTAGAATGGTGTCGGCTTCTCGGCATAGAAGTTGATAGCAAGATGGCTATACGCATGTGGGAAACACTTACAAACGAATGTGTGGCGAAAAGAGCCATAGATTAAGACGGTATGTTGTCCCTGATTTAGATTTAAAATTGTTAACCTCGGCGATTAATGTAGGAGAATTTGCAAAAGAAAATTTGATATTCCCGGATTATCCATTGTCATCTGAAGCCGGTGGGTCATCCGAGATGTGTAATACGCTTCCCTCCAGCAAGTATATTTTTCCATTACTCTTATATTATGGTCTCTTCCATTATCTTATATTGAGTCTGTTCCTGAAGACTCACTCCCTTTGCTTGACCTCACAGTGGATCAATCAATCAACGCAGTTAACTTCAAACAATCTTCAAACGCAGTTAACTTCTAACAATCAACTCCCAGGAAACTTCATTTGCTCCATAAAGTAAATATTTTTAATTCTAAAATTCGTAAATTAAAAAGGGAGATAATTAAAAAATATCATTCCATAAAATTGAAAGACAAAGAAATTAGCAGAATCAAAATGGAAAAAGAGAAATCAAATAGAGATTTAAGTGGCGAAAGTGCAAACAATTTTGCTTTAATTAAACCAAAAATTATGCTTTAATTAAACCTCCCCGTCAATTCGTAATTTATGTCAACAATTTAGAATCTCGGTTTTTCAAAATTCTCGATTCAGTTTTTCATCGGAGAGGTGGTAGTAATTTTGTAATTTCTGGAATGCTAAATGCAGAACCATACGCGTGTTGCGAAAAAAGCCCGCGAATTCGAAGCCCTATTTGTCAGGACTAGAATATATTTTGTTTTAAAGTTTTTTAAAGGAGAGCTTAAGGTGCTTATTCTAAGAGACGAGGAAACTATTTAACGTTGAACGTTAACGAGTCACGAACGAGGAAGAAGGGTAATCTAAGAGACGAGGTATTTACCTCGTCCTGCTCTTACGTCCCGTTTATGCTGGCTAATATATTTACAGCGTTGGAAGGTACAAATTTTATAATACTCAATGCGGTGAATACACAAAAATTAAAATCAGTTGTTTTTTTCACGAAATACCTAAAATAAACATAGCTACAATACAAAATAGATTGCGCAAGATATTCATATAATAATATTTTAGCTTTCTTCCGTAAATTTTCTCAATTTTCAGTCAAAAGTATGCACCAATTTTATTTACGAGAGCCACTTTCCAACACTGTAAACAAACCTTATGGTTTCTGACAAGTTGCACAAAAAATTCGCGGTAATTTGCAAATGGATGCGTGGATGATTTTCTCTGCTCTCGCGTTTATTCATTCTATTCCCTCTTCCAGGTTGTTTCTGTTACAATACATTAAATACATTTATGAAATTCATCTAATAAAAATTAAATATTGCTTAAATACTGTTTTCACAAGTTTACATGTTTTGCAAATCCAATTAAATTCAAATTAAACTAAATTAAATACATTCATTCTGAAGTCTCTGTTTTTATTAAAAATAGTACAAATAAAAATTAAAATTAAATCTTCCTAAAAATCTTCTAATTTTGTATGGAGACGACAATTCAAAAGCACTCGTCTTTTTTTAGCAGAAAAAACCTACTTTCGCGACTCGGCTCGTCTCTTAGATTACCAAAAAGACGAGGAAAAAAGACGTAACAAGCGAGTTGAATAACGACTCGTCTCTTGGATTACCAAAAGACGAGTTTTTTCCGTCGCGCATCTGTAGAAGCAGTTCGGTAAAATAATTAAATGGCAATCTGCTGCATTGATCGTTGGGGTACGTGTATGTATTCGAGTAAAATATATTTAGTGTACATTATTATATTTGTGAATGAACATTTTCCTTTTGCTTCTTTTTAACATTCTATTTAACTGTACTTAACTAAACTTATTTAGCTTTTAACTTTTCATTTTGTCATTATATCATAATTAACATTCAATTAACATTCATAACATATAACAATCATTTTACCAAGTTTTACTTTAATCTTTTACATATTATTTTAAAATTTTATGAATTTTATAAATTTTTTTAATTTTATTCTAACAATGTATAATTTATAAAATAAGTGTGTCATGTGTATTTGTATATGGGTGGTATAGGCCTACTGGGAAACCGGACATCCAAAAAAAGCGGTAACGCGCCAACGTGCATGCCTCTTGGGTGGCGTGGAAATGCATCCATTTTTCCAATGGGAATTTTATATTCTTATCTGTCAATCATAGGAAATAAATAAAAATGTCATTGGTTTATAAATAAAATAATTTTATACAGAATTCGGTGCACTTATCTATCCGACCATTCTCAATTAAGGTGTGACGATTCATTGTACTAGGTAAATCAACAAGTAAACATTATATTCTCGAATATTACATGAACTCAACTGATTCAGTATCAAACACTTTCAATTCCGTAGTCTGTCATAACCAAAGAGATACTCCTCCCATTACCCTGTCTATCCGTCTCAAGCGACTTTATTGTATATCACTACACGCAATTGTGGGATGCATTTCATACCATGAAATGATTTTCCACGTTTAACCACGAGCTCTTTTTCCATTTGTCATATGTAGGAAAATAGGTAGTAGTATAGAAGCGCCATCCATAAGATAGTGAGAAATCACTCCTGGAATTTACCTAATATTTATTAACGTCAGCATCCACATTTATTCCAATGGCTTTAAAAATTCATCTTACCTTTTAGATGTTCTGGCTACTTCAATTCAGAGTAATTGCTCATACCGCACGTGTATAAACAAATATATTTAGAGAATATGAAATCTTTCTCTAGTTCGAAATATAGTGGGAAACTTCATGATCTGATTGAAAGACACACGTTCATACAAAACACCGTAACCTCAAACAGGATTCACAATATTCTCCAAAACCACTTCTACGGTTTTATATGCATCTACAATTGTACAACCTTCCTTCATTTTATCTTCTCTGACATTGCTATCGCCATATTGTAAGATCTGAAGAATTTAATTATTATCCATCCATGCGTCTTGGTATATATCCAGAATTTCACATTCTTATCTTTCCATTACTATTTGACCCATGCGTTTTCTCGTATTGATTTCTTTAGTGTGAATCAGTTTCTCGACACATTCCTTCGTTGCTTGGAAAATAAATTTTATATTAGTTGGCAGTAACATAGAAAACGTAATTTGTATCACAATTTGTAAAAACAAATATAGGATGAACAATCCATCATTGTTTATATAATATTGTCATGTAATGTCATATGTGATATAACAATGGTGAACTACGCATACATATGCAAGAATCCTATGCATAAGGTTCGGTCGTGTAAAATTTTGGCCTTGATTTGTTACCATTTTGTTGTGGGAAAAGAGTTTCCTATCTTATTATCTTTGTAAATAAATCAAGCGCACATCGACTGCGCACGATCAATTTGCGGAACGTGGCGATGAAAGCAGTTATTTTCGGTTAAATTTATGTGGGGCAATAAACTGTTGTAAATTAACAGAAAAACTAAGGTCCTTATTACAGAAAACGAGACTATGACGATACTTCGTTTCTCTTTTGTGTTTGCTATCATTTTTCTCTGCGTTGAGAGCTTATAGATAAGCAGTAGATAAAATTACGTTGTGCACTAATAACAATGGATGCCGAAGCCGGGTGCCGGTTGAGTGTCAGTACAGAAACAGCTAGTGAAAAAATGCGAGCAAGAAATCTATCGCTTGGGTATGAGTGAAGTGGCGTGGTAAAAATGTATTCAGTAACGTTCAAGACGTCGTTTAGAATGGTTGTTTAGTTGCGCGTAAACAAACGGATTGCTAATGGAAAACAGACTTTATCTAAGGAAGCTGACGAAAGTTGTGCATACTACAAAATTTCCGTGCGTCGTCTCAAAACTAGCGCCGCAATTTTTGCATTCGTTTCGGTTTCTGTAATACGGCCCTAAGAACAACTAGAACTTTCAAAATTAGAACAGCAAAGATCAAAATTAGAAGAGTAACAGCGAATTCAGAAGCTTTAAATCAGAGATAAAGAGATAGGAAACTTCTTAAAGTGCAACTCTGATTTTGGTTTTTCTAAAGTAGTGTTAGTGACTTTCAGGCTCAAACAATCAATGGAATTCCATGAAATCGATGTTTCAGACCCAAACAATTCGCGGAATTGCATGTTACAGACCCAAATAATACTTGAGTTTCAGACCCTAATGACATTTCGGTCTAAAACTCCCACCACCTTTGTTTAGATATTCCAAATTAGATATTGATTTATAAAATTAAATTCTATTTCATATACACTTTTATACTTTAAGCTGTGTACATGCATTGTGTGCATACTTTGTTTGATGACAATTATATATCTAACAATTTATCGGCGAAAATATTGCGCTTTTGTAAGGATGAGGAAATGAATGAAATTAAATTTCGTGTAATAATTTAGTGATTCGCAAAATGGAGTGACATTTAATTGGGCAAATAATTCCAAAGAGGGTAAAACAAATATTTAAAACAATTTACTTAAACAAATTCTGCATGTTGCTTTATTAACATTACCCTAAATCCATGTGAAGGGCTTTGTTTTGATTTTCATGTTTGCTAATCACTCGCCGAAGCAGTTAAAGTGCAGTATGTGTGTTTCAATAATCTTCACCTTAAATCAATATATTGTTAATATTTTATGAGAATATAAACGAAATGAAATGTGGTATAACGTTTTAATGATTTTTCGAAATGAAGAGTTTTACAAAATAAGCGATGGTAAAATCATTTTGTACATTTTGTAGCATTCGTATGAAAACAGTGTTGCCTGCATTTTGTAATTTGGTATAAATTAAATTTTATCGTAAATTATTAAAAAAAGAATAATTAAACCAATATATTAAACCATTATAGCACGCTAAATGAGCTTGAAACTACTTTTCGATTTAGAAAGTTATTATTATTTTTGGTATTTTTGGTATTGAACAAATTATGTAGGTCACTTTTATTTGTAATATCAAAGAACTCAATAATATCTATACGTAGTTTTGATAGTGTTCAGTTCAAGCATTTACTTACGTATTGAATTATTGAGATTGCTACGTAAAACATACTCGTACAATTTATGTACACGCTCAATGCGTTTCATCGGTTTCGTATTTTTTGAGTTTCTTTTTTGAACTAAATTTGCAGCGCTGTGCCTTTTTCGCTATGTATTTTTTCACCACGATTTTTAATTAATTTTTTCAACATTCCAAAGATTTCTTATTTTGTTAAAAAATGCCAAGTGTGCGAATATGCAGTAAAGTTGGATGTGCAGACGGTGGTCACTTTTTCAGGTTTCTGGACGCTGCCACCGATGGATCATGGTAAGATATTTGTCAAGCGGCCACAAGTGTTTTCCAATTGGAAGCTCCAGTTGCTCCAATTGGAAAACCTGCAATGTTAGATTTAGGTGATAATGGTGTATAGCTCTGATATGGAAATTTTTAATTTGAACAACCAACATTATTATCCAATTAAGGGTAAAAATATTTGTGATCTGGATTTGTTTAGAAATTATAGCTCAATAAAATAAAAGAGAAATTAATAAAAATCAGTATCAAACTGTTGAAAATTTTCTAAATCAGAGTTATACAATGCATGCTGGGTACAAATAGGTATCGGGTTGAAATTAATTTTGCACGAATTGATTTAAAAAGTGAATACCTATACACGGTTATATGTAGCCAACATTTAGATGCACCCTTCATACGTTGCTGCTGCACTTCTAGCACCTTTTTCCATTTTAATTTCCTTATTTATTTCTTTTCTGTCTTGTATATGCCATAAATGTTCGTAGCTCTATTTGTCAGGACCAGAATATATTTTGTTTTAAAGTTTTTTAATAGAGCTTAAGTCTCCAAATTTTAAACAAGAATTCCTTTCCGTCGCGCATATTTAGAATCAGTTCGGTAAAATAATTCTATGGCAATCTACTGCATTGATCGTTGGGGTACATGTATGTATTCCAGTAAAATATATTTAGTGTACAATATTATATTTGTGAATGAACATTTCCTTTTGCTTCTTTTTAACATTCTATTTAACTGTGCTTAACTAAACTTATTTAGCTTTTAACTTTTCATTTTATCATTATATCGTAATTAACATTGCAATTAACATTAATAACATATAGCAATCACTTTACTAAATTTTACTTCAACTTTTTATATATTATTATACAGTTTCATGTCACTAACAATGTATAATTTATAAAATTAGTGGGATTTGTGTATTTGTATATGGGTGGTGTAGGCCTACTGGGGTACCGGACATCCATAAAAAACCGGTAATGCGCCAACGTGCATACCTCTTGGGTGGCGTGGATATGCATAAATCTTTCTAATGTATGCATTTTATAATGACTTCCTTGTATACTATTATACACAGTTGTGGCGGGAAGTAAAGCTTGTACCATTAAAATTGGTTTTCTGCCGGGAGCAGCACAAGCGTCCAGATCTCGTTATCCATTTCTCACATGAAGGAAATATAGAAGCGTCATCCATAACATAGCGAGAGAGCAATCCTGGAATTTATCCAATATGTATTAACGTCAGCGTCATTTATTCCGATGACTTTGAAAATTACTCTTACCTGTTACATTTTCTGGGCGAATTAAATTGTTCATTCCGCAAGTCCGTAATCAAAATTTTTAGGGTTATTGTTAGGAACACAAAATCTTTCTCTAGCTCAAAATCTCGTAGTATTTATATAAATTATATTCTGGTATCCAATCGCCAATGCCCTTCAACCAATTGGCAATAACACATTCATGTAAACCACCGTCACCGCCAGCAGATTTCACAATTCTCTCCAAAGCCTCTTCTACTTTCATATGCATCTGCGATTACGTAACCTTTATTTAATCCTCTCCAACATTGTTGTTGCCATGTTGTAAGCTCTAAGGAATATAATTATTATCCATCCTAGCGTTTTGATAAATATTCATAATTTCACTTTCTTACTTTGCCATTACTATCCGATCCATGCGTTTCCTCAAATTAGGATCTTCGTATTGATTTCTGTAGTGTTAACCAATTTCACCTTCACGTCCATTCGTCGCTTGGAAAAAGAGAATTGAATCAACATTGTAAATCCTATATTGGTTGAACTTAATTTGTTTCACAAGAAAATTTAATATGAACGATTGATCATTGTTTACATAAATATACGCATGGAATGTCATACGTGTATTATATTGGTGAATTGCGGATTCATATGCAAAAGTCTTGTGCGTGAGTTTCAGTCGTGTCACAATTTTTTGGGGGAAAAGAGTTTCCTATTTCATTATCTCTGCTTTAAATTAGGAAACTCTTTTCCTCGTTTTTCATATGAACCATCCTAACACGTTTATAGTACGTATCCGCCAAACCAAAATCACGCATTTTGATTTCAAATCCCAAATACGAATGCGAATGAAAACAACAGCAATCCCATACAAACTTTCAAATCACGTATTCGAAAATCATTCGCACTTGGAGCAAACGCGAAGCATATGCGTACAATACACATTTTTTTATTAAACGCGGGTTTGCCCAAATTTACGCCAAAAATCATGCCTCGAAGTGTCTAAAATTGGCAAACAAAAAATCAGAACAAGGCAATTAAATTATTTCCATATTATAAAATTATATTTTCCATATAATTTTAATTAAATTATTTCCATATAATATAAGCAATTAAATTATTTCGCATATTCCGACCCTGACGATAGATCTGGACATGAAGAACTTCATGAAAATTCCAGAATTGGAAATTGCAACATTTTCCGTAGGCACAATTTCACAATTGTGCATTGCTTCTAAATTTTGTGCATGCATAATTCGCATGTTTATTGTTACACAAATGCAAAATTTTGGGCTCAGCAAAACAGCTGTTCAATTGTCAAACAGAAAGTGAATAAGGCGGTGTAAACGTTTTTTATATGCGCGATTCCAGATTTGCATTTTGGATCGGTGTAAAAGTACTATGATATTGACCTAAAATGTGAATCTGCATTTGTGTAACAATAAGCATGAGAATTATGCATGCACAAAATTTAGAGACAATTGTGGAATTGTGCATACGGAAAATATGCAATTTTCAATTATGGAATTTTCGCCGAGTATGCATTTGTGAATTTCTGGGATGATTTAATTGCCTGGGCCTGATTTTTTGCTTGGCATTTTTTGACACTTCGAGGCATGATTTTAAGCGTAAATTTGGGAAAAGCTGCGTTTAATAGAAAAAATGCATATTGTCCGCATTTGTTTCGCTTTTACCCGAAATACGAATGATTCGAATTCTAGAGTTTGTATGGGTTTGCAGTCATTCACTAGTGGGGTTCATGTTGTGAAATGATTCTGATATCTGAAATTGGATTAAACGCATTTTATGCAAGTGGACAGATGCTAGAGAGAAATACATACAAGAAACAGGGTGCACCTTCATTTTAAGGAAGCAAAACCTGCAATGCAATATCTTCCAGTAGCAACTCAAAAACAAATGTATAAAAAAACACAAAGAAGAACAAGAGTGCTAGAGAGTTAGCCGAACAGCAGGAAGCAACTTTGAGAGAAATGAAAGGCAAACTTTTTTCTCGATGTCCGTAACTGCTTCCTAATCTCTGAATATTGCTTAATCACTAAAACAGAAGGCTCAATCACTAAACAGACTAACCCCCCGATTCTGGCGAGCAATGACACAAGTCATTTATAACAAATTTGTTATAATTTTTGTCATTCAAATTTGTGATCGGTATTCTGGTTAAGCGGTGACAGCACGAAAGCTCTTTATATTCACCATTGATAACAATTATTCAAGATTCGATTCGTTCTGTCTCATTTGCTTTTTCCGGCTGCTTCTCAACTATTTCGCATAGTTATGCTTGAGAAGATATCACTCATTGTAGTATTTAAAAGTTGAAAAAGCAACAGGAAAACTTAGACGAGAAAATATGATTCGAACTTTGAATAACAATATTTTCTATAAATTTTGACATATAAAAAAATAGCAACAGGTTTTTGAAATAATTTTGAAATAAACATATTTTATGTATGAGTTGTTTAATTGTATTGTTCGGATTGGCTAACCGTTGAATGCAATATAATTCAAAATGTATACAGAAAATGTTAGAATAATGAACACAAATACTATTTCACTGAATTTCTATCATCGCAAGTGGTTTTTGTGGTTCACAAAACCTGATTATATTCTTGTTATCTACTTTTGATTTCATAACAATAAAAATGACAAATGTCATCCGGAGAGCTTTTAAATTTTAACCCGAATAGCTATTTGTGACATAAGTCATTGGCATGACATGTGTCATTGAGTTGAGTTTTGTCACTCAACCAGAATAAGGGGGTAAAACATCACTAAAACATGTGCTTGCCTAGACAAATTTGTATTATAAATATTTATTATAAATATTTAATCAGCTAGTTATTACCTTGGAAGCTATAATAATTACCAACACAACGTTACATAAAATGGAATGAAAAATTATTGCGTTTAATATTTGGATGCTATAGCATACATATAATCTTGTAACATTGAAAATAAATTCTGTAGCACTCCTGGATTTTTCTTCTGCCACCCTAAGGGTTGAGGTATATTCACTTACTTCTTTCGTTTGTAACACAGAAAAGGAAGCGTGATGGGCACTGAAAAGTATATATATCCCTGCCCAGATAAACCTCCTGAGTCCATCTAACCATGTCTTTCCGTATGCGTGTGTCTGCCTGTCCGTAAAAATCACGGTTTCCGACGGAAAGATACATCGGCAGGAAATTTGGCGTGAATGTTCACTGTCGGCTTAGTGACTCTTTTAATATGAATTAAATCCCCAACTTTTGATACAAAATTCCCTTTAAAGGTCGATTTCTCAGTGTCCATATAACTTTTCAGGTAGGAATTTTATAGGCAAGGTATTGATATTAGATCCACAAAAATGTTCGAGACACGCCTCTTTATTATACGTTTGACTTTTTGTACACTGCCCGCTGATTATTGGAATCAGACTATGAGATTATATTACAGCCGTAATATATACGAGGGTTGCCTTTTATGTTCCGGGATTTGGCAACCCTAGTGTTGCACTTTGGCAACTGACAGTTCTATCGTAAAGTTGGACATTTTTGAGGTTATACGTACTCAGAACGTTTCGACATACGTGCGCTATTTGTGTTGTTTACAGTAACTTAAAATGTTCAGGTTTAACTTTACCTCCGCACAAACTCTCCAATAATTTTTAAACGACTTCATGGGTCGTTTTTTTACTGAAGTCAACGACTTCAATAATTTTCAACGACTTAATGTGGCCAAATTAACACTAAATAATAAAAAAAATTTTCATCCCTCACCTTTAGTTTAAGAATTAAGAAAGTTTTACAAGCCGATTCTGGCACCATCACAAAATCGTCACAAATCACAATAGAGACAATCGTCACAATTGAGACGATTTGGTATTCTGAACACCTTAAAAAAGCTCTTTTTATCTCAATTGTGACGAATGTTGTGATGGTTGCGAGAGCAGGTCACAACAGTATATGAACGTCAATTTTTTCCCACTTGCGTTTCCGAATGGTCCTGCACGAACCGTACGTGGACTTGTGGTTACTCCTGGGTAGTCCTCTCATATTTTGTTCTCCCATAAAACACATAATTCATAAAAAATTACTTTTCAATAATAATAATATAACAACTATACTCACTTGTTATTATTATGCATTTCCGTGAATAACCAGGGTTGAATTCCTGTCGATGTTAATAATATCAAAATCTTAAATTTTTTAAAAAAGATACAACTTTTTTATGCACAACGAAATGAAAAATTTCATAAATCATATTGCTTATGTTTATTTGATTGTTAAACAATGACTTTTAAACAATTTTTACCGAATTGTTTTAGAAAACAACATTTTTAGAACGAATTATATAATTAACTAGAAATAATGCAACCCTGCTAAACTAAACTTTGACATAAGAGCTTTTCGATCACAAAGAGCTTTTTTTGTGAGAGGTTTGCGCTAGAATACCGATAATCACAATATTCGTCTCAATTTGTGATCCTCACAAATTTTTGTGACAATTCGCCAGAATCGGGCTGTTAATTTACAAAAAAATGTCAATATCTCATAAACCATATAACAAAATATTATAAAATATACATCTTTATAAACATTTTTAATATATTTTTAATCTCCACCTTTCAGTTTTGCCCAAAAACTTAAACATTTCCCGAAAACTTTCATTTTACTTTTAGTACTTCTTTTTTTATATTCATTAATTTTTTATCCAAATATTGTATAGATACCATACCTAATTCAGTTAATATTTCAAAACCGTACCTTCTTAGCTTTCTTCGCGTTTTTGACCAAAATTGCTGCATTAATTTACGAGAAAATTCGTTTTGTCTCTCGATTTTTCTCATTTTTAAAATCGTTATTTAAGCCATCAATCGTTATTTAACCATGATTGCGTTCAAACATTCGTCCTTCCCATCCACATAAGTTTTCAGGGTTGCTTGTATTCAAAACGCGTGGTCTGGTACATTATTCTGGTACACTAATTTTCATAAAAAAGTGTAAGTTTATTTCCGTACAAAATCTCCAATAACTTTTATACGACTATGGATGTTTAACGTGGTAGAATTATCCCTAAAAAACAAAAGAGATGGTCGCATACGTTTAGTTTCAGAATTATGACAGTTTCATTTAAAAAAAAATTGTCTATAAATCAGAAACCATACAAAAAATATTATAAAATAAATAAGTAATTATAATGTATTTTTACACTTTTTATGCAAACAGTGTTGTATATGCCTTAGTATTTTACGTGCTGAGGGTTGTGATCCCTGCCGCGGCCGAAGGCCGCCATATATTAACATTTTATGCAAACAATATTATATTTGCCTTACTATTTTACGTGTTGAGGGTTTTGACCCTTGCCGCTGCCGAAGGCCGCCATATATGTACACTTTTTATGTAAACAGTATTATATTTGCCTTAGTATTTTATGTTCTGAGGGTATGGACGCTTTGCCGCATATGGATACTTTTATGAAAACAAAATTTTTTTCGACAGATATATGTTGACTCAAATTTATTGCCTTTTCGAAAAATCAGTGGAAACAAATGCCATGCATAATTTTAAGGTATACAAGGATCGATAGTTCTTGAGAAATATATAGATAAATTTTATTGAATATCAGCATACATATTCCTTCCGTAGTGTAAACCACTCGACATTTACATAGCTGTTAAGTGTTGCAAAGAATGACTGATACATAAGTATTTTTGAGCTTCAAGATGTGTTTTCTCCGTAATTACTGCATTGATTTTGGTGGAAAAAATATACGCAGAAAGCTAGGAAGCCTTTATTTTTAAATATTGAAACTTTTCGGGGGCGGGGGTGGTTTATTATACATTTTAGAAAGAAACTAGTAAGAACGTTATCTTCGGCCTGGCCGGAGCTTATATATCCTATTCCCGAATCTCTCGATAGCAGCGTTCAAATAATATGTCGGCGGGTTATATAAATATATTATATATTTATATATAAATTATTGTATTTACATTTATAACCAGCCTGTGATGACAGAGAACATTCGAACCAAATTTCATGCTCTATTTCTTCTTTTCAACGCTAATTTTTTGCGAAAGAGTTCTAATTGAGGCGTGGGCGTGGCAGTTTTCTGATTTCACCCATTTTCAACACCACCCATCCTATGATGACAGGGAATAATTGTGCCAAATTTTATGTCAATATCTCTATTTTTACGCTGGTACGCCTGTACGAATTTTGTCTCTAGTGGGCGGACTACGCCCGTTTTTTTGGATTATATTTTCAAATGAGGTAGTATACTCGGATATACAATTTCACTTTTAAATTCGTACTCGCAACTGAGAAATTGAGCTCTAAACTCGATTTAAATCATATTAAATACCAAAAGTAGCCATAGAAGTTGTTCGATTTTTGAATGCCCATTTTGAAGACCAATGCCCATTCGATGCCCATTTTGAATACCAATCAGCCTATCCTAACACGAAATATTCATATCAAATTTCATGATCATAGCTTCATTCTTTCTCTTGTAATCGTGATTTCCACAGACAGATAGACAGCCAGAAAGACGGACGGACAGGTCTAAATCGACTCAGGGGATCATTCTCAGGGGGATTCCAGAATATATATACTTTTCTATATCTATTGTAGCTCCTTCACTGCGTTACAAACTTAGTATCAACGGTAGTATATCTTTTCCCCTTTTTTAAGGGGAATAGGATATAAAAAATTAATTAACATGGGAAAAAAGTACTCAAAATTGAAATGTTTAATTTTCTTGAAAAATACAAGTTTTTCGCAGAAAAGTTTAATTACACAAATTAAAGGTATTATTATTAGCTACCATTTGGGTAACTGTATAAGCTATATTATACAGTTACTGTGTTCAGTTTAAGATATATAATTTAAAGGATTTTCAACTTCAGAGAGCTTTTTTTAGGAAATTAAGCGAGCGACAAAAATTTACTGTTGTTTTTGTTAACAACAACAACAAAAACAAAAACTTCAAAAAATGCAGCGATTTTGTGTAGCGGTAATTTTGTTCCCAATTTGTTCCCAGTGTTTATTGATGGTATGGTGAATTCAATAGTGGCGCAGGTCACTCCAAAACGAATTTCGTGAAGGTCGTCCAAAATCAATTGTTGTTCCGAAAACTATTGATGCTGTGCGCGAACTCATACTGCAAGATCGTCATATGATCTATCGTGAGATTGGGACAACCATAGACATTAGTGGGACCAACAGAAGGCACTAGAACAATGCAGAACAGTCAAATCGGAGAGGTGCACAAGCATTTGTTTGCCAGTTGTCATCCAAGAAATTAGGAAACCCAATCGCCGAAGACAGATCGCTCTTCACCACGACAATACAAGCTCACACATCGGCTCAAACTGCATTTTTGAGCATCCAAAACATAGACTTGATGAGTGATCCGCCGTATAGTCCTGACTTGGCACCGAATTACTTCTTTTTATTTCCGTACGTAAAAAACAAATTGAGAGTTCAATGTTTTTCGACACCTGAAGAAGCAGTTGCTGCGTCCAGAATGGATGTTTTGGAGATACCTCACACATCTTCATATATGTATACCTTCAGAATGCATGTTTTGGAGTACAACCTCAAAAATATCCAACTTAACGATAGAGCTGTAAGTTTTTAGATTGCAACACTAGGGTTGCCAAATCCCGAAACATAAAGGCAACTATCGTATGTTTCGGCCGGCCCGAGGTTAATGCTCTTATCTGTATTCCTATGGTTTTATTTTTTATATGTTTACTCCATTATTTGAGTTTATTCTTGTAGGTAAATTTAAGAGCTCGTGTGTAACTGCTGTTTAGTTCGTTTCTTTGCTTACATTCCGTCCGCCAAATGTTATTTACATAATTTCAAGCTCCCGAATATGTATAGTCGCCTTCAATTTTTTGTTGCAATTTATTGATTGCCCTTATGCGATATGGATTATGGGTTTGTTGTTGAATATATGATTGGCGAAGTTAAATTCCGTTGTCAAGCAAGGTTTTCGAATTTTTCGGGTATAGTAACAAGTGTTCTTGAATTTTGTCCTGGTCCCTATTTCTACAACATACCTGTGTTGGCATGTGTAAATCGGATTATATATCTCGTGTTTGCCTGATCGGTCGTGTTTGTTTTTGTTTCTTTGTAATATTGGTCCTAGTGGTTTCTTCGCCTCAGACAAATTGCATGTTTGCTACCTTATTAATAAATAGAGGTTACGTAATTTCCTCCTATTACGTATGTCGAGTTTAGTTCTATATTTTAAGCTTCTTATTTTATGTTTCGTATACCAATACTAGGATAATATCGTTAGTTTGAAATATCGCTAGGATAATATCGTTAGTTAGGTGTAGACCTTTTTACGACTATACTGTGAATTTGATATCGTTGTGTTGGTTGATAAAGTGATCCCATAATCGTTTTTCATTATTTCCAGTAATTACACCTATTACGTAATCAAAGTAACTAATCTTCTACGTAATATTTTCTAACTAAGTACCAATCTACGTAACCAACGTTAGCAACATAATATGTGTAAATACGGAATATAATATCTGGAACAAATAATAATAATAACAGCATTGCTTGCATAACTGACACATAATATACTAGAATACCAATTAAGCGGAAATCAATCATTCCCAGGTATAATAAAACATAGCGCATTCAATCACGAAATCAACATAAACATGTAACCATTAGACAATTGATAACAAGACTTCACTTTTTAGGACGCGTCTCAGAGTTGTCCAAGTGGACTTCAGAATCGTCATTTAAGTTTCGAGATCTTTAACCCTTTGCACTCCGAACGATTTTCGACGTCGGCTATCAGTCCACTGATATACGTTTTTTATACGATATCATACGATTTTCTCACTCGTTAGATCTATTTGTACTGCTCAAAGTTTCGAACTAGACTGACTAGTTATAATGGCCTAGACTGACTAGTTATAATATATATATATATATATATATATATATATATATATATATATATATATATATATATATATATATATATATATATATATATATATATATATATATATATATATATATATATATATATATATATATATATATATATATATATATATATATATATATATATATATATATATATATATATATATATATATATATATATATATATATATATATATATATATATATATATATATATATATATATATATATATATATATATATATATATATATATATATATATATATATATATATATATATATATATATATATATATATATATATATATATATATATATATATATATATATATATATATATATATATATATATATATATATATATATATATATATATATATATATATATATATATATATATATATATATATATATATATATATATATATATATATATATATATATATATATATATATATATATATATATATATATATATATATATATATATATATATATATATATATATATATATATATATATATATATATATATATATATATATATATATATATATATATATATATATATATATATATATATATATATATATATATATATATATATATATATATATATATATATATATATATATATATATATATATATATATATATATATATATATATATATATATATATATATATATATATATATATATATATATATATATATATATATATATATATATATATATATATATATATATATATATATATATATATATATATATATATATATATATATATATATATATATATATATATATATATATATATATATATATATATATATATATATATATATATATATATATATATATATATATATATATATATATATATATATATATATATATATATATATATATATATATATATATATATATATATATATATATATATATATATATATATATATATATATATATATATATATATATATATATATATATATATATATATATATATATATATATATATATATATATATATATATATATATATATATATATATATATATATATATATATATATATATATATATATATATATATATATATATATATATATATATATATATATATATATATATATATATATATATATATATATATATATATATATATATATATATATATATATATATATATATATATATATATATATATATATATATATATATATATATATATATATATATATATATATATATATATATATATATATATATATATATATATATATATATATATATATATATATATATATATATATATATATATATATATATATATATATATATATATATATATATATATATATATATATATATATATAT
>CAWZZZ010000165.1:0-28287 GCA_963966595.1 Physocephala rufipes
CTTTGTCTTGTCTTTGTCTTGTCTTTGTCTTGTCTTTGTCTTGTCTTTGTCTTGTCTTTGTCTTGTCTTTGTCTTGTCTTTGTCTTGTCTTTGTCTTGTCTTTGTCTTGTCTTTGTCTTGTCTTTGTCTTGTCTTTGTCTTGTCTTTGTCTTGTCTTTGTCTTGTCTTTGTCTTGTCTTTGTCTTGTCTTTGTCTTGTCTTTGTCTTGTCTTTGTCTTGTCTTTGTCTTGTCTTTGTCTTGTCTTTGTCTTGTCTTTGTCTTGTCTTTGTCTTGTCTTTGTCTTGTCTTTGTCTTGTCTTTGTCTTGTCTTTGTCTTGTCTTTGTCTTGTCTTTGTCTTGTCTTTGTCTTGTCTTTGTCTTGTCTTTGTCTTGTCTTTGTCTTGTCTTTGTCTTGTCTTTGTCTTGTCTTTGTCTTGTCTTTGTCTTGTCTTTGTCTTGTCTTTGTCTTGTCTTTGTCTTGTCTTTGTCTTGTCTTTGTCTTGTCTTTGTCTTGTCTTTGTCTTGTCTTTGTCTTGTCTTTGTCTTGTCTTTGTCTTGTCTTTGTCTTGTCTTTGTCTTGTCTTTGTCTTGTCTTTGTCTTGTCTTTGTCTTGTCTTTGTCTTGTCTTTGTCTTGTCTTTGTCTTGTCTTTGTCTTGTCTTTGTCTTGTCTTTGTCTTGTCTTTGTCTTGTCTTTGTCTTGTCTTTGTCTTGTCTTTGTCTTGTCTTTGTCTTGTCTTTGTCTTGTCTTTGTCTTGTCTTTGTCTTGTCTTTGTCTTGTCTTTGTCTTGTCTTTGTCTTGTCTTTGTCTTGTCTTTGTCTTGTCTTTGTCTTGTCTTTGTCTTGTCTTTGTCTTGTCTTTGTCTTGTCTTTGTCTTGTCTTTGTCTTGTCTTTGTCTTGTCTTTGTCTTGTCTTTGTCTTGTCTTTGTCTTGTCTTTGTCTTGTCTTTGTCTTGTCTTTGTCTTGTCTTTGTCTTGTCTTTGTCTTGTCTTTGTCTTGTCTTTGTCTTGTCTTTGTCTTGTCTTTGTCTTGTCTTTGTCTTGTCTTTGTCTTGTCTTTGTCTTGTCTTTGTCTTGTCTTTGTCTTGTCTTTGTCTTGTCTTTGTCTTGTCTTTGTCTTGTCTTTGTCTTGTCTTTGTCTTGTCTTTGTCTTGTCTTTGTCTTGTCTTTGTCTTGTCTTTGTCTTGTCTTTGTCTTGTCTTTGTCTTGTCTTTGTCTTGTCTTTGTCTTGTCTTTGTCTTGTCTTTGTCTTGTCTTTGTCTTGTCTTTGTCTTGTCTTTGTCTTGTCTTTGTCTTGTCTTTGTCTTGTCTTTGTCTTGTCTTTGTCTTGTCTTTGTCTTGTCTTTGTCTTGTCTTTGTCTTGTCTTTGTCTTGTCTTTGTCTTGTCTTTGTCTTGTCTTTGTCTTGTCTTTGTCTTGTCTTTGTCTTGTCTTTGTCTTGTCTTTGTCTTGTCTTTGTCTTGTCTTTGTCTTGTCTTTGTCTTGTCTTTGTCTTGTCTTTGTCTTGTCTTTGTCTTGTCTTTGTCTTGTCTTTGTCTTGTCTTTGTCTTGTCTTTGTCTTGTCTTTGTCTTGTCTTTGTCTTGTCTTTGTCTTGTCTTTGTCTTGTCTTTGTCTTGTCTTTGTCTTGTCTTTGTCTTGTCTTTGTCTTGTCTTTGTCTTGTCTTTGTCTTGTCTTTGTCTTGTCTTTGTCTTGTCTTTGTCTTGTCTTTGTCTTGTCTTTGTCTTGTCTTTGTCTTGTCTTTGTCTTGTCTTTGTCTTGTCTTTGTCTTGTCTTTGTCTTGTCTTTGTCTTGTCTTTGTCTTGTCTTTGTCTTGTCTTTGTCTTGTCTTTGTCTTGTCTTTGTCTTGTCTTTGTCTTGTCTTTGTCTTGTCTTTGTCTTGTCTTTGTCTTGTCTTTGTCTTGTCTTTGTCTTGTCTTTGTCTTGTCTTTGTCTTGTCTTTGTCTTGTCTTTGTCTTGTCTTTGTCTTGTCTTTGTCTTGTCTTTGTCTTGTCTTTGTCTTGTCTTTGTCTTGTCTTTGTCTTGTCTTTGTCTTGTCTTTGTCTTGTCTTTGTCTTGTCTTTGTCTTGTCTTTGTCTTGTCTTTGTCTTGTCTTTGTCTTGTCTTTGTCTTGTCTTTGTCTTGTCTTTGTCTTGTCTTTGTCTTGTCTTTGTCTTGTCTTTGTCTTGTCTTTGTCTTGTCTTTGTCTTGTCTTTGTCTTGTCTTTGTCTTGTCTTTGTCTTGTCTTTGTCTTGTCTTTGTCTTGTCTTTGTCTTGTCTTTGTCTTGTCTTTGTCTTGTCTTTGTCTTGTCTTTGTCTTGTCTTTGTCTTGTCTTTGTCTTGTCTTTGTCTTGTCTTTGTCTTGTCTTTGTCTTGTCTTTGTCTTGTCTTTGTCTTGTCTTTGTCTTGTCTTTGTCTTGTCTTTGTCTTGTCTTTGTCTTGTCTTTGTCTTGTCTTTGTCTTGTCTTTGTCTTGTCTTTGTCTTGTCTTTGTCTTGTCTTTGTCTTGTCTTTGTCTTGTCTTTGTCTTGTCTTTGTCTTGTCTTTGTCTTGTCTTTGTCTTGTCTTTGTCTTGTCTTTGTCTTGTCTTTGTCTTGTCTTTGTCTTGTCTTTGTCTTGTCTTTGTCTTGTCTTTGTCTTGTCTTTGTCTTGTCTTTGTCTTGTCTTTGTCTTGTCTTTGTCTTGTCTTTGTCTTGTCTTTGTCTTGTCTTTGTCTTGTCTTTGTCTTGTCTTTGTCTTGTCTTTGTCTTGTCTTTGTCTTGTCTTTGTCTTGTCTTTGTCTTGTCTTTGTCTTGTCTTTGTCTTGTCTTTGTCTTGTCTTTGTCTTGTCTTTGTCTTGTCTTTGTCTTGTCTTTGTCTTGTCTTTGTCTTGTCTTTGTCTTGTCTTTGTCTTGTCTTTGTCTTGTCTTTGTCTTGTCTTTGTCTTGTCTTTGTCTTGTCTTTGTCTTGTCTTTGTCTTGTCTTTGTCTTGTCTTTGTCTTGTCTTTGTCTTGTCTTTGTCTTGTCTTTGTCTTGTCTTTGTCTTGTCTTTGTCTTGTCTTTGTCTTGTCTTTGTCTTGTCTTTGTCTTGTCTTTGTCTTGTCTTTGTCTTGTCTTTGTCTTGTCTTTGTCTTGTCTTTGTCTTGTCTTTGTCTTGTCTTTGTCTTGTCTTTGTCTTGTCTTTGTCTTGTCTTTGTCTTGTCTTTGTCTTGTCTTTGTCTTGTCTTTGTCTTGTCTTTGTCTTGTCTTTGTCTTGTCTTTGTCTTGTCTTTGTCTTGTCTTTGTCTTGTCTTTGTCTTGTCTTTGTCTTGTCTTTGTCTTGTCTTTGTCTTGTCTTTGTCTTGTCTTTGTCTTGTCTTTGTCTTGTCTTTGTCTTGTCTTTGTCTTGTCTTTGTCTTGTCTTTGTCTTGTCTTTGTCTTGTCTTTGTCTTGTCTTTGTCTTGTCTTTGTCTTGTCTTTGTCTTGTCTTTGTCTTGTCTTTGTCTTGTCTTTGTCTTGTCTTTGTCTTGTCTTTGTCTTGTCTTTGTCTTGTCTTTGTCTTGTCTTTGTCTTGTCTTTGTCTTGTCTTTGTCTTGTCTTTGTCTTGTCTTTGTCTTGTCTTTGTCTTGTCTTTGTCTTGTCTTTGTCTTGTCTTTGTCTTGTCTTTGTCTTGTCTTTGTCTTGTCTTTGTCTTGTCTTTGTCTTGTCTTTGTCTTGTCTTTGTCTTGTCTTTGTCTTGTCTTTGTCTTGTCTTTGTCTTGTCTTTGTCTTGTCTTTGTCTTGTCTTTGTCTTGTCTTTGTCTTGTCTTTGTCTTGTCTTTGTCTTGTCTTTGTCTTGTCTTTGTCTTGTCTTTGTCTTGTCTTTGTCTTGTCTTTGTCTTGTCTTTGTCTTGTCTTTGTCTTGTCTTTGTCTTGTCTTTGTCTTGTCTTTGTCTTGTCTTTGTCTTGTCTTTGTCTTGTCTTTGTCTTGTCTTTGTCTTGTCTTTGTCTTGTCTTTGTCTTGTCTTTGTCTTGTCTTTGTCTTGTCTTTGTCTTGTCTTTGTCTTGTCTTTGTCTTGTCTTTGTCTTGTCTTTGTCTTGTCTTTGTCTTGTCTTTGTCTTGTCTTTGTCTTGTCTTTGTCTTGTCTTTGTCTTGTCTTTGTCTTGTCTTTGTCTTGTCTTTGTCTTGTCTTTGTCTTGTCTTTGTCTTGTCTTTGTCTTGTCTTTGTCTTGTCTTTGTCTTGTCTTTGTCTTGTCTTTGTCTTGTCTTTGTCTTGTCTTTGTCTTGTCTTTGTCTTGTCTTTGTCTTGTCTTTGTCTTGTCTTTGTCTTGTCTTTGTCTTGTCTTTGTCTTGTCTTTGTCTTGTCTTTGTCTTGTCTTTGTCTTGTCTTTGTCTTGTCTTTGTCTTGTCTTTGTCTTGTCTTTGTCTTGTCTTTGTCTTGTCTTTGTCTTGTCTTTGTCTTGTCTTTGTCTTGTCTTTGTCTTGTCTTTGTCTTGTCTTTGTCTTGTCTTTGTCTTGTCTTTGTCTTGTCTTTGTCTTGTCTTTGTCTTGTCTTTGTCTTGTCTTTGTCTTGTCTTTGTCTTGTCTTTGTCTTGTCTTTGTCTTGTCTTTGTCTTGTCTTTGTCTTGTCTTTGTCTTGTCTTTGTCTTGTCTTTGTCTTGTCTTTGTCTTGTCTTTGTCTTGTCTTTGTCTTGTCTTTGTCTTGTCTTTGTCTTGTCTTTGTCTTGTCTTTGTCTTGTCTTTGTCTTGTCTTTGTCTTGTCTTTGTCTTGTCTTTGTCTTGTCTTTGTCTTGTCTTTGTCTTGTCTTTGTCTTGTCTTTGTCTTGTCTTTGTCTTGTCTTTGTCTTGTCTTTGTCTTGTCTTTGTCTTGTCTTTGTCTTGTCTTTGTCTTGTCTTTGTCTTGTCTTTGTCTTGTCTTTGTCTTGTCTTTGTCTTGTCTTTGTCTTGTCTTTGTCTTGTCTTTGTCTTGTCTTTGTCTTGTCTTTGTCTTGTCTTTGTCTTGTCTTTGTCTTGTCTTTGTCTTGTCTTTGTCTTGTCTTTGTCTTGTCTTTGTCTTGTCTTTGTCTTGTCTTTGTCTTGTCTTTGTCTTGTCTTTGTCTTGTCTTTGTCTTGTCTTTGTCTTGTCTTTGTCTTGTCTTTGTCTTGTCTTTGTCTTGTCTTTGTCTTGTCTTTGTCTTGTCTTTGTCTTGTCTTTGTCTTGTCTTTGTCTTGTCTTTGTCTTGTCTTTGTCTTGTCTTTGTCTTGTCTTTGTCTTGTCTTTGTCTTGTCTTTGTCTTGTCTTTGTCTTGTCTTTGTCTTGTCTTTGTCTTGTCTTTGTCTTGTCTTTGTCTTGTCTTTGTCTTGTCTTTGTCTTGTCTTTGTCTTGTCTTTGTCTTGTCTTTGTCTTGTCTTTGTCTTGTCTTTGTCTTGTCTTTGTCTTGTCTTTGTCTTGTCTTTGTCTTGTCTTTGTCTTGTCTTTGTCTTGTCTTTGTCTTGTCTTTGTCTTGTCTTTGTCTTGTCTTTGTCTTGTCTTTGTCTTGTCTTTGTCTTGTCTTTGTCTTGTCTTTGTCTTGTCTTTGTCTTGTCTTTGTCTTGTCTTTGTCTTGTCTTTGTCTTGTCTTTGTCTTGTCTTTGTCTTGTCTTTGTCTTGTCTTTGTCTTGTCTTTGTCTTGTCTTTGTCTTGTCTTTGTCTTGTCTTTGTCTTGTCTTTGTCTTGTCTTTGTCTTGTCTTTGTCTTGTCTTTGTCTTGTCTTTGTCTTGTCTTTGTCTTGTCTTTGTCTTGTCTTTGTCTTGTCTTTGTCTTGTCTTTGTCTTGTCTTTGTCTTGTCTTTGTCTTGTCTTTGTCTTGTCTTTGTCTTGTCTTTGTCTTGTCTTTGTCTTGTCTTTGTCTTGTCTTTGTCTTGTCTTTGTCTTGTCTTTGTCTTGTCTTTGTCTTGTCTTTGTCTTGTCTTTGTCTTGTCTTTGTCTTGTCTTTGTCTTGTCTTTGTCTTGTCTTTGTCTTGTCTTTGTCTTGTCTTTGTCTTGTCTTTGTCTTGTCTTTGTCTTGTCTTTGTCTTGTCTTTGTCTTGTCTTTGTCTTGTCTTTGTCTTGTCTTTGTCTTGTCTTTGTCTTGTCTTTGTCTTGTCTTTGTCTTGTCTTTGTCTTGTCTTTGTCTTGTCTTTGTCTTGTCTTTGTCTTGTCTTTGTCTTGTCTTTGTCTTGTCTTTGTCTTGTCTTTGTCTTGTCTTTGTCTTGTCTTTGTCTTGTCTTTGTCTTGTCTTTGTCTTGTCTTTGTCTTGTCTTTGTCTTGTCTTTGTCTTGTCTTTGTCTTGTCTTTGTCTTGTCTTTGTCTTGTCTTTGTCTTGTCTTTGTCTTGTCTTTGTCTTGTCTTTGTCTTGTCTTTGTCTTGTCTTTGTCTTGTCTTTGTCTTGTCTTTGTCTTGTCTTTGTCTTGTCTTTGTCTTGTCTTTGTCTTGTCTTTGTCTTGTCTTTGTCTTGTCTTTGTCTTGTCTTTGTCTTGTCTTTGTCTTGTCTTTGTCTTGTCTTTGTCTTGTCTTTGTCTTGTCTTTGTCTTGTCTTTGTCTTGTCTTTGTCTTGTCTTTGTCTTGTCTTTGTCTTGTCTTTGTCTTGTCTTTGTCTTGTCTTTGTCTTGTCTTTGTCTTGTCTTTGTCTTGTCTTTGTCTTGTCTTTGTCTTGTCTTTGTCTTGTCTTTGTCTTGTCTTTGTCTTGTCTTTGTCTTGTCTTTGTCTTGTCTTTGTCTTGTCTTTGTCTTGTCTTTGTCTTGTCTTTGTCTTGTCTTTGTCTTGTCTTTGTCTTGTCTTTGTCTTGTCTTTGTCTTGTCTTTGTCTTGTCTTTGTCTTGTCTTTGTCTTGTCTTTGTCTTGTCTTTGTCTTGTCTTTGTCTTGTCTTTGTCTTGTCTTTGTCTTGTCTTTGTCTTGTCTTTGTCTTGTCTTTGTCTTGTCTTTGTCTTGTCTTTGTCTTGTCTTTGTCTTGTCTTTGTCTTGTCTTTGTCTTGTCTTTGTCTTGTCTTTGTCTTGTCTTTGTCTTGTCTTTGTCTTGTCTTTGTCTTGTCTTTGTCTTGTCTTTGTCTTGTCTTTGTCTTGTCTTTGTCTTGTCTTTGTCTTGTCTTTGTCTTGTCTTTGTCTTGTCTTTGTCTTGTCTTTGTCTTGTCTTTGTCTTGTCTTTGTCTTGTCTTTGTCTTGTCTTTGTCTTGTCTTTGTCTTGTCTTTGTCTTGTCTTTGTCTTGTCTTTGTCTTGTCTTTGTCTTGTCTTTGTCTTGTCTTTGTCTTGTCTTTGTCTTGTCTTTGTCTTGTCTTTGTCTTGTCTTTGTCTTGTCTTTGTCTTGTCTTTGTCTTGTCTTTGTCTTGTCTTTGTCTTGTCTTTGTCTTGTCTTTGTCTTGTCTTTGTCTTGTCTTTGTCTTGTCTTTGTCTTGTCTTTGTCTTGTCTTTGTCTTGTCTTTGTCTTGTCTTTGTCTTGTCTTTGTCTTGTCTTTGTCTTGTCTTTGTCTTGTCTTTGTCTTGTCTTTGTCTTGTCTTTGTCTTGTCTTTGTCTTGTCTTTGTCTTGTCTTTGTCTTGTCTTTGTCTTGTCTTTGTCTTGTCTTTGTCTTGTCTTTGTCTTGTCTTTGTCTTGTCTTTGTCTTGTCTTTGTCTTGTCTTTGTCTTGTCTTTGTCTTGTCTTTGTCTTGTCTTTGTCTTGTCTTTGTCTTGTCTTTGTCTTGTCTTTGTCTTGTCTTTGTCTTGTCTTTGTCTTGTCTTTGTCTTGTCTTTGTCTTGTCTTTGTCTTGTCTTTGTCTTGTCTTTGTCTTGTCTTTGTCTTGTCTTTGTCTTGTCTTTGTCTTGTCTTTGTCTTGTCTTTGTCTTGTCTTTGTCTTGTCTTTGTCTTGTCTTTGTCTTGTCTTTGTCTTGTCTTTGTCTTGTCTTTGTCTTGTCTTTGTCTTGTCTTTGTCTTGTCTTTGTCTTGTCTTTGTCTTGTCTTTGTCTTGTCTTTGTCTTGTCTTTGTCTTGTCTTTGTCTTGTCTTTGTCTTGTCTTTGTCTTGTCTTTGTCTTGTCTTTGTCTTGTCTTTGTCTTGTCTTTGTCTTGTCTTTGTCTTGTCTTTGTCTTGTCTTTGTCTTGTCTTTGTCTTGTCTTTGTCTTGTCTTTGTCTTGTCTTTGTCTTGTCTTTGTCTTGTCTTTGTCTTGTCTTTGTCTTGTCTTTGTCTTGTCTTTGTCTTGTCTTTGTCTTGTCTTTGTCTTGTCTTTGTCTTGTCTTTGTCTTGTCTTTGTCTTGTCTTTGTCTTGTCTTTGTCTTGTCTTTGTCTTGTCTTTGTCTTGTCTTTGTCTTGTCTTTGTCTTGTCTTTGTCTTGTCTTTGTCTTGTCTTTGTCTTGTCTTTGTCTTGTCTTTGTCTTGTCTTTGTCTTGTCTTTGTCTTGTCTTTGTCTTGTCTTTGTCTTGTCTTTGTCTTGTCTTTGTCTTGTCTTTGTCTTGTCTTTGTCTTGTCTTTGTCTTGTCTTTGTCTTGTCTTTGTCTTGTCTTTGTCTTGTCTTTGTCTTGTCTTTGTCTTGTCTTTGTCTTGTCTTTGTCTTGTCTTTGTCTTGTCTTTGTCTTGTCTTTGTCTTGTCTTTGTCTTGTCTTTGTCTTGTCTTTGTCTTGTCTTTGTCTTGTCTTTGTCTTGTCTTTGTCTTGTCTTTGTCTTGTCTTTGTCTTGTCTTTGTCTTGTCTTTGTCTTGTCTTTGTCTTGTCTTTGTCTTGTCTTTGTCTTGTCTTTGTCTTGTCTTTGTCTTGTCTTTGTCTTGTCTTTGTCTTGTCTTTGTCTTGTCTTTGTCTTGTCTTTGTCTTGTCTTTGTCTTGTCTTTGTCTTGTCTTTGTCTTGTCTTTGTCTTGTCTTTGTCTTGTCTTTGTCTTGTCTTTGTCTTGTCTTTGTCTTGTCTTTGTCTTGTCTTTGTCTTGTCTTTGTCTTGTCTTTGTCTTGTCTTTGTCTTGTCTTTGTCTTGTCTTTGTCTTGTCTTTGTCTTGTCTTTGTCTTGTCTTTGTCTTGTCTTTGTCTTGTCTTTGTCTTGTCTTTGTCTTGTCTTTGTCTTGTCTTTGTCTTGTCTTTGTCTTGTCTTTGTCTTGTCTTTGTCTTGTCTTTGTCTTGTCTTTGTCTTGTCTTTGTCTTGTCTTTGTCTTGTCTTTGTCTTGTCTTTGTCTTGTCTTTGTCTTGTCTTTGTCTTGTCTTTGTCTTGTCTTTGTCTTGTCTTTGTCTTGTCTTTGTCTTGTCTTTGTCTTGTCTTTGTCTTGTCTTTGTCTTGTCTTTGTCTTGTCTTTGTCTTGTCTTTGTCTTGTCTTTGTCTTGTCTTTGTCTTGTCTTTGTCTTGTCTTTGTCTTGTCTTTGTCTTGTCTTTGTCTTGTCTTTGTCTTGTCTTTGTCTTGTCTTTGTCTTGTCTTTGTCTTGTCTTTGTCTTGTCTTTGTCTTGTCTTTGTCTTGTCTTTGTCTTGTCTTTGTCTTGTCTTTGTCTTGTCTTTGTCTTGTCTTTGTCTTGTCTTTGTCTTGTCTTTGTCTTGTCTTTGTCTTGTCTTTGTCTTGTCTTTGTCTTGTCTTTGTCTTGTCTTTGTCTTGTCTTTGTCTTGTCTTTGTCTTGTCTTTGTCTTGTCTTTGTCTTGTCTTTGTCTTGTCTTTGTCTTGTCTTTGTCTTGTCTTTGTCTTGTCTTTGTCTTGTCTTTGTCTTGTCTTTGTCTTGTCTTTGTCTTGTCTTTGTCTTGTCTTTGTCTTGTCTTTGTCTTGTCTTTGTCTTGTCTTTGTCTTGTCTTTGTCTTGTCTTTGTCTTGTCTTTGTCTTGTCTTTGTCTTGTCTTTGTCTTGTCTTTGTCTTGTCTTTGTCTTGTCTTTGTCTTGTCTTTGTCTTGTCTTTGTCTTGTCTTTGTCTTGTCTTTGTCTTGTCTTTGTCTTGTCTTTGTCTTGTCTTTGTCTTGTCTTTGTCTTGTCTTTGTCTTGTCTTTGTCTTGTCTTTGTCTTGTCTTTGTCTTGTCTTTGTCTTGTCTTTGTCTTGTCTTTGTCTTGTCTTTGTCTTGTCTTTGTCTTGTCTTTGTCTTGTCTTTGTCTTGTCTTTGTCTTGTCTTTGTCTTGTCTTTGTCTTGTCTTTGTCTTGTCTTTGTCTTGTCTTTGTCTTGTCTTTGTCTTGTCTTTGTCTTGTCTTTGTCTTGTCTTTGTCTTGTCTTTGTCTTGTCTTTGTCTTGTCTTTGTCTTGTCTTTGTCTTGTCTTTGTCTTGTCTTTGTCTTGTCTTTGTCTTGTCTTTGTCTTGTCTTTGTCTTGTCTTTGTCTTGTCTTTGTCTTGTCTTTGTCTTGTCTTTGTCTTGTCTTTGTCTTGTCTTTGTCTTGTCTTTGTCTTGTCTTTGTCTTGTCTTTGTCTTGTCTTTGTCTTGTCTTTGTCTTGTCTTTGTCTTGTCTTTGTCTTGTCTTTGTCTTGTCTTTGTCTTGTCTTTGTCTTGTCTTTGTCTTGTCTTTGTCTTGTCTTTGTCTTGTCTTTGTCTTGTCTTTGTCTTGTCTTTGTCTTGTCTTTGTCTTGTCTTTGTCTTGTCTTTGTCTTGTCTTTGTCTTGTCTTTGTCTTGTCTTTGTCTTGTCTTTGTCTTGTCTTTGTCTTGTCTTTGTCTTGTCTTTGTCTTGTCTTTGTCTTGTCTTTGTCTTGTCTTTGTCTTGTCTTTGTCTTGTCTTTGTCTTGTCTTTGTCTTGTCTTTGTCTTGTCTTTGTCTTGTCTTTGTCTTGTCTTTGTCTTGTCTTTGTCTTGTCTTTGTCTTGTCTTTGTCTTGTCTTTGTCTTGTCTTTGTCTTGTCTTTGTCTTGTCTTTGTCTTGTCTTTGTCTTGTCTTTGTCTTGTCTTTGTCTTGTCTTTGTCTTGTCTTTGTCTTGTCTTTGTCTTGTCTTTGTCTTGTCTTTGTCTTGTCTTTGTCTTGTCTTTGTCTTGTCTTTGTCTTGTCTTTGTCTTGTCTTTGTCTTGTCTTTGTCTTGTCTTTGTCTTGTCTTTGTCTTGTCTTTGTCTTGTCTTTGTCTTGTCTTTGTCTTGTCTTTGTCTTGTCTTTGTCTTGTCTTTGTCTTGTCTTTGTCTTGTCTTTGTCTTGTCTTTGTCTTGTCTTTGTCTTGTCTTTGTCTTGTCTTTGTCTTGTCTTTGTCTTGTCTTTGTCTTGTCTTTGTCTTGTCTTTGTCTTGTCTTTGTCTTGTCTTTGTCTTGTCTTTGTCTTGTCTTTGTCTTGTCTTTGTCCTTTGTCTTGTCTTTGTCTTGTCTTTGTCTTGTCTTTGTCTTGTCTTTGTCTTGTCTTTGTCTTGTCTTTGTCTTGTCTTTGTCTTGTCTTTGTCTTGTCTTTGTCTTGTCTTTGTCTTGTCTTTGTCTTGTCTTTGTCTTGTCTTTGTCTTGTCTTTGTCTTGTCTTTGTCTTGTCTTTGTCTTGTCTTTGTCTTGTCTTTGTCTTGTCTTTGTCTTGTCTTTGTCTTGTCTTTGTCTTGTCTTTGTCTTGTCTTTGTCTTGTCTTTGTCTTGTCTTTGTCTTGTCTTTGTCTTGTCTTTGTCTTGTCTTTGTCTTGTCTTTGTCTTGTCTTTGTCTTGTCTTTGTCTTGTCTTTGTCTTGTCTTTGTCTTGTCTTTGTCTTGTCTTTGTCTTGTCTTTGTCTTGTCTTTGTCTTGTCTTTGTCTTGTCTTTGTCTTGTCTTTGTCTTGTCTTTGTCTTGTCTTTGTCTTGTCTTTGTCTTGTCTTTGTCTTGTCTTTGTCTTGTCTTTGTCTTGTCTTTGTCTTGTCTTTGTCTTGTCTTTGTCTTGTCTTTGTCTTGTCTTTGTCTTGTCTTTGTCTTGTCTTTGTCTTGTCTTTGTCTTGTCTTTGTCTTGTCTTTGTCTTGTCTTTGTCTTGTCTTTGTCTTGTCTTTGTCTTGTCTTTGTCTTGTCTTTGTCTTGTCTTTGTCTTGTCTTTGTCTTGTCTTTGTCTTGTCTTTGTCTTGTCTTTGTCTTGTCTTTGTCTTGTCTTTGTCTTGTCTTTGTCTTGTCTTTGTCTTGTCTTTGTCTTGTCTTTGTCTTGTCTTTGTCTTGTCTTTGTCTTGTCTTTGTCTTGTCTTTGTCTTGTCTTTGTCTTGTCTTTGTCTTGTCTTTGTCTTGTCTTTGTCTTGTCTTTGTCTTGTCTTTGTCTTGTCTTTGTCTTGTCTTTGTCTTGTCTTTGTCTTGTCTTTGTCTTGTCTTTGTCTTGTCTTTGTCTTGTCTTTGTCTTGTCTTTGTCTTGTCTTTGTCTTGTCTTTGTCTTGTCTTTGTCTTGTCTTTGTCTTGTCTTTGTCTTGTCTTTGTCTTGTCTTTGTCTTGTCTTTGTCTTGTCTTTGTCTTGTCTTTGTCTTGTCTTTGTCTTGTCTTTGTCTTGTCTTTGTCTTGTCTTTGTCTTGTCTTTGTCTTGTCTTTGTCTTGTCTTTGTCTTGTCTTTGTCTTGTCTTTGTCTTGTCTTTGTCTTGTCTTTGTCTTGTCTTTGTCTTGTCTTTGTCTTGTCTTTGTCTTGTCTTTGTCTTGTCTTTGTCTTGTCTTTGTCTTGTCTTTGTCTTGTCTTTGTCTTGTCTTTGTCTTGTCTTTGTCTTGTCTTTGTCTTGTCTTTGTCTTGTCTTTGTCTTGTCTTTGTCTTGTCTTTGTCTTGTCTTTGTCTTGTCTTTGTCTTGTCTTTGTCTTGTCTTTGTCTTGTCTTTGTCTTGTCTTTGTCTTGTCTTTGTCTTGTCTTTGTCTTGTCTTTGTCTTGTCTTTGTCTTGTCTTTGTCTTGTCTTTGTCTTGTCTTTGTCTTGTCTTTGTCTTGTCTTTGTCTTGTCTTTGTCTTGTCTTTGTCTTGTCTTTGTCTTGTCTTTGTCTTGTCTTTGTCTTGTCTTTGTCTTGTCTTTGTCTTGTCTTTGTCTTGTCTTTGTCTTGTCTTTGTCTTGTCTTTGTCTTGTCTTTGTCTTGTCTTTGTCTTGTCTTTGTCTTGTCTTTGTCTTGTCTTTGTCTTGTCTTTGTCTTGTCTTTGTCTTGTCTTTGTCTTGTCTTTGTCTTGTCTTTGTCTTGTCTTTGTCTTGTCTTTGTCTTGTCTTTGTCTTGTCTTTGTCTTGTCTTTGTCTTGTCTTTGTCTTGTCTTTGTCTTGTCTTTGTCTTGTCTTTGTCTTGTCTTTGTCTTGTCTTTGTCTTGTCTTTGTCTTGTCTTTGTCTTGTCTTTGTCTTGTCTTTGTCTTGTCTTTGTCTTGTCTTTGTCTTGTCTTTGTCTTGTCTTTGTCTTGTCTTTGTCTTGTCTTTGTCTTGTCTTTGTCTTGTCTTTGTCTTGTCTTTGTCTTGTCTTTGTCTTGTCTTTGTCTTGTCTTTGTCTTGTCTTTGTCTTGTCTTTGTCTTGTCTTTGTCTTGTCTTTGTCTTGTCTTTGTCTTGTCTTTGTCTTGTCTTTGTCTTGTCTTTGTCTTGTCTTTGTCTTGTCTTTGTCTTGTCTTTGTCTTGTCTTTGTCTTGTCTTTGTCTTGTCTTTGTCTTGTCTTTGTCTTGTCTTTGTCTTGTCTTTGTCTTGTCTTTGTCTTGTCTTTGTCTTGTCTTTGTCTTGTCTTTGTCTTGTCTTTGTCTTGTCTTTGTCTTGTCTTTGTCTTGTCTTTGTCTTGTCTTTGTCTTGTCTTTGTCTTGTCTTTGTCTTGTCTTTGTCTTGTCTTTGTCTTGTCTTTGTCTTGTCTTTGTCTTGTCTTTGTCTTGTCTTTGTCTTGTCTTTGTCTTGTCTTTGTCTTGTCTTTGTCTTGTCTTTGTCTTGTCTTTGTCTTGTCTTTGTCTTGTCTTTGTCTTGTCTTTGTCTTGTCTTTGTCTTGTCTTTGTCTTGTCTTTGTCTTGTCTTTGTCTTGTCTTTGTCTTGTCTTTGTCTTGTCTTTGTCTTGTCTTTGTCTTGTCTTTGTCTTGTCTTTGTCTTGTCTTTGTCTTGTCTTTGTCTTGTCTTTGTCTTGTCTTTGTCTTGTCTTTGTCTTGTCTTTGTCTTGTCTTTGTCTTGTCTTTGTCTTGTCTTTGTCTTGTCTTTGTCTTGTCTTTGTCTTGTCTTTGTCTTGTCTTTGTCTTGTCTTTGTCTTGTCTTTGTCTTGTCTTTGTCTTGTCTTTGTCTTGTCTTTGTCTTGTCTTTGTCTTGTCTTTGTCTTGTCTTTGTCTTGTCTTTGTCTTGTCTTTGTCTTGTCTTTGTCTTGTCTTTGTCTTGTCTTTGTCTTGTCTTTGTCTTGTCTTTGTCTTGTCTTTGTCTTGTCTTTGTCTTGTCTTTGTCTTGTCTTTGTCTTGTCTTTGTCTTGTCTTTGTCTTGTCTTTGTCTTGTCTTTGTCTTGTCTTTGTCTTGTCTTTGTCTTGTCTTTGTCTTGTCTTTGTCTTGTCTTTGTCTTGTCTTTGTCTTGTCTTTGTCTTGTCTTTGTCTTGTCTTTGTCTTGTCTTTGTCTTGTCTTTGTCTTGTCTTTGTCTTGTCTTTGTCTTGTCTTTGTCTTGTCTTTGTCTTGTCTTTGTCTTGTCTTTGTCTTGTCTTTGTCTTGTCTTTGTCTTGTCTTTGTCTTGTCTTTGTCTTGTCTTTGTCTTGTCTTTGTCTTGTCTTTGTCTTGTCTTTGTCTTGTCTTTGTCTTGTCTTTGTCTTGTCTTTGTCTTGTCTTTGTCTTGTCTTTGTCTTGTCTTTGTCTTGTCTTTGTCTTGTCTTTGTCTTGTCTTTGTCTTGTCTTTGTCTTGTCTTTGTCTTGTCTTTGTCTTGTCTTTGTCTTGTCTTTGTCTTGTCTTTGTCTTGTCTTTGTCTTGTCTTTGTCTTGTCTTTGTCTTGTCTTTGTCTTGTCTTTGTCTTGTCTTTGTCTTGTCTTTGTCTTGTCTTTGTCTTGTCTTTGTCTTGTCTTTGTCTTGTCTTTGTCTTGTCTTTGTCTTGTCTTTGTCTTGTCTTTGTCTTGTCTTTGTCTTGTCTTTGTCTTGTCTTTGTCTTGTCTTTGTCTTGTCTTTGTCTTGTCTTTGTCTTGTCTTTGTCTTGTCTTTGTCTTGTCTTTGTCTTGTCTTTGTCTTGTCTTTGTCTTGTCTTTGTCTTGTCTTTGTCTTGTCTTTGTCTTGTCTTTGTCTTGTCTTTGTCTTGTCTTTGTCTTGTCTTTGTCTTGTCTTTGTCTTGTCTTTGTCTTGTCTTTGTCTTGTCTTTGTCTTGTCTTTGTCTTGTCTTTGTCTTGTCTTTGTCTTGTCTTTGTCTTGTCTTTGTCTTGTCTTTGTCTTGTCTTTGTCTTGTCTTTGTCTTGTCTTTGTCTTGTCTTTGTCTTGTCTTTGTCTTGTCTTTGTCTTGTCTTTGTCTTGTCTTTGTCTTGTCTTTGTCTTGTCTTTGTCTTGTCTTTGTCTTGTCTTTGTCTTGTCTTTGTCTTGTCTTTGTCTTGTCTTTGTCTTGTCTTTGTCTTGTCTTTGTCTTGTCTTTGTCTTGTCTTTGTCTTGTCTTTGTCTTGTCTTTGTCTTGTCTTTGTCTTGTCTTTGTCTTGTCTTTGTCTTGTCTTTGTCTTGTCTTTGTCTTGTCTTTGTCTTGTCTTTGTCTTGTCTTTGTCTTGTCTTTGTCTTGTCTTTGTCTTGTCTTTGTCTTGTCTTTGTCTTGTCTTTGTCTTGTCTTTGTCTTGTCTTTGTCTTGTCTTTGTCTTGTCTTTGTCTTGTCTTTGTCTTGTCTTTGTCTTGTCTTTGTCTTGTCTTTGTCTTGTCTTTGTCTTGTCTTTGTCTTGTCTTTGTCTTGTCTTTGTCTTGTCTTTGTCTTGTCTTTGTCTTGTCTTTGTCTTGTCTTTGTCTTGTCTTTGTCTTGTCTTTGTCTTGTCTTTGTCTTGTCTTTGTCTTGTCTTTGTCTTGTCTTTGTCTTGTCTTTGTCTTGTCTTTGTCTTGTCTTTGTCTTGTCTTTGTCTTGTCTTTGTCTTGTCTTTGTCTTGTCTTTGTCTTGTCTTTGTCTTGTCTTTGTCTTGTCTTTGTCTTGTCTTTGTCTTGTCTTTGTCTTGTCTTTGTCTTGTCTTTGTCTTGTCTTTGTCTTGTCTTTGTCTTGTCTTTGTCTTGTCTTTGTCTTGTCTTTGTCTTGTCTTTGTCTTGTCTTTGTCTTGTCTTTGTCTTGTCTTTGTCTTGTCTTTGTCTTGTCTTTGTCTTGTCTTTGTCTTGTCTTTGTCTTGTCTTTGTCTTGTCTTTGTCTTGTCTTTGTCTTGTCTTTGTCTTGTCTTTGTCTTGTCTTTGTCTTGTCTTTGTCTTGTCTTTGTCTTGTCTTTGTCTTGTCTTTGTCTTGTCTTTGTCTTGTCTTTGTCTTGTCTTTGTCTTGTCTTTGTCTTGTCTTTGTCTTGTCTTTGTCTTGTCTTTGTCTTGTCTTTGTCTTGTCTTTGTCTTGTCTTTGTCTTGTCTTTGTCTTGTCTTTGTCTTGTCTTTGTCTTGTCTTTGTCTTGTCTTTGTCTTGTCTTTGTCTTGTCTTTGTCTTGTCTTTGTCTTGTCTTTGTCTTGTCTTTGTCTTGTCTTTGTCTTGTCTTTGTCTTGTCTTTGTCTTGTCTTTGTCTTGTCTTTGTCTTGTCTTTGTCTTGTCTTTGTCTTGTCTTTGTCTTGTCTTTGTCTTGTCTTTGTCTTGTCTTTGTCTTGTCTTTGTCTTGTCTTTGTCTTGTCTTTGTCTTGTCTTTGTCTTGTCTTTGTCTTGTCTTTGTCTTGTCTTTGTCTTGTCTTTGTCTTGTCTTTGTCTTGTCTTTGTCTTGTCTTTGTCTTGTCTTTGTCTTGTCTTTGTCTTGTCTTTGTCTTGTCTTTGTCTTGTCTTTGTCTTGTCTTTGTCTTGTCTTTGTCTTGTCTTTGTCTTGTCTTTGTCTTGTCTTTGTCTTGTCTTTGTCTTGTCTTTGTCTTGTCTTTGTCTTGTCTTTGTCTTGTCTTTGTCTTGTCTTTGTCTTGTCTTTGTCTTGTCTTTGTCTTGTCTTTGTCTTGTCTTTGTCTTGTCTTTGTCTTGTCTTTGTCTTGTCTTTGTCTTGTCTTTGTCTTGTCTTTGTCTTGTCTTTGTCTTGTCTTTGTCTTGTCTTTGTCTTGTCTTTGTCTTGTCTTTGTCTTGTCTTTGTCTTGTCTTTGTCTTGTCTTTGTCTTGTCTTTGTCTTGTCTTTGTCTTGTCTTTGTCTTGTCTTTGTCTTGTCTTTGTCTTGTCTTTGTCTTGTCTTTGTCTTGTCTTTGTCTTGTCTTTGTCTTGTCTTTGTCTTGTCTTTGTCTTGTCTTTGTCTTGTCTTTGTCTTGTCTTTGTCTTGTCTTTGTCTTGTCTTTGTCTTGTCTTTGTCTTGTCTTTGTCTTGTCTTTGTCTTGTCTTTGTCTTGTCTTTGTCTTGTCTTTGTCTTGTCTTTGTCTTGTCTTTGTCTTGTCTTTGTCTTGTCTTTGTCTTGTCTTTGTCTTGTCTTTGTCTTGTCTTTGTCTTGTCTTTGTCTTGTCTTTGTCTTGTCTTTGTCTTGTCTTTGTCTTGTCTTTGTCTTGTCTTTGTCTTGTCTTTGTCTTGTCTTTGTCTTGTCTTTGTCTTGTCTTTGTCTTGTCTTTGTCTTGTCTTTGTCTTGTCTTTGTCTTGTCTTTGTCTTGTCTTTGTCTTGTCTTTGTCTTGTCTTTGTCTTGTCTTTGTCTTGTCTTTGTCTTGTCTTTGTCTTGTCTTTGTCTTGTCTTTGTCTTGTCTTTGTCTTGTCTTTGTCTTGTCTTTGTCTTGTCTTTGTCTTGTCTTTGTCTTGTCTTTGTCTTGTCTTTGTCTTGTCTTTGTCTTGTCTTTGTCTTGTCTTTGTCTTGTCTTTGTCTTGTCTTTGTCTTGTCTTTGTCTTGTCTTTGTCTTGTCTTTGTCTTGTCTTTGTCTTGTCTTTGTCTTGTCTTTGTCTTGTCTTTGTCTTGTCTTTGTCTTGTCTTTGTCTTGTCTTTGTCTTGTCTTTGTCTTGTCTTTGTCTTGTCTTTGTCTTGTCTTTGTCTTGTCTTTGTCTTGTCTTTGTCTTGTCTTTGTCTTGTCTTTGTCTTGTCTTTGTCTTGTCTTTGTCTTGTCTTTGTCTTGTCTTTGTCTTGTCTTTGTCTTGTCTTTGTCTTGTCTTTGTCTTGTCTTTGTCTTGTCTTTGTCTTGTCTTTGTCTTGTCTTTGTCTTGTCTTTGTCTTGTCTTTGTCTTGTCTTTGTCTTGTCTTTGTCTTGTCTTTGTCTTGTCTTTGTCTTGTCTTTGTCTTGTCTTTGTCTTGTCTTTGTCTTGTCTTTGTCTTGTCTTTGTCTTGTCTTTGTCTTGTCTTTGTCTTGTCTTTGTCTTGTCTTTGTCTTGTCTTTGTCTTGTCTTTGTCTTGTCTTTGTCTTGTCTTTGTCTTGTCTTTGTCTTGTCTTTGTCTTGTCTTTGTCTTGTCTTTGTCTTGTCTTTGTCTTGTCTTTGTCTTGTCTTTGTCTTGTCTTTGTCTTGTCTTTGTCTTGTCTTTGTCTTGTCTTTGTCTTGTCTTTGTCTTGTCTTTGTCTTGTCTTTGTCTTGTCTTTGTCTTGTCTTTGTCTTGTCTTTGTCTTGTCTTTGTCTTGTCTTTGTCTTGTCTTTGTCTTGTCTTTGTCTTGTCTTTGTCTTGTCTTTGTCTTGTCTTTGTCTTGTCTTTGTCTTGTCTTTGTCTTGTCTTTGTCTTGTCTTTGTCTTGTCTTTGTCTTGTCTTTGTCTTGTCTTTGTCTTGTCTTTGTCTTGTCTTTGTCTTGTCTTTGTCTTGTCTTTGTCTTGTCTTTGTCTTGTCTTTGTCTTGTCTTTGTCTTGTCTTTGTCTTGTCTTTGTCTTGTCTTTGTCTTGTCTTTGTCTTGTCTTTGTCTTGTCTTTGTCTTGTCTTTGTCTTGTCTTTGTCTTGTCTTTGTCTTGTCTTTGTCTTGTCTTTGTCTTGTCTTTGTCTTGTCTTTGTCTTGTCTTTGTCTTGTCTTTGTCTTGTCTTTGTCTTGTCTTTGTCTTGTCTTTGTCTTGTCTTTGTCTTGTCTTTGTCTTGTCTTTGTCTTGTCTTTGTCTTGTCTTTGTCTTGTCTTTGTCTTGTCTTTGTCTTGTCTTTGTCTTGTCTTTGTCTTGTCTTTGTCTTGTCTTTGTCTTGTCTTTGTCTTGTCTTTGTCTTGTCTTTGTCTTGTCTTTGTCTTGTCTTTGTCTTGTCTTTGTCTTGTCTTTGTCTTGTCTTTGTCTTGTCTTTGTCTTGTCTTTGTCTTGTCTTTGTCTTGTCTTTGTCTTGTCTTTGTCTTGTCTTTGTCTTGTCTTTGTCTTGTCTTTGTCTTGTCTTTGTCTTGTCTTTGTCTTGTCTTTGTCTTGTCTTTGTCTTGTCTTTGTCTTGTCTTTGTCTTGTCTTTGTCTTGTCTTTGTCTTGTCTTTGTCTTGTCTTTGTCTTGTCTTTGTCTTGTCTTTGTCTTGTCTTTGTCTTGTCTTTGTCTTGTCTTTGTCTTGTCTTTGTCTTGTCTTTGTCTTGTCTTTGTCTTGTCTTTGTCTTGTCTTTGTCTTGTCTTTGTCTTGTCTTTGTCTTGTCTTTGTCTTGTCTTTGTCTTGTCTTTGTCTTGTCTTTGTCTTGTCTTTGTCTTGTCTTTGTCTTGTCTTTGTCTTGTCTTTGTCTTGTCTTTGTCTTGTCTTTGTCTTGTCTTTGTCTTGTCTTTGTCTTGTCTTTGTCTTGTCTTTGTCTTGTCTTTGTCTTGTCTTTGTCTTGTCTTTGTCTTGTCTTTGTCTTGTCTTTGTCTTGTCTTTGTCTTGTCTTTGTCTTGTCTTTGTCTTGTCTTTGTCTTGTCTTTGTCTTGTCTTTGTCTTGTCTTTGTCTTGTCTTTGTCTTGTCTTTGTCTTGTCTTTGTCTTGTCTTTGTCTTGTCTTTGTCTTGTCTTTGTCTTGTCTTTGTCTTGTCTTTGTCTTGTCTTTGTCTTGTCTTTGTCTTGTCTTTGTCTTGTCTTTGTCTTGTCTTTGTCTTGTCTTTGTCTTGTCTTTGTCTTGTCTTTGTCTTGTCTTTGTCTTGTCTTTGTCTTGTCTTTGTCTTGTCTTTGTCTTGTCTTTGTCTTGTCTTTGTCTTGTCTTTGTCTTGTCTTTGTCTTGTCTTTGTCTTGTCTTTGTCTTGTCTTTGTCTTGTCTTTGTCTTGTCTTTGTCTTGTCTTTGTCTTGTCTTTGTCTTGTCTTTGTCTTGTCTTTGTCTTGTCTTTGTCTTGTCTTTGTCTTGTCTTTGTCTTGTCTTTGTCTTGTCTTTGTCTTGTCTTTGTCTTGTCTTTGTCTTGTCTTTGTCTTGTCTTTGTCTTGTCTTTGTCTTGTCTTTGTCTTGTCTTTGTCTTGTCTTTGTCTTGTCTTTGTCTTGTCTTTGTCTTGTCTTTGTCTTGTCTTTGTCTTGTCTTTGTCTTGTCTTTGTCTTGTCTTTGTCTTGTCTTTGTCTTGTCTTTGTCTTGTCTTTGTCTTGTCTTTGTCTTGTCTTTGTCTTGTCTTTGTCTTGTCTTTGTCTTGTCTTTGTCTTGTCTTTGTCTTGTCTTTGTCTTGTCTTTGTCTTGTCTTTGTCTTGTCTTTGTCTTGTCTTTGTCTTGTCTTTGTCTTGTCTTTGTCTTGTCTTTGTCTTGTCTTTGTCTTGTCTTTGTCTTGTCTTTGTCTTGTCTTTGTCTTGTCTTTGTCTTGTCTTTGTCTTGTCTTTGTCTTGTCTTTGTCTTGTCTTTGTCTTGTCTTTGTCTTGTCTTTGTCTTGTCTTTGTCTTGTCTTTGTCTTGTCTTTGTCTTGTCTTTGTCTTGTCTTTGTCTTGTCTTTGTCTTGTCTTTGTCTTGTCTTTGTCTTGTCTTTGTCTTGTCTTTGTCTTGTCTTTGTCTTGTCTTTGTCTTGTCTTTGTCTTGTCTTTGTCTTGTCTTTGTCTTGTCTTTGTCTTGTCTTTGTCTTGTCTTTGTCTTGTCTTTGTCTTGTCTTTGTCTTGTCTTTGTCTTGTCTTTGTCTTGTCTTTGTCTTGTCTTTGTCTTGTCTTTGTCTTGTCTTTGTCTTGTCTTTGTCTTGTCTTTGTCTTGTCTTTGTCTTGTCTTTGTCTTGTCTTTGTCTTGTCTTTGTCTTGTCTTTGTCTTGTCTTTGTCTTGTCTTTGTCTTGTCTTTGTCTTGTCTTTGTCTTGTCTTTGTCTTGTCTTTGTCTTGTCTTTGTCTTGTCTTTGTCTTGTCTTTGTCTTGTCTTTGTCTTGTCTTTGTCTTGTCTTTGTCTTGTCTTTGTCTTGTCTTTGTCTTGTCTTTGTCTTGTCTTTGTCTTGTCTTTGTCTTGTCTTTGTCTTGTCTTTGTCTTGTCTTTGTCTTGTCTTTGTCTTGTCTTTGTCTTGTCTTTGTCTTGTCTTTGTCTTGTCTTTGTCTTGTCTTTGTCTTGTCTTTGTCTTGTCTTTGTCTTGTCTTTGTCTTGTCTTTGTCTTGTCTTTGTCTTGTCTTTGTCTTGTCTTTGTCTTGTCTTTGTCTTGTCTTTGTCTTGTCTTTGTCTTGTCTTTGTCTTGTCTTTGTCTTGTCTTTGTCTTGTCTTTGTCTTGTCTTTGTCTTGTCTTTGTCTTGTCTTTGTCTTGTCTTTGTCTTGTCTTTGTCTTGTCTTTGTCTTGTCTTTGTCTTGTCTTTGTCTTGTCTTTGTCTTGTCTTTGTCTTGTCTTTGTCTTGTCTTTGTCTTGTCTTTGTCTTGTCTTTGTCTTGTCTTTGTCTTGTCTTTGTCTTGTCTTTGTGTCGTCTTTGTCTTGTCTTTGTCTTGTCTTTGTCTTGTCTTTGTCTTGTCTTTGTCTTGTCTTTGTCTTGTCTTTGTCTTGTCTTTGTCTTGTCTTTGTCTTGTCTTTGTCTTGTCTTTGTCTTGTCTTTGTCTTGTCTTTGTCTTGTCTTTGTCTTGTCTTTGTCTTGTCTTTGTCTTGTCTTTGTCTTGTCTTTGTCTTGTCTTTGTCTTGTCTTTGTCTTGTCTTTGTCTTGTCTTTGTCTTGTCTTTGTCTTGTCTTTGTCTTGTCTTTGTCTTGTCTTTGTCTTGTCTTTGTCTTGTCTTTGTCTTGTCTTTGTCTTGTCTTTGTCTTGTCTTTGTCTTGTCTTTGTCTTGTCTTTGTCTTGTCTTTGTCTTGTCTTTGTCTTGTCTTTGTCTTGTCTTTGTCTTGTCTTTGTCTTGTCTTTGTCTTGTCTTTGTCTTGTCTTTGTCTTGTCTTTGTCTTGTCTTTGTCTTGTCTTTGTCTTGTCTTTGTCTTGTCTTTGTCTTGTCTTTGTCTTGTCTTTGTCTTGTCTTTGTCTTGTCTTTGTCTTGTCTTTGTCTTGTCTTTGTCTTGTCTTTGTCTTGTCTTTGTCTTGTCTTTGTCTTGTCTTTGTCTTGTCTTTGTCTTGTCTTTGTCTTGTCTTTGTCTTGTCTTTGTCTTGTCTTTGTCTTGTCTTTGTCTTGTCTTTGTCTTGTCTTTGTCTTGTCTTTGTCTTGTCTTTGTCTTGTCTTTGTCTTGTCTTTGTCTTGTCTTTGTCTTGTCTTTGTCTTGTCTTTGTCTTGTCTTTGTCTTGTCTTTGTCTTGTCTTTGTCTTGTCTTTGTCTTGTCTTTGTCTTGTCTTTGTCTTGTCTTTGTCTTGTCTTTGTCTTGTCTTTGTCTTGTCTTTGTCTTGTCTTTGTCTTGTCTTTGTCTTGTCTTTGTCTTGTCTTTGTCTTGTCTTTGTCTTGTCTTTGTCTTGTCTTTGTCTTGTCTTTGTCTTGTCTTTGTCTTGTCTTTGTCTTGTCTTTGTCTTGTCTTTGTCTTGTCTTTGTCTTGTCTTTGTCTTGTCTTTGTCTTGTCTTTGTCTTGTCTTTGTCTTGTCTTTGTCTTGTCTTTGTCTTGTCTTTGTCTTGTCTTTGTCTTGTCTTTGTCTTGTCTTTGTCTTGTCTTTGTCTTGTCTTTGTCTTGTCTTTGTCTTGTCTTTGTCTTGTCTTTGTCTTGTCTTTGTCTTGTCTTTGTCTTGTCTTTGTCTTGTCTTTGTCTTGTCTTTGTCTTGTCTTTGTCTTGTCTTTGTCTTGTCTTTGTCTTGTCTTTGTCTTGTCTTTGTCTTGTCTTTGTCTTGTCTTTGTCTTGTCTTTGTCTTGTCTTTGTCTTGTCTTTGTCTTGTCTTTGTCTTGTCTTTGTCTTGTCTTTGTCTTGTCTTTGTCTTGTCTTTGTCTTGTCTTTGTCTTGTCTTTGTCTTGTCTTTGTCTTGTCTTTGTCTTGTCTTTGTCTTGTCTTTGTCTTGTCTTTGTCTTGTCTTTGTCTTGTCTTTGTCTTGTCTTTGTCTTGTCTTTGTCTTGTCTTTGTCTTGTCTTTGTCTTGTCTTTGTCTTGTCTTTGTCTTGTCTTTGTCTTGTCTTTGTCTTGTCTTTGTCTTGTCTTTGTCTTGTCTTTGTCTTGTCTTTGTCTTGTCTTTGTCTTGTCTTTGTCTTGTCTTTGTCTTGTCTTTGTCTTGTCTTTGTCTTGTCTTTGTCTTGTCTTTGTCTTGTCTTTGTCTTGTCTTTGTCTTGTCTTTGTCTTGTCTTTGTCTTGTCTTTGTCTTGTCTTTGTCTTGTCTTTGTCTTGTCTTTGTCTTGTCTTTGTCTTGTCTTTGTCTTGTCTTTGTCTTGTCTTTGTCTTGTCTTTGTCTTGTCTTTGTCTTGTCTTTGTCTTGTCTTTGTCTTGTCTTTGTCTTGTCTTTGTCTTGTCTTTGTCTTGTCTTTGTCTTGTCTTTGTCTTGTCTTTGTCTTGTCTTTGTCTTGTCTTTGTCTTGTCTTTGTCTTGTCTTTGTCTTGTCTTTGTCTTGTCTTTGTCTTGTCTTTGTCTTGTCTTTGTCTTGTCTTTGTCTTGTCTTTGTCTTGTCTTTGTCTTGTCTTTGTCTTGTCTTTGTCTTGTCTTTGTCTTGTCTTTGTCTTGTCTTTGTCTTGTCTTTGTCTTGTCTTTGTCTTGTCTTTGTCTTGTCTTTGTCTTGTCTTTGTCTTGTCTTTGTCTTGTCTTTGTCTTGTCTTTGTCTTGTCTTTGTCTTGTCTTTGTCTTGTCTTTGTCTTGTCTTTGTCTTGTCTTTGTCTTGTCTTTGTCTTGTCTTTGTCTTGTCTTTGTCTTGTCTTTGTCTTGTCTTTGTCTTGTCTTTGTCTTGTCTTTGTCTTGTCTTTGTCTTGTCTTTGTCTTGTCTTTGTCTTGTCTTTGTCTTGTCTTTGTCTTGTCTTTGTCTTGTCTTTGTCTTGTCTTTGTCTTGTCTTTGTCTTGTCTTTGTCTTGTCTTTGTCTTGTCTTTGTCTTGTCTTTGTCTTGTCTTTGTCTTGTCTTTGTCTTGTCTTTGTCTTGTCTTTGTCTTGTCTTTGTCTTGTCTTTGTCTTGTCTTTGTCTTGTCTTTGTCTTGTCTTTGTCTTGTCTTTGTCTTGTCTTTGTCTTGTCTTTGTCTTGTCTTTGTCTTGTCTTTGTCTTGTCTTTGTCTTGTCTTTGTCTTGTCTTTGTCTTGTCTTTGTCTTGTCTTTGTCTTGTCTTTGTCTTGTCTTTGTCTTGTCTTTGTCTTGTCTTTGTCTTGTCTTTGTCTTGTCTTTGTCTTGTCTTTGTCTTGTCTTTGTCTTGTCTTTGTCTTGTCTTTGTCTTGTCTTTGTCTTGTCTTTGTCTTGTCTTTGTCTTGTCTTTGTCTTGTCTTTGTCTTGTCTTTGTCTTGTCTTTGTCTTGTCTTTGTCTTGTCTTTGTCTTGTCTTTGTCTTGTCTTTGTCTTGTCTTTGTCTTGTCTTTGTCTTGTCTTTGTCTTGTCTTTGTCTTGTCTTTGTCTTGTCTTTGTCTTGTCTTTGTCTTGTCTTTGTCTTGTCTTTGTCTTGTCTTTGTCTTGTCTTTGTCTTGTCTTTGTCTTGTCTTTGTCTTGTCTTTGTCTTGTCTTTGTCTTGTCTTTGTCTTGTCTTTGTCTTGTCTTTGTCTTGTCTTTGTCTTGTCTTTGTCTTGTCTTTGTCTTGTCTTTGTCTTGTCTTTGTCTTGTCTTTGTCTTGTCTTTGTCTTGTCTTTGTCTTGTCTTTGTCTTGTCTTTGTCTTGTCTTTGTCTTGTCTTTGTCTTGTCTTTGTCTTGTCTTTGTCTTGTCTTTGTCTTGTCTTTGTCTTGTCTTTGTCTTGTCTTTGTCTTGTCTTTGTCTTGTCTTTGTCTTGTCTTTGTCTTGTCTTTGTCTTGTCTTTGTCTTGTCTTTGTCTTGTCTTTGTCTTGTCTTTGTCTTGTCTTTGTCTTGTCTTTGTCTTGTCTTTGTCTTGTCTTTGTCTTGTCTTTGTCTTGTCTTTGTCTTGTCTTTGTCTTGTCTTTGTCTTGTCTTTGTCTTGTCTTTGTCTTGTCTTTGTCTTGTCTTTGTCTTGTCTTTGTCTTGTCTTTGTCTTGTCTTTGTCTTGTCTTTGTCTTGTCTTTGTCTTGTCTTTGTCTTGTCTTTGTCTTGTCTTTGTCTTGTCTTTGTCTTGTCTTTGTCTTGTCTTTGTCTTGTCTTTGTCTTGTCTTTGTCTTGTCTTTGTCTTGTCTTTGTCTTGTCTTTGTCTTGTCTTTGTCTTGTCTTTGTCTTGTCTTTGTCTTGTCTTTGTCTTGTCTTTGTCTTGTCTTTGTCTTGTCTTTGTCTTGTCTTTGTCTTGTCTTTGTCTTGTCTTTGTCTTGTCTTTGTCTTGTCTTTGTCTTGTCTTTGTCTTGTCTTTGTCTTGTCTTTGTCTTGTCTTTGTCTTGTCTTTGTCTTGTCTTTGTCTTGTCTTTGTCTTGTCTTTGTCTTGTCTTTGTCTTGTCTTTGTCTTGTCTTTGTCTTGTCTTTGTCTTGTCTTTGTCTTGTCTTTGTCTTGTCTTTGTCTTGTCTTTGTCTTGTCTTTGTCTTGTCTTTGTCTTGTCTTTGTCTTGTCTTTGTCTTGTCTTTGTCTTGTCTTTGTCTTGTCTTTGTCTTGTCTTTGTCTTGTCTTTGTCTTGTCTTTGTCTTGTCTTTGTCTTGTCTTTGTCTTGTCTTTGTCTTGTCTTTGTCTTGTCTTTGTCTTGTCTTTGTCTTGTCTTTGTCTTGTCTTTGTCTTGTCTTTGTCTTGTCTTTGTCTTGTCTTTGTCTTGTCTTTGTCTTGTCTTTGTCTTGTCTTTGTCTTGTCTTTGTCTTGTCTTTGTCTTGTCTTTGTCTTGTCTTTGTCTTGTCTTTGTCTTGTCTTTGTCTTGTCTTTGTCTTGTCTTTGTCTTGTCTTTGTCTTGTCTTTGTCTTGTCTTTGTCTTGTCTTTGTCTTGTCTTTGTCTTGTCTTTGTCTTGTCTTTGTCTTGTCTTTGTCTTGTCTTTGTCTTGTCTTTGTCTTGTCTTTGTCTTGTCTTTGTCTTGTCTTTGTCTTGTCTTTGTCTTGTCTTTGTCTTGTCTTTGTCTTGTCTTTGTCTTGTCTTTGTCTTGTCTTTGTCTTGTCTTTGTCTTGTCTTTGTCTTGTCTTTGTCTTGTCTTTGTCTTGTCTTTGTCTTGTCTTTGTCTTGTCTTTGTCTTGTCTTTGTCTTGTCTTTGTCTTGTCTTTGTCTTGTCTTTGTCTTGTCTTTGTCTTGTCTTTGTCTTGTCTTTGTCTTGTCTTTGTCTTGTCTTTGTCTTGTCTTTGTCTTGTCTTTGTCTTGTCTTTGTCTTGTCTTTGTCTTGTCTTTGTCTTGTCTTTGTCTTGTCTTTGTCTTGTCTTTGTCTTGTCTTTGTCTTGTCTTTGTCTTGTCTTTGTCTTGTCTTTGTCTTGTCTTTGTCTTGTCTTTGTCTTGTCTTTGTCTTGTCTTTGTCTTGTCTTTGTCTTGTCTTTGTCTTGTCTTTGTCTTGTCTTTGTCTTGTCTTTGTCTTGTCTTTGTCTTGTCTTTGTCTTGTCTTTGTCTTGTCTTTGTCTTGTCTTTGTCTTGTCTTTGTCTTGTCTTTGTCTTGTCTTTGTCTTGTCTTTGTCTTGTCTTTGTCTTGTCTTTGTCTTGTCTTTGTCTTGTCTTTGTCTTGTCTTTGTCTTGTCTTTGTCTTGTCTTTGTCTTGTCTTTGTCTTGTCTTTGTCTTGTCTTTGTCTTGTCTTTGTCTTGTCTTTGTCTTGTCTTTGTCTTGTCTTTGTCTTGTCTTTGTCTTGTCTTTGTCTTGTCTTTGTCTTGTCTTTGTCTTGTCTTTGTCTTGTCTTTGTCTTGTCTTTGTCTTGTCTTTGTCTTGTCTTTGTCTTGTCTTTGTCTTGTCTTTGTCTTGTCTTTGTCTTGTCTTTGTCTTGTCTTTGTCTTGTCTTTGTCTTGTCTTTGTCTTGTCTTTGTCTTGTCTTTGTCTTGTCTTTGTCTTGTCTTTGTCTTGTCTTTGTCTTGTCTTTGTCTTGTCTTTGTCTTGTCTTTGTCTTGTCTTTGTCTTGTCTTTGTCTTGTCTTTGTCTTGTCTTTGTCTTGTCTTTGTCTTGTCTTTGTCTTGTCTTTGTCTTGTCTTTGTCTTGTCTTTGTCTTGTCTTTGTCTTGTCTTTGTCTTGTCTTTGTCTTGTCTTTGTCTTGTCTTTGTCTTGTCTTTGTCTTGTCTTTGTCTTGTCTTTGTCTTGTCTTTGTCTTGTCTTTGTCTTGTCTTTGTCTTGTCTTTGTCTTGTCTTTGTCTTGTCTTTGTCTTGTCTTTGTCTTGTCTTTGTCTTGTCTTTGTCTTGTCTTTGTCTTGTCTTTGTCTTGTCTTTGTCTTGTCTTTGTCTTGTCTTTGTCTTGTCTTTGTCTTGTCTTTGTCTTGTCTTTGTCTTGTCTTTGTCTTGTCTTTGTCTTGTCTTTGTCTTGTCTTTGTCTTGTCTTTGTCTTGTCTTTGTCTTGTCTTTGTCTTGTCTTTGTCTTGTCTTTGTCTTGTCTTTGTCTTGTCTTTGTCTTGTCTTTGTCTTGTCTTTGTCTTGTCTTTGTCTTGTCTTTGTCTTGTCTTTGTCTTGTCTTTGTCTTGTCTTTGTCTTGTCTTTGTCTTGTCTTTGTCTTGTCTTTGTCTTGTCTTTGTCTTGTCTTTGTCTTGTCTTTGTCTTGTCTTTGTCTTGTCTTTGTCTTGTCTTTGTCTTGTCTTTGTCTTGTCTTTGTCTTGTCTTTGTCTTGTCTTTGTCTTGTCTTTGTCTTGTCTTTGTCTTGTCTTTGTCTTGTCTTTGTCTTGTCTTTGTCTTGTCTTTGTCTTGTCTTTGTCTTGTCTTTGTCTTGTCTTTGTCTTGTCTTTGTCTTGTCTTTGTCTTGTCTTTGTCTTGTCTTTGTCTTGTCTTTGTCTTGTCTTTGTCTTGTCTTTGTCTTGTCTTTGTCTTGTCTTTGTCTTGTCTTTGTCTTGTCTTTGTCTTGTCTTTGTCTTGTCTTTGTCTTGTCTTTGTCTTGTCTTTGTCTTGTCTTTGTCTTGTCTTTGTCTTGTCTTTGTCTTGTCTTTGTCTTGTCTTTGTCTTGTCTTTGTCTTGTCTTTGTCTTGTCTTTGTCTTGTCTTTGTCTTGTCTTTGTCTTGTCTTTGTCTTGTCTTTGTCTTGTCTTTGTCTTGTCTTTGTCTTGTCTTTGTCTTGTCTTTGTCTTGTCTTTGTCTTGTCTTTGTCTTGTCTTTGTCTTGTCTTTGTCTTGTCTTTGTCTTGTCTTTGTCTTGTCTTTGTCTTGTCTTTGTCTTGTCTTTGTCTTGTCTTTGTCTTGTCTTTGTCTTGTCTTTGTCTTGTCTTTGTCTTGTCTTTGTCTTGTCTTTGTCTTGTCTTTGTCTTGTCTTTGTCTTG
>CAWZZZ010000166.1:0-31216 GCA_963966595.1 Physocephala rufipes
ATATATATATATATATATATATATATATATATATATATATATATATATATATATATATATATATATATATATATATATATATATATATATATATATATATATATATATATATATATATATATATATATATATATATATATATATATATATATATATATATATATATATATATATATATATATATATATATATATATATATATATATATATATATATATATATATATATATATATATATATATATATATATATATATATATATATATATATAATATATATATATATATATATATATATATATATATATATATATATATATATATATATATATATATATATATATATATATATATATATATATATATATATATATATATATATATATATATATATATATATATATATATATATATATATATATATATATATATATATATATATATATATATATATATATATATATATATATATATATATATATATATATATATATATATATATATATATATATATATATATATATATATATATATATATATATATATATATATATATATATATATATATATATATATATATATATATATATATATATATATATATATATATATATATATATATATATATATATATATATATATATATATATATATATTGTAGTATACTATATTATTGTTATTTCAACTTGTTATTATAATCACTTACGAGATACTTTGCATTTTCATTCTAAGCATCTTTGAATTTGAGTTCAATATATTTAAGTTTTCATAGAAAAATAAATGAATTGTAATTGACTTAAACGTGAAAAGTTTGTGTTTGAGTTTTATTAAAACTTCAGATGTGGGGTTGTCCCAAATAAAATAAATAATTTAAAAAAAAATTTTCAATATTATGAATCGTCGTCCAAATCGGGAAATGATGGCGGAAGCATTGAAATCAGCGGGTATAGATTTCCCCTCCAACGCTACGCTAACGCAATTGCGTACGTTATATACTGAAGCAGTTCAACAACCACCAATCTCCGAAGATCAAACTGGACAGGTAATTTTGAACTCTGGATCTATGGAAGATGGTAATGTGTCCAGTTCTGCCCCTGTGAGTACAGGCACCGATAAAGAATTAGAAGAACAAATAAAAGTCCTTCGTAAGCGCCGAGAAATTTTGGAGTTGCAACATCAAATCTACCAGTTAGAGAAACCGTCACTTCCAAATAATCGCATTTCATTTGAAGAACTTAGTTTTGCCATTCCAAAATATAATGGGAATAAATATAATATTATGAAGTGGTTCTCTCAATATGAAGAACTCGCTAATGTATGCGGTTATAATGACAAGGAAAGATGTCTTGGTGTTCGCCATCGGTTAGAAGGAACAGCAAAGGAATATGTAAATAATTTAGGATGTCTTGGATATGAAGCATTGAAGGCTGGTATCATTAAAGTCTTCCATAAGACACTTTCCAGACAAGAAGTGTATCGCGAGCCCTTAGTCGCACTTTGCAATCTAGTGAATCTTGCCTAAATTATGTGATTGCTATGCAGTCCATTGCAATGAAATCCGATATAGAAGAAGGAGAATTAATAGACATGACAATTGATGGTATACCGGACAACACAACAAGTATTTGCTCCAACGCTACGCTAACGCAATTGCGTACGTTATATACTGAAGCAGTTCAACAACCACCAATCTCCGAAGATCAAACTGGACAGGTAATTTTGAACTCTGGATCTATGGAAGATGGTAATGTGTCCAGTTCTGCCCCTGTGAGTACAGGCACCGATAAAGAATTAGAAGAAAAAATAAAAGTCCTTTGTAAGCGCCGAGAAATTTTGGAGTTGCAACATCAAATCTACCAGTTAGAGAAACCGTCACTTCCAAATAATCGCATTTCATTTGAAGAACTTAGTTTTGCCATTCCAAAATATAATGGGAATAAATATAATATTATGAAGTGGTTCTCTCAATATGAAGAACTCGCTAATGTATGCGGTTATAATGACAAGGAAAGATGTCTTGGTGTTCGCCATCGGTTAGAAGGAACAGCAAAGGACTATGTAAATAATTTAGGATGTCTTGGATATGAAGCATTGAAGGCTAGTATCATTAAAGTCTTCCATAAGACACTTTCCAGACAAGAAGTGTATCGCGAGCCCTTAGTCGCACTTTGCAATCTAGTGAATCTTGCCTAAATCATGTGATTGCTATGCAGTCCATTGCAATGAAATCCGATATAGAAGAAGGAGAATTAATAGACATGACAATTGATGGTATACCGGACAACACAACAAGTATTTGCTATTTAATAGGCGCCAATTCATTGGATGATCTAATAGGCCGGTTATATAAATACGAACAACATCGGTTCAAAAAATTTGCCATGAGCACGCGTTATTTACCAAAACCGAAATTCACCACATCAGTTACGGCTTCTGGTGTCAGATGCTTTAACTGTTCTGGTGTCAGATGCTTTAACTGTTCCAAAGCGTCCACCAGGTTCTTGTTTCATATGCCAACAAAGAGATCATTCTTATATGGACTGCCCAAATACCAAAAGGCGAGATATTGCTGCACCTGTTGATACTGCTTGCGAGAGCGATGAAACAATAAACTACACACAAATGGTAAGAGTGGCTTTTATTTCCGGTCGGAATGTGTGCAGTAATTTTAAAAATATTTTTTGTCTCTTTGATTCCGGTAGTCCAATTGGTTCTATTCAAAAATCCACTGTCCCAGCATTTATAAAACTGAATGATCCTTCACTATCAAATTTTTTTGGCATTGGAGGTCATAAAATACTCTCGTACGGTACGATTCTTAGCAACATAAATTTTCGCGAACAAACAGAAACGATGTCTTTAATTGTAATATCTGATCAAGCAATGACATTTCCAATAATCTTAGGCAGAGATTTTTTTGTCAAAATTTAATATTTGTTTATTTAAAAATAAAATAAAACACAATAAACTAAATGTTGACCAAGATAAAATAATTAATTTATGTAACAATCCATATCCAAAAATTAATGCCCTCAGTCCAACTAATTTTATGATCCTTGCGCGGCCGAAGGTCGCTTAATAAAAGTTATTTTATTCACACACATGAATTTGTCATGTGTATTTTGGTGGTTGAGGGTTATAGTCCTTGCCGCAGCCGAAGACCAGCCATGTAAAAGGACTGTAGTGATGTTTAATTAGATAAATTTGTATGAACCCAAGTAACAAGTTCATCATGCGATACATCGTTTGAAAGGTAAAAAGATAGACTTTAGGCACAGGGAAATACTTGATACCTCAATGTATTTGTTTATTAAGGAAAGTTTTTTACAAAAAAGTGTGCATAGTTTTACAAAAAGTGAAATAACTCTTTAACGTCAACGATATCGACAAAGAGATATATTAATATAAAGAGATAAATAATGGTAGACAACGGAAATACCTTTGAAATTAAATATTTGCCGCCATGATATCTCGATTGGTTACAGATACATAACGTTGTCTATACTGAATGTTTAAATGCGTGTAAATCCAAAATTACAGACCCCCGAAACAAAATTTTCACGTTTCTAAGGAAAAATAACGGTACAAATAATTTTGGCCTGTATTTGGCCTTTCATGGACCCTCGCGCATGTTGCAATTTTTATTGTTGTAGTTGATGCTTCCCTCAAAAACTACATTTTAATATGCTCCCCTTTGAGGCCGGGGCTACAGCCCCTAGAAGTTGGAAATGTAGCCCCCGATATCTCCTAAACCCTAAAAGATTGAAAGGCATACATAGTTTACAGATACAGAAAAGATTTGAAAAATGTAGTCTGTATTCCGCTTTAAAAGATTTCTCCAACAATCCAGTACAACTTTGGATGAAGTAAATTTTCCAATTTTGCTATTAGTATGCTTTCTTATTTTTTATATCGTTGTATGGGTGAGTAACATATTTTTTCTGGAAACAATTTTTTAATGCGAAAAAAGGTAGTAAAACCTAAAAACTTTTATTTCAAAATCTGTAAATATTTCGAATATTTAAAATTACATAAGTAAACTGTGTTTACTAGCCTTTAAACGTTGCCAATATTATGTGAACTATTAATTTTTGGAGATAACGGTGGTTACATTTCCAACTTCAACAAGCTCTAGCCCCGCCCCCAAAGTGTAGATCAAAAGGTTGTTGTTTTCGGGGTAGCTACAACTCCAAAAACAACAAGAATTACAACAACATACGCGAGGATTAATGAAGTAAATCTGTTCCAAAACTTCATTAAAATGGCTTGCACCCCTATTCTGAGCTCTATTATATTAATGGTAGACAATAGAAATACCTTCGAAATTTGCCGCGGTGATTCTCCGTTGGTTACAGTTACAAACGTTGTATACATTGAATGTTTTTTGCTGCTAAATAAAAAATGGCAGTCTTTCGCTTCAAAAATTTTACATTGTTATGTTTATGAAAGTGTAGCTATGTACCAAAAGTTGAAAAAATCGAAGCTGCATCCTTATTCCGAAATCGTACTTGCTGCCTAGACTCCTACCGCTGACTTTTTCTAAAAATAGGCACTGTTTATGTATAAAGGACTAATTTTTCCTGATGACCAATATATTAAGGTATCAAAAATTTCCCTTTTTTAAAAAGTCCACTATTTTACCTTTCAAATGATGTACCGCATGATACACTTATTACTTTGGTTCATACAAATTTATCTAATTAAACATCACTAAAATCGTCTTACATCCGGCGTTCGGTCGCGACAAGGATTGTAACCCTCAACCAACAGAATACGCAAGTAAAATCAAGTATGTGAATAAAAGTCTTTTTATATAAGCGTCCTTCGGCCGCAGAAAGGATCATAACCTTCAGCCAGCACAATAATTACGATATAATGAAGTTATTGCATAAAAACAACCGGCGCTTGACGTAAAGATATCTCGCATAAAAACAATATGAATAAAATTGAAGGCCTTTTATATAAGCGGCCTTTGGCCGCGAAAAGGATCATTGCACTCAGCCCGCAAAGAATACTCACGCTAAAATGATGTTCCTGCATAAAAGTACTTTTATATAAGAGACCTCCGGCCGCGATTAAGATCATAACCCCCAACCACCAAAATACTAACGCTACAATTAACCACTTGCATAAAATTCCTCTTAAATGTCGACCTTCGCCTATATAAACATAATTTAATTAGTTAAAACTATATAAACTAAAACAATGAGTGTATCATGCGGTACATCGTTCGAAAGGTATAAAAATGGGCTTTTTAGAAAAAGGTAAATTTTTCGTACCTTGATATATTCGTTTAGGAGGGGAAAATCGTTTTCTATACAAACAGTGCGCATATTTTTACAAAAAGTGAAACAACTCTTTAACAAGGGTTTATATGCAAGAACTTCATTATATCGTAAGTATTCGTCTAGGTGACGGTTACGATCCTTGCTGCTGCCGAAGGTCGCTTAATAAAAGTTCTTTTATTCACATACATGATTTTGTAATGTGGTTGATTTTGGTGGTTGGTGGTTGTGGTTGATTTTGGTGGTTGAGGGTTATAATCCTTGCCGGAACCGATCACCAGCCATATAAGAGGACTTTACTGATGTTTAATTAGATAAATGTGTATGAACCAAAGTAATAAGTTCATCATACGATACATCGTTTGAAAGGTGAAGAGATTTTTCGAAAAGGATTTTTCGAAAAGTAAATTTTTGATACATTAATGTATTCGTTTAGGAGAGGGAAATCATTTTTATACAGTGAGCATATTTTTACAAAAAGTAAAATAATTATTTAACGGCAATGATATCGACTAAGAGGTATATTATATTAATAGTAGACAATGGAAGTACCTTTGAATTAGTATATATTCCGGCATGATATCTCGATTAGTTGCAGAGATATTGCTTTGTGTTTCATGGATTTTGTGCTCCTAAATCCTGAAATTTTGTGCTCTTCGCGTTTCTATCGGTAGAAAATAACGACAAGAAATTTAATTCCAAAGGGCTTGGAGCCCTATTCTGAACTTATGCCGTTCCTCTTCGTTCATAAACTATATTTCCCGAAACGTATTATATGTTAAGTTGTGTAGTTCCGGAGATAGTGACGTAGTTAGTACCCTTCCACAAAAGAATATAAAAAGGGGTAAATTGTAATACTGAAGGCATACATACAGTGCTCGCCTACAGTTTGAGCGTAGATCAACGTTGCTAGACCCGATCAGAGATAACGAGATATGACACTACGCACTAATGCACATGCATTTGCTCTATTTAACCACCAAATGATACAAATTTAGTTGGAATATGGTACTTATTTACTCGTACTCGTGTCAATAGCAGTCAAAAGTATGGGCTTCGAATAGAGGATGCTTTGGATTTTAAGCCTCAAAGGCTTGGTGAATATGGTTGAGCCTTATGGGGATTTTAATTAATTCTTTCACAAAATTTACTTCCTGGTTGTTAAAAAAATTCAACCATTGTTATGTTATTATTTTTGGTCTCTCAAGGCTTTACAACATAATATTTTGTACTGAGTTGAGGGACGTAATCCCCTATGGGACACCGAGGGGACAAAGCGTCCACCAGGTTCTTGTTTCATATGCCAACAAAGAGATCATTCTTATAAGGACCGCCCAAATACCAAAAGGCGAGATATTGCTGCAGCTGTTGATACTGCTTGCGAGAGCGATGAAACAATAAACTACACACAAATGGTAAGAGTTGCTTCTCTTATTTCCGGTCGGAATGAGTGCACTAATTTTACAAATATTTTTTGTCTCATTTATAAAGCTGAATGATCCTTCACTATCAAATTTTTTTGGCATTGGAGGTCATAAAATACTCTCGTACGGTACGATTCTTAGCAACATAAATTTCCGCGAACAAACAGAAACGATGTCTTTAATTGTAATATCTGATCAAGCAATGACATTTCCAATAATCTTAGGCAGAGATTTTTTGTCAAAATTTAATATTTGTTTATTTAGAAATAAAATAAAACACAATAAACTAAATGTTGACCAAGATAAAATAATTAATTTATGTAACAATCCATATCCAAAAATTAATGCCCTCAGTCCAACTAATTTAATGATCCTTGCGCGGCCGAAGGTCGCTTAATAAGTTATTTTATTCACACACATGATTTTGTCATGTGTATTCTGGTGGCTGAGGGTTATAGTCCTTGCCGCAGCTGAAGACCAGCCATATAAAAGGACTGTAGTGATGTTTAATTAGATAAATTTGTATGAACCCAAGTAACAAGTTCATCATGCGATACATCGTTTGAAAGGTAAAAAGATAGGCACTTTAGGCACAGGGAAATACTTGATACCTCATTGTATTCGTTTATTAAGGAAAGTTTTTTACAAAAAAAGTGTGCATAGTTTTACAAAAAGTGAAATAACTCTTTAACGTCAACGATATCGACAAAGAGATATATTAATATAAAGAGATAAATAATGGTAGACAACGGAAATACCTTTGATATTAAATATTTGCCGCCATGATATCTCCATTGGTTACAGAGACATAACGTTGTCTATACTGAATGATTAAATGCGTGTAAATCCAAAATTACAGACCCCCGAAACAAAATTTTCACGTTTCTAACGAAAAATAATGATACAAATAATTTTGGCCTTTCATGGACCCTCGCGGATGTTGTAATTTTTATTGTTGTAGTTGATGTTTCCCTCAAAAACTACATTTCGATATGCTCCCCTTTGAGGCCGGGGTTACAGCCCCTAGAAGTTGGAAATGTAGCCCCCGATATCTCCTAAACCCTAAAAGATTGAAAGGCATACATAGTTTACAGGTACAGAAAATATTTGAAAAATGTACTCTGTATTCCGCTTTAAAAGATTTCTCCAAAAATCCAGTACAACTTTGGATGAAGTAAATTTTCCAATTTTGCTATTAGTATGCTTTCTTATTTTTTATATCGTTGTATGGGTGAGTAACATATTTTTTCTGGAAACAATTTTTTAATGCGAAAAAAAGGTAGTAAAACCTAAAAACTTTTATTTCAAAATCTGTAAATATTTCGAATATTTAAAATTACATAAGTAAACTGTGTTTACTAGCCTTTAAACGTTGCCAATATTATGTGAACTATTAATTTTTGGAGATAACGGCGGTTACATTTCCAACTTCAACAGGCTCTAGCCCCGCCCCCAAAGTGTAGATCAAAAGGTTGTTGTTTTCGGGGTAGCTACAACTCCAAAAACAACAAGAATTACAACAACATACGCGAGGATTAATGAAGTAAATCTGTTCAAAAACTTCATTAAAATGGCTTGCACCCCTATTCTGAGCTCTATTATATTAATGGTAGACAATAGAAATACCTTCGAAATTTGCCGCGGTGATTCTCCGTTGGTTACAGTTACAAACGTTGTATACATTGAATGTTTTTTGCTGCTAAATAAAAAATGGCAGTCTTTCGCTTCAAAAATTTTACATTGTTATGTTTATGAAAGTGTAGCTATGTACCAAAAGTTGAAAAAATCGAAGCTGCATCCTTATTCCGAAATCGTACTTGCTGCCTAGACTCCTACCGCTGACTTTTTCTAAAAATAGGCACTGTTTATGTATAAAGGACTAATTTTTCCTGATGACCAATATATTAAGGTATCAAAAATTTCCCTTTTTTAAAAAGTCCACTATTTTACCTTTCAAATGATGTACCGCATGATACACTTATTACTTTGGTTCATACAAATTTATCTAATTAAACATCACTAAAATCGTCTTACATCCGGCGTTCGGTCGCGACAAGGATTGTAACCCTCAACCAACAGAATACGCAAGTAAAATCAAGTATGTGAATAAAAGTCTTTTTATATGAGCGTCCTTCGGCCGCAGAAAGGATCATAACCTTCAGCCAGCACAATAATTATGATATAATGAAGTTATTGCATAAAAACAACCGGCGCTTGACGTAAAGATAACTCGCATAAAAACAATATGAATAAAATTGAAGGCCTTTTATATAAGCGGCCTTTGGCCGCGAAAAGGATCATTGCACTCAGCCCGCAAAGAATACTCACGCTAAAATGATGTTCTTACATAAAAGTACTTTTATATAAGAGACATTCGGCCGCGGTTAAGATCATAAACCCCAACCACCAGAATACTAACGGTAAAATTAACCACTTGCATAAAATTCCTCTTAAGTGGCGGCCTTCGCCTATATAAACATAATTTAATCAGTTAAAACTATATAAACTAAAACAATGAGTGTATCGTTCGAAAGGTATATAGGTATATTCTATACAAACAGTGCGCATATTTTTACAAAAAGTGAAACAACTTTTTAACAAGAGTTTATATGCAAGAACTTCTGTTACACGTGACCTTTATCGGGCGTCCCATGATTGTAATTGGGCGCTTCTACTGCGTGGTAATAGTTTTTGGTTTTTCAACCACCTGAGGACCAATCACGTTTACCCTGGCTAACCCATCGGATTAAATGACGCGGCATATATTATCCCTTCAAGGCCGCGTTTCTCAACCCTTCATGATCGATCCAGGTCATGGACAACAAACTCACATTCATGAGTGTAAAATTCCTATACCAAAAAAAATAACAATTAGCTCTACTACCTCCTCTTAAAGCTGATTAGCGCACAACCCCACAGCTCCACATTCCTTCGGCCCCCCATCCTCGTCAACCCCGATCGGATAAAAAAAATTACACAATCATTTTTATCATTTACTCAATACACAGGAAGGAAGTTTTATTTTTATAACACTAAAAATCATCATTATTAAATAATACATATAATAATATATCGGTTATTTTTTTCAATAAAAAGAAATTATTTTTTTTATGACATATTTGCAAAAAAAATCGATTAACATCAACGATTCGATCATAGTTCGATCAAACTAGTACATATCTCCTTTTGTTTTATATATATAGACATATATATTTGAGCGGAACGGAGCGAAGGAAAATCCTAAAATTCGAAAGCAAATAAAACTGATCAATATAACGGTGAGGGAGCTCCCTAAGGGTTCTATACACAAGGAATTATATTGTGCATAAGGTGAATTGACACTACAAAAAATGACAAAACAAAAAAAAAATCGTGTACTTAAATTTGAGGCACCCGTTCCTCTCCTTTACAAGGTGTTCATCGAATAACGATTTCTATCCAAAATCAAACAAAACAATACGATCTTTTTCTTTTTTTTACAATTACAAAATTTAATTAAAGAAGCTTATAAACACATCAATATATAAATGTCGGCTCAGGAACGACAACCAAAAGTGGTACTTAGCTGCAAGGTCCAGATCGATCATAGCTCCTCTGCATCACGGCCGCTACATCTACAAGGTCGATCCTTTTGTCTGTGTAGGCTTTGCCCTTTTCGTTTCGAGAATTTCAATTTGTTTCAAATTTTTATTTAACACACCCACATTGGGATTTCAATCGCATTTCAACCGTAATAAACTTTTATGTTATTTTATTGACTTTGTCTGGATTTGAACTCGGTAACCGGTGTCTTTCAATTTAAATTTGCTATTTACTCACTCGGCTGTACCACCTAACGACATTGCTTTGCATTTAGTACATTTTTATAAGTTTAATTATGTGCACCTTTTTGTTCCAAATCACATATACAGACATTAAAGCCAAACACATTTTTTCTCCTTTTTTTATTATTTACTTACCCAACCACCCAAACACGTGACACCAAAACTTTTTTGCTATATACACTTTTTACAGTCTGCTGGTTCTTTTATTTTTTCTTATTATTTTTTTTCTCGTTTCTCTATAAGTCTCGGACATTTTTTTTTGTATATTACGAAATAATTATACAATTAATTTTATTTTTCAAATTTCAAATTTTCTCTCCTTTTTTTAGATATTCCTTCTTTTATATTTATTTCTTCCAATAAATATTTTTCTTTCACTCATACTGTGTTTAATTTGATTTTTTTTCTATTTATAACGTTCCTTTGTTTTATTCATAGTGCAATGTTATAATTAATCGTTTATAGATTAGTTCATTAATTTTTTCTCCAAAAAACTTGTAAGTTTTAGGAATGCACACAGTAACAATATTTTTTTTATTTGTTTTAAAATTTTTCCGCCCGAGCTTCCTTCTTGGTTGGTGATTTACTGCAGAATGATCTTTTCTCTCTGGTAATTTTAATTTTAATTTTAAATATATATATATATATATATATATATATATATATATATATATATATATATATATATATATATATATATATATATATATATATATATATATATATATATATATATATATATATATATATATATATATATATATATATATATATATATATATATATATATATATATATATATATATATATATATATATATATATATATATATATATATATATATATATATATATATATATATATATATATATATATATATATATATATATATATATATATATATATATATATATATATATATATATATATATATATATATATATATATATATATATATATATATATATATATATATATATATATATATATATATATATATATATATATATATATATATATATATATATATATATATATATATATATATATATATATATATATATATATATATATATATATATATATATATATATATATATATATATATATATATATATATATATATATATATATATATATATATATATATATATATATATATATATATATATATATATATATATATATATATATATATATATATATATATATATATATATATATATATATATATATATATATATATATATATATATATATATATATATATATATATATATATATATATATATATATATATATATATATATATATATATATATATATATATATATATATATATATATATATATATATATATATATATATATATATATATATATATATATATATATATATATATATATATATATATATATATATATATATATATATATATATATATATATATATATATATATATATATATATATATATATATATATATATATATATATATATATATATATATATATATATATATATATATATATATATATATATATATATATATATATATATATATATATATATATATATATATATATATATATATATATATATATATATATATATATATATATATATATATATATATATATATATATATATATATATATATATATATATATATATATATATATATATATATATATATATATATATATATATATATATATATATATATATATATATATATATATATATATATATATATATATATATATATATATATATATATATATATATATATATATATATATATATATATATATATATATATATATATATATATATATATATATATATATATATATATATATATATATATATATATATATATATATATATATATATATATATATATATATATATATATATATATATATATATATATATATATATATATATATATATATATATATATATATATATATATATATATATATATATATATATATATATATATATATATATATATATATATATATATATATATATATATATATATATATATATATATATATATATATATATATATATATATATATATATATATATATATATATATATATATATATATATATATATATATATATATATATATATATATATATATATATATATATATATATATATATATATATATATATATATATATATATATATATATATATATATATATATATATATATATATATATATATATATATATATATATATATATATATATATATATATATATATATATATATATATATATATATATATATATATATATATATATATATATATATATATATATATATATATATATATATATATATATATATATATATATATATATATATATATATATATATATATATATATATATATATATATATATATATATATATATATATATATATATATATATATATATATATATATATATATATATATATATATATATATATATATATATATATATATATATATATATATATATATATATATATATATATATATATATATATATATATATATATATATATATATATATATATATATATATATATATATATATATATATATATATAAATAAAAACTGATCATACTATTTACATATATATATAATTTTTTTAACCGCCTTTAATATACCTATATTATAACAAAAATTAGCAAAGCTCACGCAACATAACACTGCATTTGGCAAGCTGTTCAAGCGCGACGAAGACAGTGTGCGGGTGCTTATTAACCCATGCAAACCGAACACTAGTTTATGCGGCGACCCAACGTAGGCTCACGCCCACACCACGTCGTCTCATGCCCGGTACTGAACTAGCCTGTTATCATGCACTCGAAGCATAATTTAGTACTACGGGAAGTATACGATATTATTTTTTTCAGTATAGGCTTTTACTCTGTGTTACCTTCCTAGGTTATGCATTAAGCAACAATACAAAATCGCACGTCGGAAACATTAACCACGTGCATAGGAAACTTTCAACCAGCTATGAACAAGTTAAACCACAAGGACAAACGTGAGTTCAAGGCATACATTACCACATAAATATGCTGTATAATCATCGTAAGTAGATCATAAAAAAATGCACGCGAACGTAATTTTTTTTCAATATTGCGCTTTCGCCTTCCGGTATTGCACTAGGTGTTATTGCACGTCTCGTTATTTAGCCGAAGCAAACATAAAACGTAATTTTAAAGTTTGCGTTTTTCCACAATGCTCGATTTACTATCATTGCTTGATGTCCTTGCTGTGATATATTCCAACGTTATTACCTTTCAGGTCTTGAAGTAAATACATATTATTTCCTAAAACTTGCGAGATACGACATTTCAAAAACTTTCGACAAAACTTTGCATTTATCGCATCTTTAAAACTACTTCTAGCGAAAGTCCGCCGATATACCTCTTGACCAGGCAGAAATTTACTTGTCGTTTTCGAAAAAAAATTAACCGTTAATATAATAAAAAAAACTTATTGATATATAATCACTTACAATAACATACAGTTGAAACTACAATAATTTCTCTAACATCATCAAAAATTAATATGAATATCGTATGGACGGATTAATAACTTCAACAATTAATTTAATTCCGGATCTTTTAAAAATGACTTATTCCCTTTTTATATTTGCAGTGCGCCTTTACTTAAGCAGATAAAGGAACCACTCAAGAAAAATTGGACTAATTATTTGCAGGCAGCACAAGCACGGTGATATCACTTATAAATTTTCTTCGCTGTAGCTTTCAATATAAACTCTGATTAACTTCTTATGCACTATAGCTTCGGGAAGAGGAAGGAGAAGTCGAAGGACGGATGCACGTGAGGGACGCTTAACCAAACACGCCACCATTCACACTCTCATTCATTCACCTACTTATCAAGTGACTCCAGTTGTTTCTCCGCAGCTTTCTTTCACTGATGCAATTCAAAGCTAACCTAATACATAGTGCTCAGGCCACCAGTTCGAGAAGCGATGCGGAGGGAAAACTGGGAATCACATATTTTAATCACCATTCCATTAAAAAAAACTGTATTGCTTTTAGAAATTGTATTACTTTCAGACTTTAAACCCATTGGGCCGCTGTTTTTCATCCGCAATGTCACCCCTTGACTGATGCTATTGGACATGGCTTAAGCTACCGTACCAAGCCATCAGCAGTGAGTGACCTTCCGGAGGAAAAACCGCGATGCTTGAAGCTTATTAAGAATAAAGACAAAACAAAACTACTTTTTTGTATTAGTTGCCCGCGGCTGTTCATTCGCAGTGCCTCCCTCGCGGAATGCAATTATATTTGACCTATTACGCCACTCTAAGCCATCAAATTTGGGAAGCCTTGCGGAGGAAAAACCGCGGAGCAGCCTTTTTTTATATTGGGTACCACACTACTAAACGCCATCCGAAATTTTACATCAACAAAGAAATTTATAATCTGGTTGTTTGCGATTTTTCATCCACAGCGTTTCCTTCGCCCGATGCAATTGAGTTTGGCTACTCAGGGCCATCTCAAGCCACAAGGTTTGGGAAGCTCTGTGCAGGATAAAAATTTTTTTTCAATTTTGGGCACCATTATTGTTATGGCGGAGTAAAAGAATTTTCAAAAGTTATTTAGACAATTAAGGTAAAAATTAAATGGGAAGTGATTTATTACTCCCGCAAATACCATTTTATTAATGAATACAAAAACGTAGTTTGAAATTAAAGCAAGTCATAAAACACATTTCGAAAATAAATTGGGATGATAAATACATTTTATTTGTTTAATAGAGTTAATTTTTGTTTGCGGTTGTTCGTCCGCCGTGTTTCACTCCCATAGTGCTATTAGAGCTGGCGTCAATGCCACACTAAGCCACTAGGTTCGAGAAACCCGGCGAAGGAAAAACCGCCAAGCTCTACTTTCTGTTTGGGCGCCATTATTGTTATGGCGGAAAACCGCAAAGCTAATTTTCTTTTCACTTGGGCGCCATTATTGTTACACGTGACCTTTATCGGGCGCCCCATGGTTGTAATTGGGCGCTTCTACTGCGTGGTAATAGTTTTTGGTTTTTCAACCACCTGAGGACCAATCACGTTTACCCTGGCTAACCAATCTGATTAAATGACGCGGCATACATTATCCCTTCAAGGCCGTGTTTCTCAACCCTTCATGATCGATCCAGGTCATGGACAATAAACTCACATTCATGAGTGTAAAATTCCTATACCAAAAAAAAAATAATAAATAGCTCTACTACCTCCTCTTAAAACTGATTAGCGCACACCCCCACAGCACCACATTACTTCGGGCCCCCCATCCTCGTCAACCCCGATCGGATAAAAAAAATTACACAATCATTTTTATCATTAACTCAATACACAGGAAGGAAGTTTTATTTTTATAACACTAAAAATCATCATTATTAAATAATACATATAATAATATATCGGTTATTTTTTTTCAATAAAAAGAAATTATTTTTTTTATGACATATTTGCAAAAAAAAATCGATTAAACAAACATCAACGATTCGATCATAGTTCGATCAAACTAGTACATATCTCCTTTTTTTATATATATATACATATATATTTGAGCGGAACGGAGCGAAAGAAAACCCTAAAATTCGAAAGCAAATAAAACTGATCAATATAACCGTGAGGGAGGTCCGTAAGGGTTCTATACACAAGGAATTATATTGTGCATAAGGTGAATTGACACTACAAAAAATGACAAAACAAAAGAAATAGTGTACTTAAATTTCAGGCACCCGTTCCTCTCCTTTACAAGGTGTTCATCGAATAACGATTTCTAACCAAAATCAAACAAAACAATACGATCTTTTTCTTTTTTTACAATTACAAAATTTAATTAAAGAAGCTTATAAACACATCAATATATAAATGCTCAGGCACGAACGGCTCAGGAACGACAACCAAAAGTGGTACTTAGCTGCAAGGTCCAGATCGATCATAGCTCCTCTGCATCACGGCCGCTACATCTACAAGGTCGATCCTTTTGTCTGTGTAGGCTTTGCCCTTTTCGTTTCGAGAATTTCAATTTGTTTCAAATTTTTATTTAACACACCCACATTGGGATTTCAATCGCAATTCAACCGTAATAAACTTTTATGTTATTTTATTGACTTTGTCTGGATTTGAACTCGGTAACCGATGTCTTTCAATTTAAATTTGCTATTTACTCACTCGGCTGTACCACCTGACGACATTGCTTTGCATTTAGTACAGTTTTTATAAGTTTAATTATGTGCACCTTTTTGTTCCAAATCACATGTACAGACATTAAAGCCAATCACATTTTTTCTCCTTTTTTTATTATTTACTTACCCAACCACCCAAACACGTGACACCAAAACTTTTTTGCTCTATACACTTTTTACAGTCTGCTGGTTCTTTTATTTTTTCTTATTATTTTTTTTCTCGTTTCTCTATAAGTCTCGGACATTTTTTTTTGTATATTACGAAATAATTATACAATTAATTTTACCTTTCAAATTTCAAATTTTTTCTCCTTTTTTTTAGATATTCCTCCTTTTATATTTATTTCTTCCAAGAAATATTTCTCTTTCACTTATACTGTGTTTAATTTGATCTTTTTTTCTATTTATAACGTTCCTTTGTTTTATTCATAGTGCAATGTTATAATTAATCGTTTATAGATTAGTGCTACATAAGTGTCACATAAGCCAGGACTAATGATTGACAGGAAAAACAATTCAGCACTTGAACTGATTGTTTGTTGATTGCTTGCAGTTGGCACATAAACCAATGCGAGCCCAAAGTAAAAACCCTTGATTTCGGTGATCGAATGATAATTAATTTTATTATTCTTCCTTATTTATAAACAATTTTTGTTATTGGTAACATATAAAATTGTAATTGCTAGTGCAAGTGTATGCGTAATATTCGTATTCCGTGAACTGCGTCAGCAAAATTGACGCAAAATATTGACGTGTGTCTTCAGCTAGCGTCGTAGCATTCTGCTTTGACCAGCTATAACCCAAACTACTGTTATTGCAGTTAACGAAATACGACACTATTATAAAGTATTTTTTGTTGGTTTTTGTTGACGAATGAATTTTACTCATGGGATAATACTGATCCCGATGAGCGTTAACAGCCAAGATATCATTGCAACGTTTAATAGTAACAAGACTCTGGTTGACCATTGTGGGTATGGAAAACAGTTTATATAAATCAAAAGATTCCTGGTCGCACAAGGGTATTGAAATCGTAAATATGACGTGGCTTTCTGTTAAACCTCCTTTTGCTGACATTAATTTATATAATTGTGTATAATCATCATGCTCGACAGGGAGTTGCAAAAACGGAGGCAGATGATTTCTAATCTTTATTAGCTCCTCCTTAAGTTGCCTTGGTGTGAGCAAACTTGGGCTGATTTTTCCATGATGGGTGTCCGTAAGTACATCTATGATAGAAATTTGAATGCGCTGCAGGTCTGCTGATACTATAATGAGCTGCATGGCTAATGAAATGAAATTCTAAAGAACCTTTGATCGGTGTCTGCAATTTTTTCCCACATCCTGGTAACTTGAAGATCTATGTTGTCAAATTTTCTTTCAATTGCTGTCTGGTCTTCCTTAAATATATTTATAGTTGCATCGAGGATTGACGTCTGGTTTCTAAGCAACTGTTGGAGATGACCTTCATTTTGTTTCAGTGTCTCGATGGTGTTAAGCATTTGTTTTTCGTGTTCTGAGTCTAATACTCCAAATAACGAATTTGCGACGTTTCCGACGATGTTCAGTACACCTCTTTTGGTCCTGTTTACAAGTCTGCGATCTTTGTAGGTTATTGCATACCTTTTGTTCCGTTTAACTGCTAAAAGGCTGTTGTCTACTCCGAGTCTACTTTCAACATTGTGTAGTGTATCTACATCTCCCTTGCAAATGTCTTTCTGCGTTATTTCTTTACATAGTTGCCGCAAAGCTCGGGTCCTATTTGAAAAGTATTTCATTTCTTCCCAATATGGCTTGAGGTCATAATATACAATTAGATTCCACTCAGTTCTAAAAGTTTTTATTGATCTAATTCCTTCAAAGTGCATACCCATTTTAGCGTTGAACTCATTATTTTCAACACCTAATCCCCAGGCCAATGGCATCACAAACATGGTAATCAGGAGTGATGTGGCCAGATTAATTGATGCTGACCTTCGCCTCTTTGGTGGTACTTCTGCAATGCCGTCAATGGATTGATTGATTGGCTGATTACTGGATTTGTCGTTAACAGGGTTCTCTAGTTGATTGTCTATAATAGGTAGTGGAGCGAGACGGTGTATGGGGCGCTTGATTATTCCTGTTGTTGTTTTCACTTCAACTACTCGAACTAGATCGTCATCTCCCTTATGGATTTTAGTAATTCTTCCCAGTGGCCAATGAAGTACTGGAGTGTTGTCCTCCTTGATGATTACTACAGCTCCTGGCTCAATGTTACTAGATTGTTCTCTCCATTTATGTCTGTGTTGGAGTTCGTTGAGATATTCTCGTGACCACCTTCGCCAGAAGTCACGTTTAACTTGTGATACTGCCTTCCATCGCGTTGCTAGAGTTTCCTTTGCCATAACAGCTCTTGCGTCAACTTGTTTTGTTAGTGGTTCTCCAATTAAGAAATGTCCAGGAGTAAGTGCTGCTAGATCATTTGGATCATTAGACATTGGACTGATGGGTCTGGAGTTCAGAATGGCCTCAACTTCTACCATGACTGTTTCTAACTCTTCGTATGTCAATGATGCCGCTGTAACACTTCTTAAGAGGAGATGTTTCGCGGATTTGACTGCCGCCTCCCAAAGCCCTCCAAAGTGAGGAGCCCTAGGAGGTATAAAGTGGAACTGAATCCCTTTTTCGCTGCACGTTTTCACAATTCTTTCTTGAGAGCCGGATGAGTGAATTGATGTTACTAATTCGGCAAGTTGGTTTTTGGCTCCAACAAAATTTGTTGCGTTATCGCTGTATATATTTTGACAGCGACCCCGTCGCCCCGTGAACCTTTCCAGTGCTCCAATAAATGCGTCTGTTGTTAAATCACTAACAAGTTCGAGATGAACTGCCTTTGTCGCGAAGCAACAAAATATAGCGAGATATGCTTTCGTTGGTCGTTTTCCGCGCAGTTTGTAATGTATCCAAAACGGTCCACAGTAATCGACTCCTATATTTATGAATGGTCGCGCCGGTGTTACCCTTGTTGCTGGTAAATTTCCCATTAATTGTTGCAATAATTGTGGCCGAGCCTTAAAACATCGGATGCAGTGGTGAACTATTGACCTCGCCATACTGGTCACCTTGACTGGCCAGAAACGCTGTTTAACGTGTGCCACTTATGTTTTCGGACCACAGTGCATGTGATCCTCATGTATCATTTGCATTAGCAACTTGGTTAGCGGATCATTATAAGGAAGACATATCTGGTGCTTGTTCTAATATGGTAAGTTAGATGCATTTAACCTTCCTCCAACTCTCATGATGCCTTCTTTATCCAAGAACGGTGTGAGGCTGTGGAGCTTGTATTTACAGTGTTATCCTTCTTTAATGCCTGGATTTCTGAACCAAAGTCTGCACCTTGTATTGTTCTGACAATTACCTTTAGAGCCTTGTCCAGTTCGATCGGGGTTAACATCCAAGAGGTTTCATTTTGTTGTACATTTCTTGCACGTTCTCCAAATCGAAGAATATATCCGACAACTCGCTGTAATTTCTTAAATGAATTCCCATGGTTGATGGAATAGATTATGCTTTCTGCATCACTCTGTGAGGATATCAGGGACGTTGGATTTTTTCTTCTACTCTCTTCAGATGTTTTGAACTTATGCAGATAGGTTGCATCCATTCGGATTCCCTTCCATGTAGAAAGAATGGTCCAAAGAACCATAAATTGCACTGAGTAAATGCTCTTGGATCACATCCTCTTGATATGACGTCAGCTGGATTCTGTTTTGATGCTACATATCTCCATTGCTGGGCAAGTGAAAGAGTTTGAATTTTGGCAATTCGATTTGCTACAAACACCTCGTATGATGATGACTCCGCATTTATCCATGCAAGGACGACCTCAGAGTCAGTCCAATAGTATGTAAATTCGCTTCCGTACTTCAAATCTTGTTGAACTCGTGCGGTTAACTGAGCTCCTAGTAATGCCGCGCATAATTCCAAGCGTGCAATTGTCTGACGTTGGCGATTTATGGGTGCAACACGTGATTTTGCACATAACAGTCTTACAAGTATCCTTCCATCCTTAGTTACTGATCGAAGGTATACAACAGCACCATACGCCTTTTCCGATGCATCGGTGAAAACATGTAGTTGCCAAGATCTTGGTATTTCATGGTTATAGATATGACGAGGAATTTGCCAATCATTTAACTCCATAAGTTGGTCTCGAAAGTTTGCCCATGTGTTATTCAAGTCAGCAGGTAGTGCTTCATCCCATGATATCTTCAGATCCCATAGTTGTTGTAGGAACATTTTAGCGATGATGACAACTGGAGCCATAATCCCCAGCGGATCGAATATTCTTGCCACGTCTGAACTGACACTCTTTTTGGTAATTCGTCTGCTGTTGAAAGGATGTCCGGTCTTGATGTAAAATGAGTCAGATTTTGGTAGCCACGCTAATCCTAACATCTTAATGCAATCGCGCGATTCGGCGTCAAAATCCAAGTTTATTTCCTTGTGGTCTGACGGAATTCCATAAAGCAGTTAAGGATGATTAGCACACCATTTCCTTAGTTCGAATCCGGCTGATTTTAGTATTGTTGTGATTTCCCTTTGTATTGTGATGGCCATGGATAAGTTGTTACTCCCAGTTAGACAATCATCCACATAGAAATTCTTTTTCAGAGCTTCGGCTCCTAAAGGATGTTTTAGGCAATTCTCGTTAGCTAGCTGCAATAAACATTTAATGGCTAGGTACGGAGACGCCCTAGTCCCATAGGTTACCGTATTCAGTTGGTAGTATTTCAACTCCATTTCTGGACTTTGTCTCCATATGATGATTTGGTACTTTCGATCTTCTGGATTGATAAGGATCTGTCTGTACATTTTTTGTATGTCCGTTATGAATACATATCGCGGCAGCCGAAATCTTAACAATACGGTAAAAAGATCATTTTGGATAATAGGTCCTGTGTGCATGATGTCATTCAAAGATTTGCCTGATGACGTTTTTGCTGAGGCATCAAATACCACGCGAAGTTTCGTAGTTGTACTATCTGCCTTTACGATGCAATGGTGGGGAATAAAGTAGCCCATATTGTTCAATTCTTGGCTACGAATTTCGGTCATGTGCCCTAGCTGCTCGTATTCCTTCATGAATTCGACGTAAGACACCTTAAGTTCATGGTCTTTATTCGGACGTTTTTCAAGTGCCATGAATCTATTGAATGCCAATTGCCTTGAGTCTCCTAATGATGCTAGATTGTCAATGAACGGCAATCTTACAATGAATCTTCCTTCAGACGTCCTTAAGGTATTATGTATGAAATGTGATTCACAGCGCTTTTCTGCCGCTGTGAATTTTGATTCGTTGCCCTCAATTTCCTCTAGTTTCCAAAATTTCTCAATTAAGGCATTAGTGGTCGTCTTCGCTAAAGATGCCGCAAGTAGCTGTATTATGCTGTAGTCCATCCACCTTTCCAGACACTATCCACCCAAATACTGTGTTTTGTAGTATGGGTAGCTTGCTGCCTAGGTTGATTTGTCCGATTGACAAAACTTGATGGAAAAACTCTGCACCCAGCAACAAGTCTATTCTACCAGGTTGATTGAATGTGGGATCGGCCAGCTGAATGTTTTTTGGAATAACCCAGGAGGAAACGTCAATGAAAAGTGATGGTTGATCACTGATGATTTCCGGCAACACTAGCGCTTCTAGTCGTGTGGAGAATCCATTATGGTTGGACCGCATCTCCACATTGATTCTATGTCTGCAATCTTTTCGTTGAGAACCGATCCCCTCTAATGCAACTGACGTATGTTTTGGTTGAAGTCCTAACTGCTTCACCAATCTCTCTGTGACGAGATTGACCTGAGAGCCAGAGTCCAGTACTGCCCTACATTCTACCTCAAAACCGCTGTTCGTTATCAATCGAAGGCGAACAGTGCTGAATAGCACATATTTTCGATTAGAGCTACTATTTGCAGCCGCTAAACTTATTGGTGTTGATGTAATAGTGACAGCTGATCTGGATAATGATGAATCTTCATTCTTGGGATCGTCAATGTGCAAAAGGGTGTTGTGGGATTTGTTACACTTAGTGCACTTTCTTGATGAACAATTTTTTGCAAAATGTCCTTCTTTGAGGCAATTTAAACATAATTTGTTGCTTCTCGCAACTCGAGGACGATCTACTGGTTGTAAATTTATGAAGGACTTGCACGCAAATAGTGGGTGCGTTCCACTATTGCATATTTTGCATTTGATGACGCATCCTTGAGTTGTAGATAGTGCTGATGTGCATGGTCGTAGATGCCCATGCTTCTCTTTGAAATTGGGTTTCAAGAAAAGCCAAAAAATCCTTTATGCTTGGCAGTTGCCTTGGATTCTCCAACGATCACTCATACATCACATGAGTTGATTTATCTAGCTTCTTCAGTAACAGGTGTAGGAGAAGTGGATCCCACGATGATGTTTGTATTCCCAGTACTTCTAACGACATCAAGCACTCACGTGTGGTGTCATGTAAGTTTTTGATGGATGTTACAGATGACGCGTTGAACGTTTGCTCAAACAGTCTGGAGTAGAGTGGAGCACAACACTCGTACATTGTTATACCTCTTCTTTAGCATATTCCATGCAATATCGTAGTTATTTTCTGTAAGGGCCAAATGCCTTATTAATTTTTCTGCTTCCCCAGTCACATTTGTTTTTAGGTATCACATCTTGTGTACCCTTGATAGTGGTTGGTCATGGACTAACTGCGAGAACAAATCGAAAAATTGGCGCCATTTAAGGTAATCACCATTAAATTGTGGAATGGTGACCTTTGGTAACCTTAATGGCTCACCGTTTAGAACGGTTGCTGGTACCGTTGTTGTCGGCACTGTTTCGAATGCTAGTTTCCTGCGTGTGTTAGAAACCTTTTCTTCGCACTCTAGGTATTCCTCGAAGTTGTATCCAAGCTCCGTAGGTTGATCGCAATTTTCCCATATGTTGTAATTAATGATTTCAATCTCCTGCCATAACTTGTTTATCTGCTGGAGATTCATTTCTGAAAATTGCATCTTTCCATCTGGATACTTTGCGATACTATCGAGTAACCGATTCATTGCATTTATTAGCGCATGTTGTCGTCGTAGACCTTTTGTAAGACTCGTTGCAGATTCGCCAGTTGGTTGCTGGCCCGGCTGCTGAATGGACGACGTCATCTTACTGGTTGACGCATCGTTGTCGACTTCGAGCTCGTCTACAGCATTCCTCTCGGCTGTTGCTTCTTTCTGCTAAATGACTTGCAACTCAGCCTCAAATTGCTTTCGATATTGGGTTCCTAACGTCATCACTTCCAGATAATAGTCCTTTGCAACATAATCATGTGTGTCTGGAACCCCTGGTAGTGCCTGTATTTCCTTGTGCGTGGCTGAAAATTGTGACATTGCAGCCACCAAGCGATCGATGCGCGTTTCATAATATTTTGGCTCCAGCTTCCCGTTTGCAGGATCCTTTTTGTAATTCCTAATGATGTTAAGAATTAGCTCTCCTGTTGTTTTCTGAGCTGCAGCTAGTTCTTCAAATTCTTCCAGTTTTCTGATTGGCGAATGATCTGGTGAACTCTTTCAAAGTGAAGTCTTATAGTGGCGTGAATTGGTGAACTTTCTCACAGTGACGTGATGCCCACCCGGGGGCGCCAAATGTCGAAATCCTCGTTTGGATTTTATTTAGTTTGGTTTTAGTCCTAACACATAAGCCAGGACTAATGATTGACAGGAAAAACAATTCAGCACTTGAACTGATTGTTTGTTGATTGCTTGCAGTTGGCTAAACCAATGCGAGCCCAAAGTAAAAACCCTTGATTTCGGTGATCGAATGATAATTAATTTTATTATTCTTCCTTATTTATAACAATTTTTGTTATTGGTAACATATAAAATTGTAATTGCTAGTGCAAGTGTATGCGTAATATTCGTATTCCGTGAACTGCGTCAGCAAAATTGACGCAAAATACTGACGTGTGTCTTCAGCTAGCGTCGTAGCATTCTGCTTTGACCAGCTATAACCCAAACTACTGTTATTGCAGTTAACGAAATACGACACTATTATAAAGTATTTTTTGTTGGTTTTTGTTGACGAATGAATTTTACATTAAAATAATAATATGAAACTAAGTTCACTTCAGTTCATAATTACGCAAAATGACCACGAAAATAAATTCAACATAAACAATAATATTGTGAAATGTGAACTAAATTTACTTCAGTTCATAATTATATGGTATGGTGAGGTATAAAAAATCTAGTATGATAAAAAATATAGTATGATTAGTATGAAATCATACAATTAGTTCATTAATTTTTTCTCCAAAAAACTTGTAAGTTTCAGGAATTCACACAGTAACAATATTTTTTTTTATTTGTTTTAAAATTTTTCCGCCCGACCTTCTTGGTTGGTGATTTACTGCAGAATGATCTTTTCTCTCTGGTAATTTTCCAAATCAACCTTAATGCAGATTTTAACTGTACCACCAAAAAAATTTCTCTTTAATATTCCAGGCCAATACCGTTAATCATAATGCTAAACTCTTTCAAATACATTTACTTGTTTTTTTTTCTCTTTCCAAAAAAAAATTGTCTGAAACATTACCTTATTAGGCAATGTTCCAGGATATCGCAACTCAAAGATCACGCCACCAACGTTTGGAGTTTTCTATGCATCATCTCCTTATTTGGTCATATTCCAAACAAATAAGGGGATGCACCAGAATAAAAAAAAATGCTGATCTCTCAAAAAAATGCTTTCATATGTATATATATATAAGTAAAAACTGATCATACTATTTACATATATATATAATTTTTTAACCGCCTTTAATATACCTATATTATAACAAAAATTAGCAAAGCTCACGCAACATAACACTGCATTTGGCAAGCTGTTCAAGCGCGACGAAGACAGTGTGCGGGTGCTTATTAACCCATGCAAACCGAACACTAGTTTATGCGGCGACCCAACGTAGGCTCACGCCCACACCACGTCGTCTCATGCTCGGTACTGAACTAGCCTGTTATCATGCACTCGAAGCATAATTTAGTACTACGGGAAGTATACGATATTATTTTTTTCAGTATAGGCTTTTACTCTGTGTTACCTTCCTAGGTTATGCATTAAGCAACAATACAAAATCGCACGTCGGAAACATTAACCACGTGCATAGGAAACTTTCAACCAGCTATGAACAAGTTAAACCACAAGGACAAACGTGAGTTCAAGGCATACATTACCACATAAATATGCTGTATAATCATCGTAAGTAGATCATAAAAAAATGCACGCGAACGTAATTTTTTTTCAATATTGCGCTTTCGCCTTCCGGTATTGCACTAGGTGTTATTGCACGTCTCGTTATTTAGCCGAAGCAAACATAAAACGTAATTTTAAAGTTTGCGTTTTTCCACAATGCTCGATTTACTATCATTGCTTGATGTCCTTGCTGTGATATATTCCAACGTTATTACCTTTCAGGTCTTCAAGTAAATACATATTATTTCCTAAAACTTGCGAGATACGACATTTCAAAAACTTTCGACAAAACTTTGCATTTATCGCATCTTTAAAACTACTTCTAGCGAAAGTCCGCCGATATACCTCTTGACCAGGCAGAAATTTACTTGTCGTTTTCGAAAAAAAATTAACCGCTAATATAATAAAAAAAACTTATTGATATATAATCACTTACAATAACATACAGTTGAAACTACAATAATTTCTCTAACATCATCAAAAATTAATATGAATATCGTATGGATGGATTAATAACTTCAACAATTAATTTAATTCCGGATCTTTTAAAAATGACTTATTCCCTTTTTATATTTGCAGTGCGCCTTTACTTAAGCAGATAAAGGAACCACTCAAGAAAAATTGGACTAATTATTTGCAGGCAGCACAAGCACGGTGATATCACTTATAAATTTTCTTCGCTGTAGCTTTCAATATAAACTCTGATTAACTTCTTATGCACTATAGCTTCGGGAAGAGGAAGGAGAAGTCGAAGGACGGATGCACGTGAGGGACGCTTAACCAAACACGCCACCATTCACACTCTCATTCATTCACCTACTTATCAAGTGACTCCAGTTGTTTCTCCGCAGCTTTCTTTCACTGATGCAATTCAAAGCTAACCTAATACATAGTGCTCAGGCCACCAGTTCTAGAAGCGATGCGGAGGGAAAACTGGGAATCACATATTTTAATCACCATTCCATTAAAAAAAACTGTATTGCTTTTAGAAATTGTATTACTTTCAGACTTTAAACCCATTGGGCCGCTGTTACCCCTGTTACCCCATCCGCAATGTCACCCCTTGACTGATGCTATTGGACATGGCTTAAGCTACCGTACCAAGCCATCAGCAGTGAGTGACCTTCCGGAGGAAAAACCGCGATGCTTGAAGCTTATTAAGAATAAAGACAAAACAAAACTACTTTTTTGTATTAGTTGCCCGCGGCTGTTCATTCGCAGTGCCTCCCTCGCGGAATGCAATTATATTTGACCTATTACGCCACTCTAAGCCATCAAATTTGGGAAGCCTTGCGGAGGAAAAACCGCGGAGCAGCCTTTTTTTATATTGGGTACCACACTACTAAGCGCCATCCAAAATTTTACATCAACAAAGAAATTTATAATCTGGTTGTTTGCGATTTTTCATCCACAGCGTTTCCTTCGCCCGATGCAATTGAGTTTGGCTACTCAGGGCCATCTCAAGCCACAAGGTTTGGGAAGCTCTGTGCAGGATAAAAATTTTTTTTCAATTTTGGGCACCATTATTGTTATGGCGGAGTAAAAGAATTTTCAAAAGTTATTTAGACAATTAAGGTAAAAATTAAATGGGAAGTGATTTATTACTCCCGCAAATACCATTTTATTAATGAATACAAAAACGTAGTTTGAAATTAAAGCAAGTCATAAAACACATTTCGAAAATAAATTGGGATGATAAATACATTTTATTTGTTTAATAGAGTTAATTTTTGTTTGCGGTTGTTCGTCCGCCGTGTTTCACTCCCATAGTGCTATTAGAGCTGGCGTCAATGCCACACTAAGCCACTAGGTTCGAGAAACCCGGCGAAGGAAAAACCGCCAAGCTCTACTTTCTGTTTGGGCGCCATTATTGTTATGGCGGAAAACCGCAAAGCTAATTTTCTTTTTCACTTGGGCGCCATTATTGTTACACGTGACCTTTATCGGGCGCCCCATGGTTGTAATTGGGCGCTTCTACTGCGTGGTAATAGTTTTTGGTTTTTCAACCACCTGAGGACCAATCACGTTTACCCTGGCTAACCAATCGGATTAAATGACGCGGCATACATTATCCCTTCAAGGCCGTGTTTCTCAACCCTTCATGATCGATCCAGGTCATGGACAATAAACTCACATTCATGAGTGTAAAATTCCTATACCAAAAAAAAATAATAATTAGCTCTACTACCTCCTCTTAAAACTGATTAGCGCACACCCCCACAGCATCACATGCCTTCGGCCCCATCCTCGTCAACCCCGATCGGATAAAAAAAATTACACAATCATTTTTATCATTAACTCAATACACAGGAAGGAAGTTTTATTTTTATAACACTAAAAATCATCATTATTAAATAATACATATAATAATATATCGGTTATTTTTTTCAATAAAAAGAAATTATTTTTTATGACATATTTGCAAAAAAAATCGATTAAACAAACATCAACGATTCGATCATAGTTCGATCAAACTAGTACATATCTCCTTTTTTATATATATACATATATATTTAAGCGGAACGGAGCGAAAGAAAACCCTAAAATTCGAAAGCAAATAAAACTGATCAATATAACCGTGAGGGAGATCCCTAAGGGTTCTATACACAAGGAATTATATTGCGCATAAGGTGAATTGACACTACAAAAAATGACAAAACAAAAAAAATCGTGTACTTAAATTTCAGGCACCCGTTCCTCTCCTTTACAAGGTGTTCATCGAATAACGATTTCTAACCAAAATCAAACAAAACAATACGATCTTTTTCTTTTTTTTTTACAATTACAAAATTTAATTAAAGAAGTTTATAAACACATCAATATATAAATGTCGGCTCAGGAACGACAACCAAAAGTGGTACTTAGCTGCAATGTCCAGATCGATCATAGCTCCTCTGCATCACGGCCGCTACATCTACAAGGTCGATCCTTTTGTCTGTGTAGGCTTTGCCCTTTTCGTTTCGAGAATTTCAATTTGTTTCAAATTTTTATTTAACACACCCACATTGGAATTTCAATCGCAATTCAACCGTAATAAACTTTTATGTTATTTTATTGACTTTGTCTGGATTTGAATTCGTAACCGATGTCTTTCAATTTAAATTTGCTATTTACTCACTCGGCTGTACCACCTAACGACATTGCTTTGCATTTAGTACAGTTTTTATAAGTTTAATTATGTGCACCTTTTTGTTCCAAATCACATATACAGATATTAAAGCCAAACACATTTTTTCTCCTTTTTTTATTATTTACTTACCCAACCACCCAAACACGTGACACCAAAACTTTTTTGCTCTATACACTTTTTACAGTCTGCTGGTTCTTTTATTTTTTCTTAGTATTTTTTTTCTCGTTTCTCTATGTCTCGGAATTTTTTTTGTATATTACGAAATAATTATACAATTAATTTTATTTTTCAAATTTCAAATTTTCTCTCCTTTTTTTAGATATTTCTTCTTTTATATTTATTTCTTCCAATAAATATTTTTCTTTCACTTATACTGTGTTTAATTTGATTTTTTTTCTATTTATAACGTTCCTTTGTTTTATTCATAGAGCAATGTTATAATTAATCGTTTATAGATTAGTTCATTAATTTTTTCTCCAAAAAACTTGTAAGTTTTAGGAATTCACACAGTAACAATATTTTTTTTTATTTGTTTTAAAATTTTTCCGTCCGACCTTCCTTCTTGGTTGGTGATTTACTGCAGAATGATCTTTTCTCTCTGGTAATTTTCCAAATCAACCTTAATGCAGATTTTAACTGTACCACCAAAAAAATTTCTCTTTAATATTCCAGGCCAATACCGTTAATCATAATGCTAAACTCTTTCAAATACATTTACTTGTTTTTTTTTTCTCTTTCCAAAAAAAAAATTGTCTGAAACATTACCTTATTAGGCAATGTTCCAGGATATCGCAACTCAAAGATCACGCCACCAACGTTTGGAATTTTCTATGCATCATCTCCTTATTTGGTCATATTCCAAACAAATGGGGTGATGCACCAGAATAAAAAAATGCTGATCTCTCAAAAAAAAGCTTTCATATATATATATATATATATATATATATATATATATATATATATATATATATATATATATATATATATATATATATATATATATATATATATATATATATATATATATATATATATATATATATATATATATATATATATATATATATATATATATATATATATATATATATATATATATATATATATATATATATATATATATATATATATATATATATATATATATATATATATATATATATATATATATATATATATATATATATATATATATATATATATATATATATATATATATATATATATATATATATATATATATATATATATATATATATATATATATATATATATATATATATATATATATATATATATATATATATATATATATATATATATATATATATATATATATATATATATATATATATATATATATATATATATATATATATATATATATATATATATATATATATATATATATATATATATATATATATATATATATATATATATATATATATATATATATATATATATATATATATATATATATATATATATATATATATATATATATATATATATATATATATATATATATATATATATATATATATATATATATATATATATATATATATATATATATATATATATATATATATATATATATATATATATATATATATATATATATATATATATATATATATATATATATATATATATATATATATATATATATATATATATATATATATATATATATATATATATATATATATATATATATATATATATATATATATATATATATATATATATATATATATATATATATATATATATATATATATATATATATATATATATATATATATATATATATATATATATATATATATATATATATATATATATATATATATATATATATATATATATATATATATATATATATATATATATATATATATATATATATATATATATATATATATATATATATATATATATATATATATATATATATATATATATATATATATATATATATATATATATATATATATATATATATATATATATATATATATATATATATATAT